>PPMU03000022.1:0-258992 GCA_003707015.3 Wickerhamomyces canadensis | reverse complement strand
CTATCACTGCTGCTATCACTGCCCAATCCCTTAGAATGGAAGAGTTAATTGCGTCTATCAAGTCTCCTGAACCAGTGGTGAACACTTCATCCTCATCTTCATCTGTTGAACCACCGATTGCTTATGCTGAACCAGTTGTCCCTGCTGCTGCTGCGACACCATCAAATCATGTTTCATCTTCCACTATTCCTGTTGTTGATGACAGTCTTTCAATCAAATATGAAGAAACTGACGCTTTACTCCAGAAGATTCACGAAACTTTTCCCATTCTGGCCGCATTAGATGCACCAGATAACACTGGCAATAGCAAAACCCTAGCACCAATCAACGGTTTGCTTATTGACAACACCTATCTGGCTAAACAAATGATCACTAGTTTGGAGAAAATCATCTTTGCCTTGGAGTCCTCCAATATCGGATTCTCAGCATACCCCAAAGCTCTTTTGACTCATCTGGCACCTCATCTAAGATCAAGCATCTTATGCCAAAGTGGATATTCCAGCATGACCGCGCGTGGGCAGTATCACACGATCTTGCGTACATTATTCCAAGATTTTCCATTCACGTTATTCGAGAGGGAAGAGCTGAATAGGCTGATGAATAGTACCCTGGATGTTGCTCATCCATTGAAGTTTGAACTGTTGAAATTCCTTGACCAATGGTCGACGACCAAGCATGTTTCGGACAACTTCAACGTCCTTAGAAACCTTGTGCTAAACTTCGTTAGTGTTGCAGATCCTGCTCTTCCTGAGGATCTATACAAGCAAATTACCATTTCAACATCATTGAATCACTTGCGTAATACCATTAGAAAGATTGGAGATAATGTGAAACAATCTTCACATAACGCCAGTTCAACCAAAACATTGAATAACCCTAGATTACAAAGCAACATATCAGATTCATCAATGTCCCAACCGGTTGATGTGGACTTTAACGCATTTCATCATCCATCCACCACCTTCAACACTGGTACTTCTGCTTCTTCTTCTGGTGGTGAAAAGACAGTCTCTTATGACTGTAGAAAATGTGGAAAAAGTAATGTTTATGGGGTTCCCTTTTCCATCCTTTTTTGTGTGCACTGTGGACATTTGATTAAATCTGGTCGAACAAAAATGGGAAAGTATGAAAAGAAAACACATGGTCATCACAGAGATCGTGGGGTTAAATCTAGATCTTTGAATGTTCTAGAAGCTGAACCTATTTCTGATGGTACGTCTAGTGATTATGATTCTGCTTCTTCTAGTGATTCCGAATCTGACGGTGATGATAACACTTTGGCTGTCCCTGAGCGTTCACACCATACACCTGACGCTGGTTCTCTTAGGAATCGTCATGCAAGACACGTTAGATGAACACTGCATGCAGACAAGCCTTTTCGCAATGTTAGAAGTTGCTCCTTATTCAGAAAATCAATCAAAAAACAAAAAAACACTAGAAAAACATCAACAAGAAAATCAAAAAAAAAATCAGAAAAACCCAGAAAAATCAAAAACAAAACCAGTTGTTGCTACAGCTTCACCATTGCTCCGTCTATTATTCCTCGACAGTGGTGCGAGCTATAATTATATCTCGAGTTCCTTTTTAGCTCAACTGCTGCAAGCTGATACCAAGATCCATGGACTCACCGCTGTGTCCTCTCCCTTTTCAGTCAACTATACATTACAAGTTACTGTCGGTAACGGTGGTATCCTTTCAACCAATCAAGCGGTCAAGATCAAGATCCAGTTTTCCGAAAACGAGAAACCGCACTCTTTGCTATTTTTCGTATTGGAAAAAACTTCTCAATCACTAAAGCGAAAACTGATAATTGGTTATCATTCATTAAAGACACTGGGATACCAATTAAGCCCTGATGGTCAAAGTCTAGGAGGCATCTTGATTCCTGAAACATTTGAAGCTACGTTCAACCTCTTTACTTCAAAAAACGGGAAACAACAGCTCACTCCATACATGCTTCAACTACGAGATAGTTACCCATATAAGAAAACTGTGGGACCCTACAACATCACCCAAGACATCCTATCCAGTTACCTTGAAGAGTCACTCAATTCTGGGCTGCTTGAACGCGTGTCCGTTGATTCCATGGATGGGGAGGCAGCCATCAGCCCCTGTTTTCAGACGAAGTTGAACCGAGTTGTCTTTGATCTACGTGTCATCAATAACCATTTGATCTATACCAATCTTGCCTTCAACACCAGAAAAGATCTATTTGCTCGATTAACTCAATTTGAGTTCTTCTGTGTTGTGGATCTATCAAAGGCATTCCACGCTGTTCCATTAGATGAGAGTGGTATTCCATTGTTTATTGTCGTTAGAAACAAAGGTAGTATCGAGCACTACAAGGTCAAACGCTTGCCATTTGGACTAGCAAACTCCAGTTCCATTTTCAACTCCAGACTTCAAGAGGTATTGGACGAGATCAAGTTGGTCAATCACGCCGAATGTCTAGCTTACATTGATGACATTGTCATTGGATCTCATAGTTTAGATGATTCTCAAACCAACCTCAACATACTTTTGAATCGATTGGAAGAGTTTGACGTTAATATCAATCAGTCCAAATTGAAACTTCATGAGAAACAAATAGATCATTTGGGATTCACAATCTCCAAGAACTCAATTCAATTGTCATCAACGAAGTTGGATAAGATCAAAAACTTGAGATGTCCAGAAACCGTTAGTGAGATCAAATCAGTTACTGGTCTTTTCAACTTTATGCGAAATTTCATTCCAGATTATGCTATGTTATCGTATGGAATGATGCAGATGTTACGAAAGGAGGTTCTATTCGATCAAGAGGTTGTTACCAAGTCTTTTGAAGAAACAAAAACCGCATTCTTACAAGCTGCTAAATCCAACATCAGACCAATAAATTATGACCACCCACTTTACATCTACACAGATGCATCATTAAAATATTCCGGTTCTGTGGCATATCAAATCATTGATCAGCAGCTGGTGATAGTCAATTTTGGAAGTCGGGTGTTCTCCACGACACAAGGAAACTACTCTGCTACAGAAAGAGAATGTTTGGGAGTAGTCCATTGCTTATTGGATACCCCTGGTGCTGAAATCCATGAAGACATCAAAATATTCACGGATCATCAGCCATTAGTATCATTGGGATCTAAAAAGGTGACTACCAAGAGACTGACAAACTTACTGTCAAAAATCGGTCATTTCAGTTATAGCATTCAATATGTTCGTGGGGAACAGAACATCAGTGATGCTCTCTCACGCCTGGTCTCATACACTAGGGAGGACACAATCAACTGTTTACTGGTAGAACTTGAAGATCCCATCGAATACCCAGAATCTGATGATATTGCTGATTCAAACAATGATATTGTTGCTAGTCGTGATGGAGAACATTTGTCATCCATCGAAGCTTCTCATACAACTCCATCTACCGCTGAAGCTGTTGATTCTGAGACGAATTTATTGCCTCGTGTTGATTCCATAGTTGGTGCTACATCCCCCTCCAGTGAGTCGAATGTTTTGGTTTCTAATGAAAATGGTTACCCTGATGTTCCAACATCAATCTATGAACTAAACGACGATTTGGTCGCCTTCATATTGTCCAACCCGAAAGAGTTATCAACAGAATGGATAGACTTTACGAGAAAGAACATCATCTTGAAGGACGACACATCAGTCTACGTCAAGGTAGATTCTTCAATAAAGACATACTCTTGTGAAAAGGAGACTTTGGACACACTCAAGCACATCCATTCCAAATACCATTCCAGTCCCAGAATTATCCAGAATCAGTTCGAAGACACACTCAATTACTTCAATCCATCCACGAAGCTCCATGCTCAAACCATCGTCTCTACATGTCCAGATTGCTCAATTTTCAGAACCTGGCCCGAAATATACGCTGAGTTGGCTCCACTAGCTACATTAGAGTTTGGAACCGTCATCCACATGGATCACATTGAAATCAGGTCCACAGAGGACAATCTATGGGATGGTGACGCTAAGTATGTGTTGAATTTGGTTGAAGCCACCACTGGCTTCTTATTAAGTTTCCCTACGCCACGTATTAGTTTGAGCCACACCAGCAATTCCATATTGATGATGCTGCAAATGATCCCTACCATTACCACGATCATATCTGATAACGCTTCTGGCTTCAACAACAACCAGTTGCAATCGTTGCTAAAAGGATACAATTTGCAAATCAAACACGTGTCATCATATTACCCTAGAGCTAATGGGATGATTGAAAGAAGAAATGGTCAACTCAAATCGATATTGAAGTCACTGGCACATAAGAAGATACAAGCATCCATTTCAAAAGAACAAATGATACCTTGGTCAAAGTTTATCATTCTCGCCAATCTTATCTACAATTGTCAAGAGAACATATATCACTACAGTCCATACTTCTTGATGACCGGTCAGAAACCGAATAAGGCGCTGCTGAAACTACGTCAAATTGTCAACGAGTCTCCGTCATTTACTACCCCAAAGTTTGGCATCACGTTGAAAGATATCACTCAGACGACTATTTCACCTCATAACGCAGCACTGCAGTCGATCGAAGAGAAGGAAGCCATAGACATGAGACTATTCCAAATAGAATCCATTGAATCATCAAGAAACGACAACTTTCAAAAACGTGACACAACGCGTAATATGAGAAAGATGCTACATGATCGTTATGGTAACTTGGACTCATATAGTGTTGGAGAAATAGTTATGATTCGGAAGGTTCGCAAGACGAAAGCTGATCCATTTTCTCAAGGTCCGTACAAGATAATCGAGAAGCTCGGTTCGCATACATATAGACTAGCCACATTGGAAGGAAAAGTCATCAAAACGACCTTCGACTTGTCACGTCTTATTCCAAGTTACCAGTTTTACGGGTCACCCATCCGTGCCTTCAGTGATTCCAGTCAGCAAGTACATCACATGGAACGAAACTTTTACAAACGAATGTTTCCAGAAAGGGAGTGATCCAATTCCATTATCCCACTCACATCATAACTTCATGATTGAGTGATTCACAATTCTCATTACAATTTTATTATTTTCATTCTTCCTTTCATTTATTTCATTTTCATATATTTTCATTTGGATTATAGTTTAAGAATTCATCACTTCATGAATTACTGCTTACTGCTTGCTGCTTGCAAACGTCTATCATCAACCATTATTGTTCATGCTCGATATTTGATGCTGATGGACGCTATTCATTGCTTTATCATTCAAAACACAATATTGCTGCTGCCTAACTCAAATCAACGTCATGACACAACTGGACAGACTACATTCTGCTATTGTCCACCTTTAGTCCCCATTGAACCATCTAGAACGTAGGAATCATCTGAAAGAGGATGTGATTGTGGTATTCTGATTATCCTTAGATAATCGATTTATCACATGCTTCGTCACGTGATCAAAAGTCATAGACTAAGTGAAAAGTTTTCCAACGTTTATTCTCATAACTAGATAGTTTAATAGGACAAGTTATTGTTAAGTTATATTTTGAGTAGATCCGTCATAAGAAGTTCTTAGTGTCCTGAATCTATTTGAAAACCAACTTAGCACACTGACTAAACAACCACCCAAACAAGAACAATACAGCAAAGAAAGATCATAGGAAAAATAAAGCATCCTTAACATCACGTGAATTACACGTGCAAGTCACGTGAGATTTATCGTACCTATGAATCATTTTATGTCATAACTCTACGTACTCAGTCTCTATGAAGTAGCTTGGATACTTGTGTTCATTTCAATATATTCAAGGTTTCTAGATGTTTGGGCAAGTTCACGTCGAAGCTTCCTTTAATCAAATCATTGATGACTTCCAAAACTTTATCAATTTGTTCAACTAAAAGATAATCATTTGAATTGACTTTATTGAACTGCAATATCGTTTTCAGCTTGGAGCCATACCCTTTGGGAATCATTCCTAGCCCTCCAAAACTTATCAAGTCACTGATTAGAACAACAGCACTTCTTTTCATTGTTTCATTTTTCTCAAGTTCTAATATACCAATTGAACAATCTAACGAGTCTTTTATAAATTTATCCAACCCAATTGCATTGACTCTTAGAGCTTGACCAATCAATGACATGGCTGACATTCTGATTCTGTCATCTTCTTCGAAATCTCGGATGATTCCCAATGTCTTAGAGATGACTTCATCAACCACAGGTCCATTCAAGAGCTCATTTGTTTTGAGTATGAAATTTAGCAAGACTTCCCCAATTTTCAGTCTATCATCTAGGGGTTCAGCCTTATTAACGTAAAAGTTTATCAAAAATCTGATAGTTTCATTCTGGTTGAACTCCAGCAGCTCATTCAAACTCTTGATGACATTCAAGTATATGAAAGGTTCAGAGTCTTTCAATTGATTGATGTGTAATTCAAGCACAAGATCCAACGATAGGACATCCGATTTCTTCACAATTAGTTGACGCAGTAAATACAGACCGTGAGCTCTGATGGGCACCAGTGGATCATTCATATTCGTAATCGCCTTCTCGAAAAGCTCCTTATCTTTAGTAAACTCATCCTTCCCATAATCTCTTTTGAGATCACCATCATTTGTTAAGAATTCATTGATTCTCGTTGAGAGAGCAAGACAATGCTTATCTGTTTCGATTTGAGCCAAGATTTTGGAAATTTCCTTTAATGTAGACTTGTGGTTGGACAGTTCAATTGGATTAGTCTCTGAAATGATGGCAGAGAGTAACTCGAGTAGAATGCTTAGATTGTCCACCGACGCTACATCCTCCTCATCTTCATCATCAGAGTCAACCTCCTCATCTTCAGCTTCCTTTTCGAGGATTGGTTTCTCTTTCAATTTTACTATTAGTAAATTTTTGATTACCAATAAGACATCTTCAGGCTTATCGAGTAAAGAGTCTTTGAAAGTCTCGTTGATTTTTTCCAGAAACTTCAAATCAATCAACATTATGAATGGATTCTCAATATCTAATGCACTTTCATCATTTTTCTTAGAGATCCATCTATTCAATACTCTCAAAAACTGGTATCTGACAACATCATCATTCAAGTCTTTGAACAACTTTGTAATATTCCTCAATCCTAAATCAATGTCATCAAATATATCTTCATTTGTTACTTTGAGTTCTTCAGTTAATGGATTCGATTTAACAACAGAGACTAAACTGTTCTCTAAGTTTGATTGAAAATTCCAACTTTCTCCATTTATCTGAATTAAATTCAATATGATATTTTCCATGTAGACATTGTTAGAAGTTATTGTGAAGAAAGATACCAGAATATTGGAAATTATATTCGAGTAGTCGTTTGATTTCTTGGTGAGGTACATATAATAGTTCCAAAGATTCAGAATTATTTCCCCAAATAACTCATTCAAGAACTCGATAGAAGTTTCTTTAATCAAGGAGAGTAGAACATTAACTGCATCATTTAGTTTCTTTGCTCCTATTATTGTATCTCCATAGTCGAAATCGCTCAAGTCTGCTGGTGGGACTATTGATTCCCAGATTCTTTTGAACAGGAAATCTCTTATGATTCTTCCGTTACTCTGGTAAACAGTCTTGATGAAGTTGACGGCAACTGAATTCATAACAGGTGTATTAACAATGCTCAGTATATCATAGATCTGGTTGAAGATCTTAGTAAAGTATTCAACACTATTGATATCTTTTGGTTTTGTCATTAGGATCCTATTAACATGACTAAATTTTTCAATATTTATCTCCTCATCATCTCTGATTCCAACAACGAAGTCAATTAGACTCGAAACACCATTCGGTCTATTCAGTGTCAGATTAGCCAATCTATCACCTATGAATTTCTTATACTTTGAAGATGGTGTGTTTTGAATCAATATTGTATAGGTTGAAAACAAGTTGTAGGTATCCGAACAACTCTCAAAAAATTCCAATGTCTTGTACTGATCGGGTGATGAATCATGAATTAGAACAATCAATACGGTTATGATATCCGTCAGTCCTGATCCTTTGATCAACAGATCTCTAAGATCTCCCTTCTTACTGAAAACCACCACAAATTCTTTGACTATAGCTTCCAGCGTCTTGGTCCCATTATTGACCTTTCTAAACTGATATAGTTTGGATGTTTTGTTGAAAGACTTCAAACGTCTCTGTTCCAATGGTATCCCTATTCCATTCGGAAGTAGAGGGTAAATGAACTGTACAATGATCAGGTTGAGTAGCTCATTGAATATCTTCATGTCATGCAAAGATATTGCAATTAAATGTTCATGGTCTTTGCTTTTTTTGTTCCTGATGGATTGCTCTATGGATTGGTCTTGGATCGTGTGAATGAACTTAAATAGTGTGGGTATCAGAGAGTTCAGTTGTGTGAGTTTGTCATGAACGATAGGGGCATTCTCTTTATCCAATGTCTTGTTATATAGTTGTTCGATGATGTCTTCTTTAGCGGATTCATTGATTTCTAAGAAAGACGAAAGTTCTGCAAAAGTTGCATCAAGTGGGGTGTTTTTATTCAGATTGGGTGTATTCAACCCTTTCCTCTGTGTCATAATTGTCTTAACTAGCTCGATATCGGGCTAAAAGTGGCAATATTGTGAATATTGTTGTTTTCGTTTGTTTACTTGAGATGCACTACTTCCGAGGGCTTCTTTCATGTCACGTGAAATTCATCCGAAACAGGTTATTATAGCCTATAGCTCTCTTTATAACCTCTCTGCTTCTTTCTAGTCATTTTGCTCAATATTTGAAGTCCAAATGGCTCACAAATGACCTGGAATCATGCCCAACGCACCCATAATCCAGTAATAAAATTGTTCCCACTTTTGTTTTGGCTGATGACGACGTAATTTTTCTCGTTATGCCTCGAGAATGAAACATCTACAACAAGAAGTCATCCAAGGCTACGGTGCACTATAGCAGGTGACTGTAGATGAGTCACAAACAATGGCACTTAATTTGCTAAAATCTTTTCAATGAGAACTTCTACGTTGTGCCGTTGCACCAATTGGAAAACATGAAAAATATCAATAATGTACACTACTTAAACTTATCGTTCTACTCAAATGCCAACTTTCTTCTCCATTTCAGTGTGAAAGTCCAAGTTGCTTTTGTTTTCGAATCCTGTAGGTGTGGGTTAGTAATTGCTGGTAGTCAAGAAACAGTATCAAAAATGTAGTTTTACTCACCAGTATAGATATCCTCCCAATCGACAGAGGCATCCTTGTTCAGCAAGATATCTCTGTGCACGTTGCTTGAACCCCCAAGAATGGAAGGCACAAAGTCACTCTGTTCAATGATCTTCAATTCCATCGTTCTTTTGATTGGCTCACTAGCACCAAAGATTCTTCTATACTGCTCCATTTTGAAGTCATGTTGGGTTGTTTCCCAGTTCTGGATGCGGCTTTCCAGAGGGTGTCTGTTGTTTATCTTGGAGCTTATTGACAGTGGACCCTCATTGGTTCTCAAGATATCCTGTAAAGCAGGAGCTGATGGGGCAGGCTCGCCGAATTGAACGGAGTTGATTGTTGAAGGTTGTTGACTGTCTGGGATGAATTTCATACTCTGTTGGCGCAAGAGGGGTCGATATTAGTATCGTTTTGAAGCTTGTGTTGCGTAGATTGCGATGCCACTTACCATTTTGTGGTGCGATTGGGTCCAAGTCGGAGATCTATGGTCTATTGTCACTCGCTGGCTTGGTGAAGTTTGGTGGCAACAGGCTCAGAATTTTCGATTTCTCTTTATATTTCCGACCCACCAAAAAAAATCCAAACATCAACAACAAAGTCAAGAACCAGGCATTTTCTCTACTCCTGCCTCGACTGAAAAAGATGACTGCTGAGAACAAACTGTTTTCCCTCCGATACTCCATTCAGTCAAACCACAGTGCATCCGCAACCACCCTCAAAATCAGTCCCGATGGTTCATTGCTAGCCTCTGGCTCATCAGACTCAACCATAAAGATCTTCAACCTAGAGACTGGGAAGTTCATACGATCTCTAGAGGGCCATTCTAAAGGTATCAATGATCTCTCTTGGAGTCCGGATTCCATCCATCTTGCATCTGTATCAGATGATCTCACGCTTCGTATCTGGAACGTTGAATATGGTGAATGTCTGAAAGTATTGAAAGGTCATACCTATCATGTTACATGTGTTGAGTTCAACTACAAAGGGAATCTTCTGGTAACGGGGAGCTCAGATGAAGCAATTAGAATATGGGATGTTTTGAACGGAAAATGTTTGAAGACTCTAAGTGCACATTCTGATCCAATCGCTTCGATAGATTTGAGTTGGGATGGTACAATTATCGCTAGTGCAAGTTATGATGGGATGATAAGGCTGTTCGATACAGAAAGTGGGCAATGTTTAAAAACTCTGATCTATGACAAAAGTGGGACTTCATTCCCTGTTTCCTATATACGTTTCAGTCCCAATGGAAACTATCTACTGGCTACTACTCTGGACAACACTATCAGATTATGGGACTATATGAATAATAAAGTTGTCAAGACATTTCAAGGTGGAAAGTTTGAGAGATTCAATTGTGCTAGTAGATTCATTACCTTTTCTAGAGACCCGTTGATAGTTTCTGGTACTGAAACAGGAGAACTTTTACTATGGGATCTACAATCAAAGAAAATAATAGATACTCTGAAGGCTTCAGATTCAGTAACTTTACAGATTGATGTTCATGGCAAAGTCTTGGTTTCCATATCGATGGATGGGCTTATCAATGTCTATGATCTATTTGACAAGTTCAAAGGTTATGATAGTGATCGTACAGATACTGATTAATATTCTCTGCATTTACATTTCAGTAAAGAAAATTGTAGCCATTGAATTTCTTGTATTGTCGCGTGATCTATGTTGTCAAAATTCAACGTTCTGTGTGGTCTTTTGAGGTTCACCTTCATCTTCAACTGGAATTCCCCATTCTTCAATCTCAAACTTCTTCTTCCCATTCTTGAAGGCGAACTCACTTTTTGTTATCAACATTTGACCTCTTTCACTCAAATTTGGAATCTTATAGATATTCACCAATCCATGCTGAACCTTTGTGGGCTGGTTATGATATGCTTTCTCCAAAAACTTGATCATATCCTGATTGAATGGCTCGAGGTGAACCACCGAATCAAATAGTAATTCCAAAGTCTTCACAAGATATGAATCTCTTGGGTATAGGTCTAGCGAAATCGAGGTTGCTAGGACCAAGTTGTTAGGGTGTTTTCTCAACAGTGATCTAAGCGAATGAATAAATGGCAGTATCTCTTGTGATGATGAAAGCTGTGGTGGATACATTGAAGGATTTAATAATGAAGGGATAACAAGCCTGATTATCTTTGTCTTGTGTTGCTGTATAACTTTCTCAATTTGCTTCAAAACAGGGGCAAAGGACTTGGTCAGAGGTATATATGTCAATTCATTAGCACCAGGACTTGGGACAAGACGGCTGGTTATATCAAATTGATTGTTGAAATCTTTGTAAATCTCATTATCTATTGAGACATCATGCTGTTTTCTGTTGCTGTCATTGAGACCATATCTCCATGCAATTTTAAGCTCTGAGTCCTTCGTAACATTTCTTGGGATATTTTCACTTGCTCCATGCACCAAATTCTGAACAGACAGTTTGCTTTCATTGTCAGAAATCTTAGCTTTCTTCACCTCTCTGCTGCTTCCTTTGTAGACACCAGGGAGTTCTTTACCCCAATTAGTATTTAGATTAACACAGATGATATGCGAGTTGGGAACTTTTGGATCTAACCTATTCTGGACTATACCTTGACTAGCAAATGACTTCAGCAAAACACCAGCAAAATCAGTGGTACCTGACTCTTCAATCAGTATGGAAGACCCCAGTGGTAGTCCTTGATGGATCAAAATTTTGTCTAGATCAGCAGAACCAGTAGAGACAGTGGCTTGAGATGTGACAGTGGATGGTCTGACACCCGGATGTCTGATTTCCTCCTCAACACTTAAAGTTTCTAGATCTCTGGATATGGACCCTACGGTGGCTGCAGTCCTTGAAGGAATTGGGCTGCCAGTACTAGGTACTTGACGGTTTATAGCACCAGTCAATACAGGTCCTCTGTTTGGCACGATGGCATTTCTACCAGGAATTGAACCTGGAACTATAGGGGCACCTCTCCCAGGAACAGCGTTCGGAATTCTCCCTGTATTATTTATGACTTCTCCTCTCTTTCTGAATGACATGCCGAAAGATATATGTCGAGATATGAGCCGTCAAATTGATACACAAAGCAAACATACTCGTTAAGCTCATCACCTTCAAATTTTTTGGTTGGCGCTGGAAGTACTGAATTACGGGATGCAGCACGTGACTTTCATGTCCGGCTGCTAATTAAAGAGCCGCGAAAATGTTATGATGATGTGACAAATGGCAAATCAAAAATGTTGTTAGAACATGAAATAAACCTCTTTTTCTCTGGTTTCAAGTTGTGATTAGATCAGTGAAGTGCTTTAACTTCCTTGTTAATTACGGGCGTGGATCATGAGTCAAATACACAGTCTTGGGAACAAAGGAAAGGAGCCTCTGGAGGATGAGCACGATGATAATGATGCGCAAACACTGATTGATGGGCATGCTGCGACCCTGAACTATTACAGAGATGAAGGAATATTGGATGGAAGTACAATGGTTGACGGTGAATCATCCTCAAAATCTCTAAAAGTTCCTGGTATCCACCACAATAGAACCCCCTCAAATGATAGTCACCTAAAGACCCAAATATCTCAGCTACAGTACAACAACCATAGAATATCTTTGGACAGATCAATCTCAAACGCAGTTGATATACTAAATGAATTACAACAAGAGAACCAACAGCGTCCAATATTCTATCCGGCTACTGATATTCCAGGGAATCAGTTACTCAACAATAGGAAAGCACATTTGGCGTTGCTGAGAAAGAATTCTATCCAATCTGTAAAGACATTACAGAAACAGGCTGAAGATCAAGATGATGAGGATTCCCCTAACTTACAAATCTTGAGACTCGATATAAAACTGGATAACAGTTCCATATCATCATTAGACAAAGCTGCTATAGGTCAACTACTGCATGAAAAGATCTCACAAGTTAATAAGCATTTGGGATCAATCAAAGAGAGAATTGATGATACATCTTCAAAAGTCTTGATAACCGGTGATTTAAACTCAGGAAAATCAACCTTCTGCAACGCTCTATTGAGAAGGAAAGTCTTACCAGAAGATCAACAGCCTTGTACCACTGTGTTTTGTGAAGTTGTTGATTCAAGAGACAATAATGGGATTGAAGAAGTTCATGCTGTTCCTATTGGCTCAAAATATAACATCAGAGATGAATCAACTTATACCATTTTTTCATTGAAAGATCTCGAAGCCCTAGTTGGAGAATGTGACAAATACTCGATTTTGAAGGTTTATGTTACTGATAGAAGATCAGTTGATGAGAGCTTGCTTAGAAATGGTGTGCTTGATATTGCTCTTATTGATGCTCCAGGCCTAAATATGGATTCTTATCAGACAACTGAAGTTTTTTCAAGACAAGAAGAGATAGATTTGGTTGTTTTTGTGTTGAGTGCTGAAAATCACTTCACCTTAAGTGCTAGAGAATTTATTGCGGCCGCTACGAATGAAAGAAAATTTATCTTCTTCGTCGTCAATAGATTTGATAATATCAAGGACAAAAACAAATGCATGAGCAGAATCTTGGAACAAATTCAGCAACTATCACCAGATACCCATAAAGATGCAAGAAATTTTGTTCATTTTGTTTCTTCAAATGGTGTCGTTGAGAATTTACCAGATGATGATGGTGGAGATGGTGGTGATGATAACGATAATGGTGATAACGACCCTTCACATCCTGATTTTGATCATCTGGAAAACAGTCTTCGAAACTTCGTTCTACAAAAGAGAGCATTATCAAAATTGCAGCCTGCCAAGACCTATTTGACGAAACTCTACAGTGATGTTGAAGAGTTGTCCTTGATCAACCAGAAGATGTACTTGAATGATAAGGATGTTCTTCTGGAGAAGCTCAATGAGATTACTCCTCTTTATGAAAAAGGTGTTGTTGAAAGTACTAAAATTCATGAAAGAATCGAGTCAATCATTGAAAAAACCTCCAAGGATATCTATGAATTTTCAAGAGAGAAGATTTTAAATACCCTAGATACCGTTGGTGATAGTCCGGTTGTTCCATATAATGGTCTAGGAAACTTGCTTGAATATACCGTTCAAACTCAACAAGCTATTGCCAAAACAATTCTAGATAGTGTTTCAGACAGCGAAGCAAATGCCAGAAAACTGACAAGCAAGGCTGTTGAAAAAATCAGCTCACTTGGGAGAGAGTATCTAGGCCCTCAATATGCTACAGATACGGTTTTCAGGGAAGATTATATGTTTACTAGGAGAAAAGATACAATCTCAAGACAGTTGGATGATACAATCACCGTATTGGACTTCTTCGACCCATCGTTGGAAGGATTCCTGCATGCTGTTGGAATGAATAGTTCGACTGCATCTCAATTACTTGTTTGGAAAAACTCTTTTTATTCAGTGGGGTTATATGCGGCATCTAGTGTTGTCTCGAAGGGAAGTTTGGTGAAGGGTGCTTTCCATATGAGTTCATGGTTCTCATTGAAAACTCTCAAAATCTTTGCTATTCCGTTGATTATTGGAGCGGGTATTGCTGGAATTGGTTATTTGGTTCTTGATATCCCAAATGCTTTACCAAGAAAACTCGCTAAAAAGATTAGAATTCAAGTCAAAGAATTGGATTATCCTCATCAGAATTCAGAAAGAATATCAAAAGAGTCTCGTAAAGTCTTGAAATATCCAGCAAGAGACATTCAGAACGCATTCCAAAGTTCGTTGGATAAATACGTCATCAAGAAAGAAAAGATCATGGAATCGATAAACAATGCAGATGTTGCTTCGGCTTTCTTTGGCAAATTGTTAAAGAGAGCACGTGACCAAAGAAATTTAGTTGAAAGTTTTGATCTAGAAGCAATCGCACAGATTGAGTGAGGTGATTCCATTTCCCGAGTTGGATCTTGACTTGGACTTGCCCATGTACATAGTTTAGTTAATGATAATGTTTTGATTTTATGTCCTTGGAACAACATCTCTCTCTTAATAGTTAATGCTCATCGCTTATGTCATCCTTTTCCGCTTCTTATTAAAATCCGCTGGAATTTTTTATCTAATCAGAAATCTTGTTTAATAAGCAAAAACCTGAAAGAGCCAACGAGTCAGAAATAATTTGGTGAACGATTCAGGCTGAGGAATATACACACATATCGACAGGTGGCATAGTGAAACCCATATCATGAGTTCTATTCTCTCTGCTTCGGATTTGAACGACTTCATAAGTCCCGGTCTTGCTTGTATCAAACCAGCTGGTGAAGTTCGACTTTCGTCAAACTCTGATTCAAATAACGTCGAGATTCAGATAAATGATGCTGGTGAAGCTTTGGAAGTCAGTATCGATGATGGCACCGTTCAGGAACTACCGAGTGCTTCTATTTCATTACAGGACTGTCTTGCCTGTTCCGGTTGTATCACATCAGCTGAAGAGGTTCTTTTGGCAAAGCAGACTCATAAAGTTTTACTGGAAGATCTAGCAAAATACAAAGATGAAAAGGTGTTCTGTATGAGCATATCACATCAATCAAGATTAAGTATAGCTGATGTTTTGGGCCTTTCTGTCTATAAGGTTGATGAATTTTTGATCAACTTTTTTAGTGAACGATATGGATTCAAGTTCGTTGTTGGAACAGAACTAGGGAGAGTTTTATCGCTGAATAAAATCAACGATGAAGTGATAC
The DNA here is from genome assembly GCA_003707015.3 of Wickerhamomyces canadensis. Taxonomy (NCBI): domain Eukaryota; kingdom Fungi; phylum Ascomycota; class Saccharomycetes; order Phaffomycetales; family Wickerhamomycetaceae; genus Wickerhamomyces; species Wickerhamomyces canadensis. The sequence continues at coordinate 243,189 of PPMU03000022.1, read as the reverse complement.
AGAGGAAGGTTAGTGGAGTTGAAAAGAAAACTATGTTATCCAGTGTATGTCCTGGATTTGTCTTATACGTTGAGAAGACGAAACCTGAGATGTTACCATATCTACTGAATGTCAAATCGCCCCAACAAATTACTGGATTACTGATGAAAGCACTGATATCTAAACAGATGTCCATACCACCAGAAAAGATATATCACTTATCAATAATGCCGTGTTTCGATAAGAAATTAGAAGCTGCTAGACCTGAGATTGACTCAACTGCAGCACCATTAGAGCAAGATGTTGATTGTGTCTTGACACCAAAGGAATTTATTGGTCTATTAAAAGAGGAAAACATTAATTACCTAGACTATATCACTAAATCTGGGGCTCCACCGACAGCATTATACCAACAAGCCTCACCTCAACACTGGCCATTTCCTCTTGAATCGTGGAGCTCAAATATTGGATCACCAAGTGGTGGGTATGCCTTGAATTACATCCTTGCGTTACAAACATATTATCAAAATCAAGGGCTTCTCGAAACAGAAATCAAGGAAATAAAAGGTAAAAATGCAGATGTCTTGGAATACCAATTAATCAATTTAGAAGATGGAACTAAACTGGGCTCATCAGCTATTGTAAATGGGTTCAGAAACATTCAAAATCTAGTTAGAAAGCTGAAACCATCAGGGAAAGTTAAGATTGGATCAGGATTGCAAGCCCGTCGTAAAGCAAGAATGACGAATAGAACAAATGGTGATGACGGAGACTCAGCAGACCCATCAAGTTGTGACTTTGTTGAAGTTATGGCTTGTCCTGGTGGTTGTATCAATGGAGGTGGTATAAATCAAGTATCCTTGAGTGAAAGTTCGAGCTCAACCAGCGACAAAGAGCATATGAATAAACTAATAACCAAATATGGCGAAGAGTTTGAAGACATCAAAGAGTTGAAGAACGTTGGTTTTTTGGGACAGTTTATTGAAGAATTTAAGAACGCTTTGAGCATAGGAGATGATAGAATCTTCAAGTATAAATTCAACGCAGTTGAGAAGGCAACTGACATTCTTAGTGTTGGAAGCAAATGGTGAATGGACATCACCTTGATAGATTTCGTGGAATGATGGCTATAGAACTACATTAATTATGAATAGTTTTCAAACCCTAATGTACATTTGAAAATAACCTAATATCGTACAAAACCTTTAGAATAAATCCCATAAACACATAACAAAATTAAATAAAACAAAACTTTAATAAAACAAGTCGTCAACAATTATTCTTAAGCAGAAGTAGAAGAAGAGTATTTGGTAACAGCTCTGGTACCTTCAGAAACGGCATGTTTGGCCAATTCACCTGGTAAGATTAATCTAACAGCAGTTTGGATTTCTCTAGCAGAGATGGTTGATTTTTTGTTGTAAGCAGCCAATTTTGAAGCTTCAGAGGCGATTCTTTCAAAGATATCGTTGACAAAAGAGTTCATAATGGACATGGCTTTTTGGGAGATACCGGTATCTGGATGGGTTTGTTTTAAAACTTTGTAAATGTATGAAGCATAAGTTTCTTTTCTAGCTTTTGATCTCTTTTTTGGAGCATCAGAAGAAGAGGCAGTTTTTTTAGCAGCTGGTTTCTTTTCAGCTGGAGCTTTGGAGGCAGGTTTCTTTTCAGCTTTTGGGGCCATTGTGATATGATATGATAGTTTGTGTGGATAAGGAAGGAGAACAAGGAATGAGGTTAAGATGCGAAAAGAGAAATAGTTGTTGTTTATATACTTTTTGGTGTCAGTTTGCCTTCCACAATCAAAACAAAGCAGGCGTGCTGCGATTTACCGTGTGATTCGCGGCGTTAAGTATGTGTCTCCATAGTTAAGGGGTGTACGGTAAATCTGAGACCGCTACTCCCTTTTTGTTTTTCAACAATCGCACAACATGGCCCATACAAATCGCACTTTTTCAGTTTTTTTCAAAAAACCAAGTAAATCTGAAGATTTTGAACACGAATATCTCGTTCCGAAATTTACACATCCAAAAAGTGTAAAAACCAGCACGCCAAAACAAACGTTCTGATTGGACAATAACTCAGCAACCAGCGCACTTTTTCGGGTGACCCACACTGGCCTCATACAGTCTCAGTGGCGCCAATACAAAACCTGATAACAACATCAAAACTTATATAAACAGCAACAATTCCCTCGAAGAAGCATCACACCTTCACATTTTCTCTTCTTTTCTTCTTCTTCATAAACAAGTTTCTATAACTTAGCAACTCATTTCAAATCTAACAATAATACATACACATAATGTCTGGTGGTAAAGGTGGTAAAGCCGGTTCTTCTGAAAAACCTTCTCAATCAAGATCAGCCAAAGCTGGTTTGACTTTCCCAGTTGGTAGAGTCCACAGATTGTTGAGAAAAGGTAACTATGCTCAACGTGTTGGTTCTGGTGCTCCAGTTTACTTGACTGCTGTTTTGGAATATTTGGCTGCTGAAATCTTAGAATTAGCTGGTAACGCTGCTAGAGATAACAAAAAAACCCGTATCATCCCAAGACATTTACAATTAGCCATCAGAAACGATGAAGAATTAAGCAAATTGTTGGGTCATGTTACCATTGCTCAAGGTGGTGTTTTGCCAAACATTCACCAAAACTTGTTACCAAAGAAAACTGCTAAAGGTAAAGCTTCTCAAGAATTATAAGCTGCTTTGTTTCAAGGGGTTATAATGATAATTTATTTTATTTCATGTCAGTTGTGTTTTAATGAGTTTTTAAAGGTTTTTTATGGTTTTCAGTCTTTGAAATTGTATATTAGTTATGTATTGGATAATAGAATTCATACAAATTTTACGGGTTATTGAATATGGTTTGATTGTAGATTTGCTAAACTTTGAGCCTTTGCTCTTGAAAAAACGCTAGAAAACACGCTATTTCGATTATTGTGTGTTGTTGTGATGTATGTGGTTCCTTTGTTTACATTTCTAGACTGACACATCCACGTCAAAATGGGACACTGCAGGTCCCAGAATAACTGCAGAAGCTGGACGTCAGAAGTTAACAGATTTGTTCTTAACTATGGAAATTCCCTGGGAAACCGGGACATCTCTTGGTTGCCTGTCCCGTTATGAAAACTATTCAACGAAATAACACAAATCTTTTCAGTAAATAACATATCAAACAAGCGTTTATTTAACAAAAACTTGCTTATTAGAGCACCGCAACTATTAACTATATAAATTAATTAATTAATAATTAAAAATTTTATTTATCATTTCTTACGTCTTTTGATCCTAATAAATTTCGAAAATGAGTTAGTCAAATTAATTTATACTTGAGGAAAGTTGATATAATTATTTCAATTTAATCATTTTTGTTTATAATTTGCTATAAGAATTACATCAGAAGCTTACAGCTTACTTTCTCCTTAGTCAATGAAAACCACTGATAAATCTCATTTACCACTAATAAATATAGGTAATTGAAACTGAATATAGCATATTAATAATTACATAATCAGATATGACATAATCCTATCTTGATGACATAATCTTACCACTGCTTACATAATATTTATTGAAAGTGGAAAATTTTTGAAAAGATCACTGCTGAAGACCCTAACAAAAAGTAGCTGGGTTAACTGTGGAAGCAACAGTCTATTACTGATCATCTGGAGTTGTACATTGCGGAAGACTTCATCTGGAAATCTCCATAACACAGCCCCACCTCTCATCTTCTTGTATGATTAGACAATCTCTCAAAAGATTATATCCCAGATCATTACAATTGAAACACACGTTAGTCCATACAAGATCCATATCGTCATCATCATTATCGTTTTGTTCATATAATAACTCGAGAAACTGTCACTCCAACAACAACACAAGTAATATATCCCTGAATAGCGTAATAATGTCTTTGAAAAGAACACCATCAAGCCAGGAAGATTTAAATGGAACCCCATTAAAGAAACAAGCATTAGAATCCACATCAAATATAGAGGTACATCAAGACCTACATTCTGATGAAGTAGTAGAGGATATCTCAATAGATGAGTTCTCAGGAGATGAGGAGGCAGATCTCAGATCGGTGACTAATGATAGTGCATCTTCTGGAGAATGGCGCAGAACCATTGATAAAGTCATTAAAAGTGTTGTATCTATTCATTTTGCCCAAACTGCTTCTTTTGACTGTGATGCTTCACTAGTTTCTGAGGCTACCGGATTTATTGTCGACTCTACAAATGGTATAATACTGACTAATAGACACGTCGTTGGTGCCGGTCCATTCACAGGTTACGCAATCTTTGATAATCATGAAGAAGTTTTCGTCAAACCAATCTATAGAGATCCAGTTCATGATTTTGGATTCTTGAAGTTTGATCCTAAAGCTTTGAAATACATGAAAGTTGAGCAATTAGAATTGAAACCAGAATTGGCAACTGTGGGCTGTGAGATTAGAGTCGTTGGTAATGACGCTGGTGAAAAATTATCCATTCTATCCGGGTTCATCAGTAGGTTGGATAGGAATGCCCCAGAATATGGTGGGTTGACATATAATGACTTCAATACTGAATATATCCAAGCTGCAGCAAGTGCATCGGGTGGATCAAGTGGTTCTCCTGTTGTTGATGTTAATGGCTATGCTGTTGCTCTACAAGCCGGTGGATCAAATGAAGCTTCCACTGATTTCTTCTTACCATTATATCGTGTCAAAAGAGCTCTGAAATGTCTACAAAGCAATCAACCAATCACAAGAGGTACTATCCAAGTTCAATGGATGTTGAGACCATTTGATGAGTGTCGTCGTTTAGGTTTATCTAATGAGGTTGAAACTCAATTCCGTGAGAAATTCCCAAAACTTATCGGATTATTGGTTGCTGAAGTTATCTTACCTGAAGGACCAGCTGATAAGTTGATCAAAGAAGGTGATACTCTGGTCTCCATTAACGGTGAATGTATTTCCACTTTCATCAAAGTTGATGATATTTTAGATTCCTCCATCGGTAAAGATATTGAAATTGTTGTTCAAAGAGGTGGAGAAGATGTCGTTGTCACTTGTAAAGTTGGGGATCTACATAAAATAACACCAAATAGATATCTAGAAGTTGCTGGTGCTTCTTTCAATGATATGAGTTATCAAATGGCTAGAATATACTCTATACCAGTCAAAGGGGTTTTCATCAACAGTGCTAGAGGTTCGTTCATAGTTGATAAGTCAGATTCAGTGGGTTGGATCATTGAAACCCTAAATGATGTGGATATCAAAGACTTGGATCATTTGATTGAAGTGATCAAGCAAGTACCTGATAGAGCCAGAATTTCAATCACCACACGTCATATAACGGATTTACACTCACCTGTATTCAGAGTCTTATACATTGATCGTCACTGGTACTCTAGTTTCAGATTAGCTACAAGAAATGATGAGACTGGATTATGGGACTTCAAAGACCTAGGAGATCCATTACCTGCATTACCACCAACCCCAAAACACGTCAAATTTGTTGACATACCAATTGAATTCCCTGGTTGTGCTAAATTGTCAAGAAGTTTTGTTCTGGTCACAAGTTATATTCATGTTCCTGTTGATTCATATCCTTTTACTGAAAGAAGAGGATATGCTGTTGTTGTTGATGCTGCGAAAGGTTATGTTTTGGTGTCACGTAATATTGTCCCACATGATTGTCTTGATATCCAAATAACTGTTGCTGAATCGTTAAACATCCCAGGTGAAGTTGTCTTCTTACATCCAACTCAAAACTATGCAATTGTCAAGTATGATCCTTCACTAATCGAGAATTCAGAAGTCACTACTCCGAAATTCAGTGATAAACCATTGAAAAGAGGTGATAAGGTTGTCTTTATTGGTTATAACAATAATGAAAGAGTCATCTTCCAGAGTACGAAAGTGTCTGATATAGCAGCTGTTAATCTTCCAAGAAATAGCACACCACGCTACAGAGCTTCAAATCTTGAAATTGTCTCATTCGACACTAATTTGACAAATGATTGTTCTTCTGGTATAGTTACCGATGAAGATGGGACTGTTAGAGCCATTTGGTTGTCATTTTTGGGTGATAACAATGGCGAGACTGATATAGTTTATAGAATGGGTCTTGATGTTACCAAAATCCCAGATCTTGCAAGATTACAAAATGGTGATTTGAGCCCAACTGTGAAAATTATTGATGCTGAATTCTATGCCATTCCAATCTCACAAGCTAGAATTAGAGGTGTCTCTGATGAATGGATCAAAAAGATAGAAGATTCAGGGAAGGATAGATTACAATTCATCAACATTGCAAGATTGACTTGTCCGGAAGGATTAGGTTCCTCATCCGCAAAATCAATCTTTGAACCTGGTGATATTGTTCTGTCAGTTGATGATCAACCAATCTATGGTATCGATGACATAACCTCGGCCATTGGATCGAAAGAATCACTGGACTTCAAAGTTGTTAGAAGAAAGAAGGAAATTAACTTGAAAGTCCCAACAGTCGAAGTTAAAACCACCGACCATCTTGTCTTCTGGGCAGGTGCAGTGCTGCAACCACCACATCATGCTGTAAGACAATCAATTGTGAAATTACCAAGTGAGGTTTATATCACAAGCTTGGGTAGAGGCTCAACTGCTCGTGCTTACGGTATTTCACATACAAATTTTGTCACACATGTCAATGGAATTCCAACTCCGAATCTAACGGAGTTTATCAAGGTTGTTAAAACAATCCCTGATGAGACATACTGCAAATTGAGACTGGTTTCATTTGACAACATACCGTTTGCCATATCAATCAAAACTAACTATCACTACTTCCCAACTGGTGAATTGAAGAAAGAAAATGGAAAATGGATCGATATTGAGTACGATGAAAATAACAAAGAAAGTAATGTCAACGAAGTCAAAGCTTAGTTCATACAAGCATCATGCATTAGTTCATAGACAATCTCATTAGGTATATCAGACCTCTATCTGTAGCGAGTTTCGAGAAAAATTGGGAATTGGTATAAACCGATTAGTTTCATGATCAAAATGACTAAAAAATCTTCCAATTGAGAAATCTTCAAGAATAGTCTCTAGCACTTCCTTTGGAACAGGTTTCAAAACTTCTATGGTAGCCTGTGTCGCAGTATAATGCTGTGGGAATATTTGATAACAATTGTCTCCTCCATCTTCACCTTTTTTGTAATGTATGATCACACCAAAAAAGTCACGTCTGGGATGCCATACTACCGATCCAATGGGAATATGAGGTGTATTGTACCCCTTTGTGGATACCCATTCGCTTAATGCTGGGTTAAACATACTATCAAAAACCATCGATTCAAAATATTCTTTTAAGTCTATTAATTCTGGACAACTCTCAAGATCATCACCAAAAAGAATTACGCCCATGAATGGAGAATCTTGAAGTATCTTCTGAATATCTGAATCGGAAGGGGAGCCGAGAGTCCTCAAAAGCCTCTTCTGATCTGAGTAAATTTTAGCAAGAGAGAATTTGGAAGTTCTGGAGTGAGTTTTGGAGATTGGATAGAGTGAATAATACTTCTGTGATCCTTGAACTTCTCTGAAAGCACCATGATATAAGGGAGAATAAATATCTCTAGTCTTGACAAGGCTTCTAAAACTGGAGACATCAAATGGTTTGAGAAGAGCTTTCATGGCCACACCAGTTCCTCTATAGACACCCATCAGAGACTCAATTGAATAAAACATGAATGATCTTAGCCCAAAGGTCAAAAAGGTAGTACCATTCTTAGGATCCTCTATAGTAAGTATAGTCCATGCCAATGATGTGGAGACGCCAAATTGAGCTGCAACTTTTGCAATTATGGCCAATATTGCAGTTTGGTCACCATGAATTTCACCAGCATATAACCTCAGTATCGACAAGTCCTCAACGTACTGTTGGCTTGGATGGTATTCACTAATTTTATAGCCAAGATTCCTTCTAATTTGATGATAATTGTGCCTTACGGCCTTGAACTGGGCCTCATATGCTGATGTGATGATCTTGATTTTTTCAGTGGAAGATTTCTCACAGGTAAAATCATTGTTGGATCTGATTCTGTTGACCATACCATCGAGGAATATTTGTCTATACGGAAGGAGATTGTCAAAAGCAGGATCAAGAAAGCTGAGTTTAAAAAATGATTCCTCATCGATTGGATCAATCTCCCGTAGTCCTTTGTAGTACCTCAAAAAGTACTTGCTTCTCAAGGAGTCCAAAACCGAAGAAGCAACCCACCTTTTTCTCAGATCGATAGTTAAGTCATTTCTCAAAGCTTTTAACATTGGAATCAAGACTTCTCCTGCTTCCATGATCAAGAACGTTCCACCGTATTGAAGAATGCTAGGGTTGACACCTTCTTGAATCATGTCGTTCATAACCGAGTCAGCACGAGCCTCCATCCTGAGTATATCTTTGTAGAGGGAATAGTAATTTTCAACTGGGACAGAAGGATCCATACCACCAACAGCAAACCATCTTGACCTGACGATACTCGACCATATCTCATTGCAGCTCAGTGTGGTGTTCAGCGATTTGTTGACCAATGTCAAAGCAAAAACATCTTTTGGGGCAAGGCTTCGAATGATGAGCTGCCAGACGTCGATATTCAACAGTTCCAACGGATTACTCATCTTTTCCCGCCACTGAGAGAAGCAATTTGGGTTGAGACTCGCTCAGCTTTGGACTAGACAGAAGTGTTTAGTTTAGTGATGAAAAATCGCGATGTGCCTGCAATTGATCTGCCGCCTGGCTCCGGGCGGGTGACACTCGAAGCAGCTCCCGGGAGCTAGGCGGGAGCGCCCTAGGCAGAAAGCAACCAGGCTTCTACACGTTTTACATGATGAGTTTCACATAAAAACATAAAATTAAGGAAAAGCACCTAGACAAGGTGAAAGCATATCAGTAGTAGTAACAAAACGTGTCATATAAAAGTGAACAAAAAAGTAGAAAAAACCTCAAAAGATAACCAACCACATATATCATGAAGAAACATTAGCACCAAAAACTAGACCTGATAACCATAAACCCAAAAATGAATACGCCTTTAATTAACACGGCTTTAATTAGTTGGCTCATCAAACAAGACCAAGGTTATTTCAACATTCTCTTGCTCTTTAGCTCGAGATTTCTGGCTTGGCTGGTCCTCAACGACTAGGTGATCTCTGTATTTCTTCTCATCATCACCTTGTGGAGCACGTCTCTGTTCTCTTTCTTCATCATGTTTCGGACCTCTATGTTCTCTTGGTTCTTCACCATGTTTTGGACCTCTGTGTTCTCTTGGTTCTTCACCATGTTTTGGACCTCTGTGTTCCCTTGGTTCTTCACCATGTTTTGGACCTCTGTGTTCCCTTGGTTCTTCACCATGTCTTGGTCCTCTGTGTTCCCTTGGTTCTTCACCATGTTTTGGTCCTCTGTGTTCTCTTTCACCATGATGTGGTCCTCTGTCTTCTCTTGGATCATCATGATGTGGACCTCTGTCTTCTCTTGGATCATCATGATGTGGACCTTTGTGTTCTCTTGGTTCACCATGATGTGGATCCTTGTGTTCTCTTGGGTCATCACGGTGTGGACCTCTGTGTTCTCTTGGATCATCACGATGTGGACCTCTGTGTTCTCTTGGTTCACCATGATGTGGATCCTTGTGTTCTCTTGGGTCATCACGGTGTGGACCTCTGTGTTCTCTTGGATCATCACGATGTGGACCTCTGTGTTCTCTTGGTTCATCACCATGTTTTGGACCTCTGTGTTCTCTTGGTTCACCATGATGTGGATCCTTGTGTTCTTTCTCTCCATCATGATGTGGTCCTCTGAATTTTCTTCCATCACCACCTTTTGGAGCACGTCTATGTTCTCTTTCTTCATCTTTATCATGAGGAGCTGTGTGTTCTTTTGGTTGTTCATGCTTGTCACCAAAGATTGAGAACAATGAGGAGAGACCACGCTTAGGCTCTTCTTTTAATTCATCGTGAAATGTCTCACCATCCACTGGAACACCATTATGTATTCCTTCTTCTCTGTGATGTGATTTTCCATGTGGTGGTCCTCTATGATCTTTTGGATGATGTCTGTCACCGTCTTTTGGTGGACCTGGTCTTCTATGTTTTTTTGGACGAGGATCATCACCTCTGTCTGATGAATGGTGCACTCTTTCTTCAGAAGCGACAGAAAATTTCTTCATAAGAGATTCAGCATATTGGAAGATTTCGGTTTTTAAAGATTCCAATTCTTCAACGATTTTGGCCAATTGTTCTTTGGATAAAGTTCTTACATCCAAGCTTGACAAGTCCGATCCATCTCTCTTTTCAAGATTTGATTTGATGATATCCAAAATAGCATCAGATTCTTCGGTGGAGAAATCCAAAGCAACGTTATCATCAATAGTGGTTTCACCATTGATCAAAGACTTGAAGAAATCAACTTGAGTTGAAACTTTTGCGTAGAAACTTCTAGTCAAATGCTTAACGTTATGTTTTAGCATGTAGGCTTCGAAAGCATAATCTCTGATATCTGCATCTCCGATTCTTTCAACGTTGATGTTTTCACCATCAATTATTTCGTCCAATGGGATAGCATCATGATAGTCTTTTGCTGGGATTTTTCCAATGTAACCGGTATCACCGAACCCACCCAAGAAGTAAGCTTCTTTAACTTCAAATTTAACAAAGTGAGATTTATGGATTGGGTTACCTGGTAACCACCAGGCTGCATCCTTATGTCTCTTCAAGAAACATTTCTCTAATTCATCGTACTCAGGACCAGATTCAATGGCTTTGAACTCACCTCTCAAGTTTATTCTTGGAGATCCAGCAACAGAATCAGGTCTTGAGCCTGGATACTCTCTACTGACGTTCTCTCTAAAAGCATGGTCACCAGTTCTGACAGTTAAAGTGACTGGAGAACCTTGGTTGATATTTCTGAAGGAAGTACCGATATCTACCGCGAGAACAACAGGGTTACCATCCCCACAATCTGCGTAGTATTCAACGAAGGAAGCTGGTAGACCTTGATCATCACCAGATTGATAGACAGTGTTGACGTTTGCTAGTGACTCTCTTGATATCAAAGTACGAGCAACTCTTGCAGCATCGTCTAAAGTTGGTCTTTTAAAGATTTCTAAACCTTGGGCTGACACCAAGAATGAGGCAACTGCAAAAAGAACGGAGAGCTTCATTGTGTAGTGTCTCTTGATGTCGTCTCCTTTGTTGACACTTGAAAGTTCAGTTGAAACAGAACAAGTTAGACTGGCTAGGAAAAACACGAAGAAAGGTTTGTTGAGATTTGCTTGCAATTTAAGCAAAAGGGATGTTCAACTTCCCACCCAATTTTTTTCGGGGCTGACTGCGCTATATAAACCGCACATTTCGGGGCGTTTTCACTTCCCGTGGACGTACATTACGTAATAATCGCTAAGCAACGAAAATATGGGCTGTTTTAGTCAGAAGCTTGTTGGTCAGCTACCTTTCTGTGGCTTCTACGAAACACTGAAATCAGTGAAGGAATCTAGAGCCAACTTACACCAAGGACGGGTCCTTGTTAAAACGCTTGAAAAGAATCACTTTTTCAGACACCACGGGGATCTCGGCAATTGACAGCGCAGAAAGATACATATCCCCGAGATTACATAATCTGAAGGAAGGCTTTTTTGGTTTTATTCTGGCAGTTGGCTATGTTAGTACGAGTAAAAACGAAGGAGAAGATGACCTCATTTCACTCAACTGGTTTTGGTAGAATCGCAACTGTTGGCTTCGTAAGACACCAATTCCAGACGAGCAATTATAGATGTAGCTGCTGCTGCTTCAGTAAAGACCAGATTCAAGCTTGCTACTTGATTGATTAGCCCGTGAATCATGATCACTAGTAGAAGATCATATCAAGGTCGTATGGCATTGAGAAGTAGAGGAGTCAGTTACTAGATGGAGAATTCTGGGACAGAAACGTCAATATGTTGTTGTTGAATGTTGAATGTTGATGGCAGAGGATGCTGGCTTGTCGAAGGCTTTATCTGATCGGCATATAAGGTGGTCTAATTGCGTACTGGGCTTTTGTCAATCTACCGAAATTACTTGAAGCCCAAAATTATGAACAAGCACTGCCCTCTTTTCTTTCTCTGGCAATTCCTTTCAGTTTGATTGCTATGTGGAAAGGGTAGCTGGAGCTTGATTAATGAAATTAAAGTCTGAAGTCAGATCTTGTGTTGCTTTAGCTGTTTTTAAACAGGATGTCCACAAATAGCGTCAAATGATAGTTCCAATCGCCTTGTGAAGTCAGATAGATACCTGCAGACGTGTTTATCCAGAAACAACTCTGCCAGTGCTTTGTCCCATTTCTCACGAGCTGCTCATGATCATCAGCTTTATATTGATCTTGAAATCTGAAATGATCAGCTTAGACGCTGAACGTCTCAATCAGATAGAAGGGTTTCTGAAGCTTGTCACTAGTCACAACCCTATCGAAAGTAACCACTCATTGGTGATAAGTGATCACTCACTCGAATGACAACCTAAAACTTGGTTTCTTGAATGATCATTTCAGATGCGTTCCTGTTATGGAGGGTCTTTCTGTATATTCCTCCAATTCACTGCTAGTGATATAATTGCTTGAAGCGCCAAGAACCCACTTGATAATCTAATTCCCTGATTTAAGTAGTTCAATATTTGCTAAACAATAAACCTGTCAGATATACACGCTGCTGTATGGTTGAACTCAAACTCAAAAACATAGAAACAACAGGGTAAGGAGCAAGGATAAAGCATCAGCCTGAACCTACTTAACTGTAACGTGTCTATACTCTATACCGACATTGGTCAGATTCGATACACCTTTTTCAATACAGCCTTTACTAAATATTATTAATATTAAAGATAGTTCAAGGACCAATCGCATTAGCTAATTACGAACATATCAGAACTCTTTCATCAAGTAGACCGCATCAGGATTCTCCAACCCCCAGTCTTTATAGTAGCCTTCAACAGTTTCTTTCTCTTCAAACCCAAGCTTTTCTTTGTACCAAGTCAAAGCTTCTTTGTTATCTATCCAAACGTGTAATGTGACTTTATGTAGATACGCCTTCTTAGCTTCATCCAGCACAAATTGAACCAATTGAGACCCAATATTTCTATTTCTGTAAGGCTCCAGCACAGCAACAGATTCAATATATAGTGATGTTGGAGTGGATGAGCCTGATGGGATGACAAGTTTAGATTTGATGATACCAACTGGTACTTCACCGTAAAAGGCTACTTTTGAGTATCCCATCTGGTAAGCATTTCTATAGAATTCTTCGGGATATTCAAGAGGCAAGGTTGCCTCGTTGATAATCTTGAGCAGATTGTTGTTGTTTACTGTGAGATCGTCTAATTCTGCCATTTGTGTTTCTGTGATTGAACCGTCAGGTCGATATATGCGAAGAGTGAAGTCTAATAGTTTCTACAATGGGCGTTTCATTTGTCAAAAACTCATAGACTCATAACCATTAAAAGCTTTAAAGAAGAGGATACTTGCCTCTATTGATTCATTCTTCAACCAATCTTTCGACTACTGGTCGTTTCTTCTTGAATTGTTCTTCAAACCCGTTAAAAATATCCAGCTCTTCTTTTCCCAGCCCATTCAAATCAGCAATTGGTTCATCAAACTGCTTGAAAACTTCGAAGTTAGTCTATCACATCACGCTGTGAGGAATGAACTCCGAGCCTTTGGCCGCAGATTGCTATTGTGGAAAGATGTCTTGAACATATCATTCTCCATGAACGGTTGATTGGTTACGGTCATAGAATCAAGTACAGTGGTAGATCGAAGTCTGATACATTCGAAGGATGGTTTGGAATCTTATTATAGCTTCAAGAAAGGTGGATATCATGATCCAGCCGATGATATTGAATATGAGATAACAAGTGAAGAAGAGTACTATAACCAGAGAAGAAGTGATCATTACGAGGATACATCATCACGAAGTGATCTTGCTGACTTTGATAATGATCCGAAAGCATATTCTCATGTTCAAGATGTGCATAACCAGCTTGTGATGCTAAATGATGAATTGGGAATCATACACGGGGATATATGCTCCCAAAATATCCTGAGTTTTGCTTCTAGGGCATTTCTCATAGATTTTGAAAGATTTTGAATGGTCGTTCCCGTTTGATGAGGCACACTACGAGAATGGGAGTGGAATTTTTGACAGAAGATCTTTCCAGGGAATACACCCACTCAAATTCGATAGGGAGAGATTGAAGTTGCTATGCGATTAGGCTGATCCTGAGTGTGTCTCCTCGTACTGAATAATATTCACTGCTATTGATAAATGCTATATAATTTAAGATTTATGATGCTTGAAGTCATCAATTGTTGCTACAGCTAATATAAGGTACTATAACTGCATCATATATGTATTGGTATTCCCTCACTTGTCTAACTAACAAACGTAGTCACCCCATTGGTGATAAAATCTCCCACTCTTTGGGTTTCTTTATCAATGTCATCCTTCGGTGCTCTATCAACCAAAACTTGGATAACTAAGCCAGCTAAAATTACCATCTTCAGACTTGAAGAGTTGGGGTCCATTTGACTTCCAATTCCATCAATGGACGTTCAGTAAGGATGGTTCAATACCAGAATCTTCAGCAACTGAATCATTCCAGGCTTTCTTCCATAGTTCATAATCGTTGCCCATCTGTTTCAACTTCAATAAAACCCCAATCGGGTTAAAAGGTAGGTCGTTTGATAGGCTGGGTCTTTTGAAGTTTATGCATAGTCTTCAACCTGAATAAACCAGAAATGATAGGCGTGTATCATGGCCTCGGCAGAAAGGAGTTCTTTCAACTCACCTAAGTAAAATTTGAACAACTCAAGTAAAGCAGTGGTAGAATTACCTAGAAGGGATGTGACATTTGACTTCAGACGTTGTGGCAGCTACTGCTGCAAGGCCAGATATCCCTTTTTTTGTGTGTTGTTGGATTTCCTACCCCTTAAACTTGAGAGCGTGAGATATCATAAACAAAAGTGTCATGGATTCAAGAGCAAATGAACATCTCTGCAGCACTAATCCGTGATAAAGCAAAACATCACGTCAAGTGAGGACAATCTTGTAACATTCAGATCAGATAACTGACCTGTGCATTTATTGAATCTATCGGCCAGCGATATTAGCAATCGACGATTGTCATTCGCGTAGTCCCATCCAGTCCCAATTTGCCAGGGAGAAAGGGAGAAGTTTTCTGGGGAAAGAAGTAAAGACATTCCCCTTGGGATCAACTGCCGCCCATTCGATTCTCCATGGCGGTAATATCCTCCTTCATTTCAGTCAGTCATGGGACGATGATCCGGATTTGCCCAGGGTCAGATGATTACATAATATTTTGATGTCTGAGGGGCCCAACAGAAATTCCAGTCCCTGATTCACCAACAATTTTACCAGCACCGTCTACTCTCCTACGCAAAGAACGAACGCGTATATAAAGGTGGCCGATACCACAACCACCAGCCAGTGTCATGAATTGACATAAACACTGGCTCTCATTGGCCAATTCCAGGCGGAATCCCCTATACTCTCCTGGCTGTAAATAAAGAGATGACGAAGTCTCCATCAGTCCCGTCTTCCATTCAATCGTAGCGCGTCACGCACGTAATTCTATCAGAACGACAATAGAGACTAGGCCCTCCATCCCTCTTAACTATGTGTCAGCTCTCCGATCCTAGTCCCCGGATCCTATCGTGGAAATGAGACTTCAAGATCCTTCGTCCGATTTTCTGAAAAAAAGAGCTGTCGTATACTGCGAAAACCACAAATTGGAAAACTCTTTGATTTCTTTCAAATATCTGTGTTTTTGTCGTATCTTGGACTTCTTTCGAGTCGGACACAACTGAACTGAACCAATTCAAGATGACTGCCGCTCACTCTGTCGTCCACGAAGCTAACCATGCTCAGATCCACGAAGCACCAAAGGAATTCTACGAGAAACAGGCCCCAAAGAAACCTTTTCTATCTTCTCTAGAAGAATACAAAACTCTACATAAACAATCCATTGAAGACCCAGAAGCATTTTTTGGGCCTTTAGCCAATGAGTTGCTAGACTGGAGCAGACCTTTCGACAAAGTGTCGAGCGGTTCTTTGGACAACGGTGATGTTGCCTGGTTTCTAAACGGTGAATTGAATGCCTCGTACAACTGTGTTGATCGTCATGCTTTAATCAATCCTTCAAAACCTGCTTTGATTTACGAAGCTGATGATGAAAAAGAAAACAGAATCATTACATTTGGTGAACTATTAAGACAAGTGTCAGAAGTTGCTGGTGTATTGAAAAGTTGGGGTGTTCAAAAAGGTGATACTGTTGCCGTGTACTTACCAATGATTCCAGAAGCTGTCATTGCCATGCTTGCTGTTGCAAGATTAGGTGCCATCCACTCAGTTGTCTTTGCTGGGTTCTCTGCTGGATCTTTGAAAGATCGTGTTGTAGATGCCAATTCAAGATTTATCATTACTTGTGATGAAGGTAAAAGAGGTGGTAAGATCGTCAATACCAAAAGAATCGTTGATGAAGCTTTAAAACAAACAGAAATTGTTGAAAAAGTTTTGGTCTTCCAAAGAACTGGTTCTGAAGGAATTCCAATGACTCAAGGCCGTGATTTTTGGTGGCATGAAGAAACCAGTAAATCAAGAGGTTATTTACCACCAACTCCAGTCAACTCTGAAGATCCATTGTTCTTATTATATACATCTGGTTCTACTGGGACTCCAAAAGGTGTTGTCCACACAACTGCTGGTTATCTACTAGGGGCTGCCTTGACAACCAAATACGTTTTTGATATTCATCCAGATGATGTTTTGTTTACTGCTGGTGATGTCGGTTGGATTACCGGTCACACTTATGCTTTATACGGACCTTTAGTTTTAGGTACTGCTTCAATCATCTTTGAGAGTACCCCAGGTTATCCAGATTATGGTCGTTATTGGAGAATTATTGAACGTCATAGAGCTACTCATTTCTATGTTGCTCCAACAGCGCTAAGATTAATCAAGAGAGTTGGCGAAGATTTCATTGACAAATATGATATCTCATCTTTAAGAACTTTAGGTTCAGTTGGTGAACCAATTGCCCCAGATTTATGGGAATGGTACCATGAAAAAATTGGTCATAAGACTGCTGTAATTTGTGATACTTTCTGGCAAACTGAATCTGGGTCCCATTTAATTGCCCCATTGGCCGGTATCACCCCAACCAAACCAGGTTCTGCCACTTTACCATTCTTTGGTATTGATGCGGCTATCATTGATCCAGTATCTGGTGAAGAAATCAAAGGTAATGACGTTGAAGGTGTTTTGGCTGTTAAATCTTCTTGGCCATCAATGGCTAGATCAGTCTGGAACAACCATGGTCGTTATTTAGAGACTTATCTAAAACCTTATCCAGGTTATTACTTCACAGGTGATGGGGCTGGTAGAGATCATGATGGTTATTATTGGATCCGTGGTAGAGTCGATGATGTTGTCAATGTTTCAGGTCATAGATTATCAACCTCCGAAATCGAAGCTGCATTAGTCGAACATAAAGGTGTCAGTGAGAGTGCAGTTGTTGGTATTCCAGATGAATTGACTGGTCAATCTGTCATTGCTTTCGTCTCTTTGAAAGAAGGATATCTAGTTGAAGCCAACGCTAACATCCAAGATACCAAAGATCACATCACTCCAGAAAAACTAAGAAGAGAATTAATTTTACAAGTCCGTGGTGAAATTGGACCATTTGCTGGACCAAAAACCGTGATTATTGTTGATGATTTACCAAAGACTAGATCTGGTAAGATTATGAGAAGAGTCTTGAGAAAAATCACATCTCATGAAGCTGATCAATTAGGGGACTTATCAACCTTATCCAACCCTGACGTTGTCAAACACATCATTACTGAAGTTGACAACCAGTTCTTCAAGAAGTAGCAATCCAAGTTATGAAGTTTTTGGAGTGGGATTCGAAAGGAATAGTTGTCATTCCTAGTTTGTTGTCTGCTTGAGAGGGGTGCATATTTTCTTTTCTTGCTAGAAAATTATAGATTAGTTTTTGTTCCATATTATTTATAAAGCTATATAATTTTTTCTGCTGTGTCACTATTTATCGATATAAGCCTTTGTTATACCAGAGGAGTTTTCGTAGATATATCAAACCGTAGAATGAATCTTCGCTCTGACATTCTTGCAGAATGTCCCAAGAGATAATCAGAGACTCGAATGATAGCTGAGCGAGGGTATCAGCTTTTGGAAGATTCTTGGTGCTTCCTCTGGACTTTTTTGGGCTGGGAAGCCATCAAGTTCATGCTTGAAGCACATTATGAACAACTTCATGGTGAGAATGTTTCTCGTCTTGATTCTCGAGGAGAACGGAGACATAAGATAACCAAGAATGATTTCACCAACTTAATGACAGAAGTATATGAAAGCATACAAAAACAAAACACTGCCAATCAGGGCAAACAACCCTATTCCAATAAACTTGAAGAACTCGAGGTTACCCAAACAATTTAGACAGAAGAACAGTAAAGAACCCATTGAAATGAACAACAGGAATGATTCAAAAGTGGTGGTTATCTGGGAGGATGTATATAGGATTGTCCTAACCAATGGATTGGTGTCTAGTATGTCAGTTATATTGACAATCAATGATTGAACGTTTTGAACGTCTTCATTTAAACTATAGACATTGTTGTCAACTTCAGTGATTGTCTGATTCAAGATCAGAGTGTTTTCAATTCCAACTTGTAAGTTCTCATTCAAATTCATTGATAAATTTTGATTCTCTTTAGTGACTAAGTTGAGGGACATCAAATTCAATCTTATCTCTTCGATAGACTGTAATACCATATCATCTTTCTCTTGTAACTCATCAAGAAACTTATCCCTCAATAGCTCAATACTTTCACTGTACTGACTATTCACGTTATTCAAAAACTTCAAGAGATTATTCTCAATTGAACTAGTCTTTTTTATCGTCAAGTCAGTCACTTCTAACGACAATTCTGATATTTTACTCAATTGATCCCTTATAGAATTCCACATGAAATCATTAGTCTCTTTGTTCAATTTAGTAGTATTGATCATTTCCTCCATGAACTTCATCATGTTCAAGTTCCCTTCATTTGACTGTTTCTGGAAATCCTCCGTCATAACAACATAATCATTCAAGGAGTTGAGTATTTTTTCATACGTATCAGTAACATCCATGAACATATCCCAAATCATATCTTTTTCATATGGTAGTCTTTCCTGATGACATATTTCACCAATGGATCTATAATAACCACTATAACTTGTCCACCATTGTGACCTCTTCTCAATTGAGCTCAAACACAGGCTATAATCCATATTCACGTATTGACATTCTTGCGGGTATTGTATTTGAGCAACTTCAAACTCACATATTGATAGTTTCACAGCTGATATTGACCGTTGTTTCTGATCAATTTCGCTGACAGGTTTCTTCATACACTGTGACAATATTGGAGACAGTGCTTCTCTTATGCATGAAGTATCAAACTCTGGATGTTCATTGAAGAGACTTATCTCTCGCTTGGTGCTTGTGAAGTTCTTATAGCGACCAATGATGTCCTGGATGGAATAGTGCACATCCTCTTTATCAGTGCTGACAACACCGTAAACTGCGGCCTCACAAGAGGAAAAAAGGGCAATGGCTAGCACAAGCAATAGCATCGAGTTTGCCATCACAAACAAGAACAAGACAGAATTGAAAGAATCAAACACTTTTTAATAACATGAAACCGATGTGATACATCACAAAAACAGCCATCGTACCTCAAACACCACCAAAAACTCACCAGAAAAGGCCCACATGGGGATAAAACTGCACGCAGAGATCAAAGAGCATCACAAGGAGCGACCCGCCCAACCAAGATGGTCCATTTCAGAGGCCAAACACAACGAAACCACCAGATAACCAGGGCTTTTTATGTCGGGAAATTCGCCAGCTCAAAAAAAAAACTAAACAATCAACACGCAATACAATAACAGTTGATCAGACTGAATCACACGGAACTTTCTCGAGGGTTTGAGCGTCTTCTTGTCCCACTATCATCTCCAGCGGATAAACATTCACGCTTTTGTCTTTTCACCGGGTCAAATTGATGCTAAATTGAGCAAATTACGCACATCATGACATTATTATCAAACAACTGTATCAAGCCATTAACAATCGTGCTGTTAATGAGCTCGTTTGCCCTTATCAGAGCCATGGAGATGGATAACGGTGATGGGGATGAAGAATATACCCGTCCCGAGATCACCAATGGTGCCTCAAAGACGTTCCACTGGCTCGCTACGATGCTGTTCTTGCTGATTCTTCCCTCAGTCTCAACAACACTCACATTTGCTAAAAAAATACATACTGCCATCTTATTACAGTTCATATCATTAGGTTATGCTGCAATTGAAGCATTATTTCTTAGATTTCCTGATTCTGAAGGTGTTGAAAACAGAACGAGTCGAGGTACTGCTTGGTTCTTATTGCTATTGAATATCGCAACGGTGATATTTGGGACTATAAACTCTGGGACCGATGTTGTTATAAATAAAGGTGGTTCAAATGGTTCATTGAAATGGATAGCCAAATTAGGCCAAAGAACAATCAATATCGTTCATAGAACTCTGAGCGTTTTGTTAACTCTGACTGGATGGGTGAAAACTTGTTTAGCTCCAGTTGCATTATTTGGGTTTTGTAGAGATGTTCACACTGGTCAATGTTTGGCTCATGGTATAATGGGATCCTCATTCATTGGATATGGATTCATCTATGCAATGGTTTTGGTGATTCCTTATTTCAGAGAATCTCAACATAAAAGATCACAAGAATTTTATGATTGTATAGTGATGACTTCTTGGGGTATCGTCAATACTTTTACTGAACATAGATGGGGTCGTGAAGATTGGTCAATGTCAGATTTTCAACATACTTCAATGGGGATCATCTGGTGGGCTGGTGGTCTTTTAGGTTTATTCATGTCAAGGGGTGGAAGAAGAAGTTTTGTTCCTTCTCTATTATTGATGTTTACCGGTTGGTCAATGTCTCAACATTCTCAACATCTTGAAATTAGTACAAAGGTTCATTATATGTTTGGTGTTGTTTTGATGATGGGAGGTGCTTTGAGAATCGTGGAAATCTCATTTTTATTACATGATCAAAGATCTTTAAATGATGGGAAAATTTACATGTTTCAATATCTTCCATCTTTTTGTTTGATCGAATCAGGTGTGATGTTTATGGCTGCAAATGAGGAACAATTGATTTTAGTTTTGAGATTCGGTTCTGAACATAGTGCATATACCTTAACGGTCACATCTGCTGCATTCTTGATTTACTTGTGGTTCTTATTATTGTTGGAGCTTTATTTAAAATTAACTCAAAGTTATAAGTCAGACTTACACAACTATACATCTGTCAGTGATTTCAGTCGTGAAACTCCATCTACTGAGTTTGAGTTGGAAGATTTGGAGGAATAAACAAGCAGAATCTTCTCGCACCACATTGACGCAGTGATAAGGTCAGTATTATATTCTCCCAGAACTTCATACTACAATCTCAAATATAGTTAAGAGTGTAAAAAAACGAACAATATTATGTCACATATATATTTGCTATTAAAATATGAATCATTTATCTTTCTGTTTCTTATCTTTTTTATCAAGCGGTGCACTCTCATCATCCGTATGAATATCGAAACTATCACTGGATATCTTTCTGGTATCTTTACCATCATCGTTCTTATTATTATTGTTGTTGTCATCTTGTTGTTCATTGTCAGGGAAACTTTGATTCAGTCTTGAAGTATCAAATATTTCACTCTCTTCATCTCCAAGCATAGTTTCTAAATCAAATTCACTTTCAGAATCTGAATCATCATGTCTGATTATATCAAACTCATATTGTTCACTTCTTCTTAATCTATTTGAATACATCTTGTTGTAGATCAGTAGCACCACAAATCCAATGATTATCAAAACAAAGAAATACTCTGCATAGTGAGAAACTGGCTGTATGTATTTACCTTCTCCTTCTCCTTCTGGCTCAGTTGAAACATCTTTATTACCATCGGAAGATGGAACAGGGGATTCAGTTGAAATTGATGATGAAGAGCTAGTAACAATGGAGTCAACTGACGAAGAGGAAGACGTAACTAACTCACTTGAGCTTGATGGAATAATTTCAGCGCTTTTATCCTCTTCATAGTCTCTCTTTTGTCCAAAAAATTCCAGTTTAAAATCTTTTAGATTGACTTTATTATCTTGATGATGATTCTTAACCTTTAAAATCCATTTACCTAAAAATTTCTCATCACCCCAATGAGCAACAGTCATAAAATTCCAGTTTTTGAAACCTTCATCTGATCTATCAAGCTTTCTAACAACCCCAAGATTTGACACCACATTCGAAGGGGAGATCAAATCAACGGTAATTTCACCTCTAATAGAAGTATCCATGTTCAAAGTTAACACAATATGTTCTAAATTTTTGAAATCACCCAATAACTCATTAGTAATTTCAAAATCATGTTCATAAGTTTCATCAAAATTTATGGTTTTTTTTGGCTCAATTAAATCTGTTGTAACATTTACTTGTTCATTGACATTTTCCCATATTTGTGCCATTTCAACAATTCTATAAGCATCAAGTTTACCATATCCGTATTTATGTGAATATTTACTCAAAGCAGCATCTTGCCAATTTCCATCGTCTTCATTAACAATAACTGAACTGTAGATAGTCAAATATTGAACGTCTCTCCAAGTCAATTTTGGATTTGCACTCAGCACTAATGAATAGATACCAGCAGCTAAAGGAGCAGCAGCTGATGTACCCCCATGATTATCGGTACACATATTATGGAAATCTGTTGAATGGATATGTTCACCAGAACCTGAACTGTACGTCACAACCAAAACTGCAGAACAAGACTCAGAATAAGGTGGATGTAAACCTTTGTGATCAATAGCCCCAACAGTAATTGAATAAATACTGTTTGTATAACCATCATAGTTACAATTATCACCATGCATACCCCCATTCCCACTTGCATAAACATACACTGCACCTTTACCTTCTCTTCCTTCAGTGACACCTCTAATCAAAGCTTTTTTAACCAAACTTTCTGGAGCTTGCATTGCCTTCCCATCATCAGGGGGACCCCAAGAACAAGAATAAATATCATTATGTTCTAATCCATACACCAATGCAGCAGCTTCATCTTCCACTGTGATTTCCCCTGATAAGATTCTAATTCCAGCAACTTTTGAATCATATGCCACACCAACACCGCAAACGTCATTTCTAACAGCTGAAATTTCACCGGCACATCTTGTACCATGATAATCATCTCTTAATCTTGGTTTTGGTAATTTACTATTTGAATTGAAATCCCAAGAACCTTCTTCACTAAAATTATCTTTCAAATCATTACTTTCATAATCTATCCCATCATCAACAATAGCCGTTACTATACCTTTCCCCGTTATGTTTTGAGCCCACACTCCAGTAACATTGACATCATTACCTGGGAAACTTGGGTTTATTAAATGCCATTGTGTTGCAAATTCAGGATCCGTTATATGAAATTGATCTCTTGCTTTTATTACTGGCTCCATTGAAGAATCAACGGCATCTGCAGCATAAGGTACAGGTGCCCTTTTGTGTAATCTTTTAGGTGGTAGTAAATGTATTGATCTGATACCATGTGTCATAACAGAATCAGCAAAATCTCTCTTGACCAGAAAAGTATCATCATCCTCATTCAGACTGTAAACTGGTGATTCTACACCAATCGACTTTGATTGTGAAAAGACATGATGATTTGGGATACCTCTTGCAGGATGTTCATAGTTCCAATCAGGGAATTTGGACAAGATATAGTCTATGTTTGTATTATCTTGTAATTCTATGGCAAAATAATCGTTTGATGTGTGGTCTTTTGTGGGTATTGCCGTGGCAGATACCAAGTTTCCCGACTGGAACAGTGCCAGACACCACACCAACAGCGTTTGAAGTTGCATTTGATGACCGAGTTAGAGCAGCGTAAGAGTGTTTGTTCTTTTTATGGGCCTACTGCGACTTTATAATGAGCTCTCTCACTAGATCTTGTTTTTCAAAACTCTCAATCGTTTCAGACACTGGCTCCATTGGTGTCCGGAAAGGGAAACATTCGCGGTGTAGAAACATGGGCGGCTAACGAAAAGCTGAGCTTCAATCTCCGCTGTTTTTGGGCGCTGTTTGTCTTTTTACACTGGCTGTTTCTCTCTCTCTCTTTCTCTGTGTGTGAGTGAGTTTGCGTCGTTTGGGCGGTGCGGTTGTTGGAATTTAAGCCGCTGGTTATAGAGAGTGTTGGAATGTGTGTCTCTACCGTTTTCGCTCTTCTGCAACGCACTTTAGCCCAATTGGGTAATTGCGCATATTCGCGGAACCATAGGTTTTCGCAAAAAGTTTTCGCAGTTTTTTTTTTCTCAATCTCAGCGAAGAAAGAACAAAAGAAAAAATCGTCATAGAAAGATTATCAGTTCTTTTACTAGTGAATCAAATAGTCATCCTCGATAAAGAATGTCTGAAGAGCCTGTTGATTTGGGTTTCGATCCATCCTTGAAGAAAAAGAAGAAGAAGTCCACAAAGTCTCTTGATCTTGAAGAATCTACCACCACTACCACACCAAATCCAGAAGTTGATGATGTTCTATCAGGATTGAAAAAAAAGAAGAAAAAGAGTAGCACAAAAGCTGCTGCTGATAATGATTCAGAATCAGCCACTCCAGAACCATCAGCTACTTCCACTGATGACATTACAGAAGCTCTTGGTGAATTAAAACTGAAAAAAAAGAAGAAGAAGGTTGTGGCTACAACTGTTGATGAATTTGAAAAAGAATTGGAAAAAGCTGGTGTTTTAGATGAGAATAATGAATTAAAAGAGTCAAGTGAAGAACCAAATAATGATAATAATGAAGCACAATCAAAAATCGGATTACCTTATGAAGATCTATTATCAAGATTTTTCAAGATTTTAAGAACAAACAATCCAGAATTAGCTGGTGAAAGATCAGGTTCAAAGTTCAGAATTCCACCACCAATCTGTCAAAGGGAAGGTAATAAAAAAACTGCATTTGCAAACGTTCAAGAGATTTCAGAGAAATTACAAAGATCACCAGAACATGTTATTCAGTATTTATTTGCAGAATTAGGTACTTCTGGTTCTGTTGATGGTCAAAAAAGATTGATCATCAAAGGTCGTTTCCAACCTAAACAATTGGAAAACGTTCTGAGAAGATACATTATTGAATACGTTACATGTAAAACATGCAAATCCATCAATACTCAATTGAAGAAAGAAAGTTCAAATAGATTGTTCTTCTTGGTTTGTAACAGTTGTGGTTCTACAAGATCTGTTAGTTCTATCAAGACTGGTTTCCAAGCTCATGTTGGGAAGAGAAAGAAGATTGCTTGAATCAATTTGTATATTACATCAATACTGAATATATTATAGTTCACTTGTTAATAAGTCTAGATCTGACTAACGTTTTCTAAAATCTTCTTCAACGGTTGACACCAACTCGAAACCCCATCATTACTCAACATGAATTGAACCAATTCATCTTTTAAATTCTCATTATTCAACGCCCTATCGATACTTGTCCAGATCAAGTACTTGTGATCATTCTTGAGTGCGTCACCATTGATTGTGTCTTTTAATTTCTTGGAATAGTGACTGAATTCAATAGCTGGTAAAGTCGATGGTTTTTGTAGGACATCGTTGTCCAGTTTCAACAGTAATTCATTGGTATCGATCTCTGGGATGTCTTTTGTGGACTGCTGATAGAAATAGGACGTATTGGGAGAAGCAGACGCTTTCCGCGTGACGAGAGGCTTGCTGGGTATAGGCGAAGGAGAGATGGTGGATGCTGACGATGGTGTTGGTGTTGAACCATGGAGTAATCTTCGTCTATTTCTCGAAGCCAGAGAGGTGGAAGACCCGGATTTCTTGGAGAAGTCGAGCACGGGACAGTCGTTGTAGCCGCTGATCTGCGACTCTGCAACGTTCTGGTAGCTTGTCATTGCTTCTGATGCTGTGTTTTTGTTTTTGTTGTTGTCGGTTCCAGCAGTGTTTCACATTTGAAACTGGACACGAGTTACTGTATTACTTCGGCTTTAGCAGAGGGCAGCTACAAAAATTATCTCCGTGGTATAACTCATCAGTATTGAAGCTATTTACTGTCTCCCGGACTGCACAGCCAACGCTCTCGAGAGGACCTCCTCTATCGACGGCCGCTGACGGGGATCAACAGTCAGACAGACCGTGATCAGCTGCTTGATCTCGTCAGAATAGACGTCGTTCTTGGGAAATGTGTACTTCCCATTGCTTATAGCCATGTTCAGATTCCCTCCGTTCTCCAGCTCCTCATGTTCAAAAGGTGATATCCCATACAGTAACGCGTACAACGTGCATCCCAAACTCCAGATATCGATTTTCTCATCAATCTCACTGTTTGTCTTGATATCTAGCAGTTCAGGTGCTCTATATGGTAACGTACAATGTTCAGCTGCCAACTCTTGGATTGTCATTGCTTGATTTCTTGTTTTAATCTTGATTCTTGCCTTGGAACAGCTACCCAGATCACAAAGTACTGGAATCCCATCTTTTGGAAGCATGATATTTGCAGGTTTGATGTCTTTATGAGCGTATGCCACTATGTCTGATAATTCAGTGGCATTTGCACTCATTGTGTTTTCCAATAATGTTCCACCGTCACCACCACCGTTGGTACTATCAACATCGCTCTGATTGTTGTTGCTATTATTCAAGAGTAAATCCTGCTCATCGTCATAGTCGTTGATTTCAAAATCCATATCAGGGGAAGGTCCATCACTAGCAGTTTGATGTTTATGCATACTTGATAAACCTCGACATATGCCAATGAACAACCGTATGGCTTCCGATTCTTCAATGTTTGTCCCATTCATCACATTGTTGTTGATGATATCCTGTAATGACCCATCCCCAAAGTAAGGTAGTAGTATATAAACAGTCTTAGAGCCATCTTGCTCTTGGACAATGCTTGAATCTATTGATCTGATGATGTAAGGAGATTTGAATTCTTTGTAATTTGAAACTTCTTGCAATGCCAACTTCACAGATTCTGCACCAAAGGGACATCTGATCTTCTTCAGAGCATAGGTGGACCCGTCCTTAGTGTTCTGAACAAGATAAACATAACTAAACCCTCCTTCTCCAAGTAATTTCAGGATTTTAAATTGCGACTTGTTTATGGTGAGGATTGGCTGGGATGAGAAGAAACAAGGCAGACAGCACGATAAGAAGCTCATTTTTCACAGTTTAAAAAGGGGATTCAGAAAAACCGATGATAAATTGATTGATGGGAGACTAATTTGTAACACTTTTCTGACAATAATAGCCAGTTTTCTCTCGATTAGTGCTTTCCGTTTGGCTCGTGTTCATTATTATAAAGGCCTTTAAATTCTCGAAATTCTTGAAAAATCAGAAAAATTCAAAAAACTAAAAAACTTCAACAAACAAAAACAAACCAGAAAAAGGAACCATTAAGTGGCAAATATCTCCATTTTTCAGTATGGTAAGTGTCCAATTAAACAGCATTTATGGAATCAGCATACTAATATTACACACCAAAAGTCCATCCAAACAATCGATCAGAACAAGGACTTGAAAGGTCTTTCATTAATTGCAGCCCATTCACACATCTCTGGCCTGGGTCTTGATGAGAATCTATCACCTCGTCAAGACTCATCAAATTCTCAAGGAATGGTTGGTCAGTTGAAAGCACGTAAAGCTGCTGGTGTCATTTTGAAAATGGTTGAAAATGGAACTATTGCAGGTCGTGCTGTATTGATTGCAGGTCCTCCATCTACTGGTAAAACTGCTATTGCAATGGGATTATCACAGTCTTTAGGTAAAGATGTCCCATTTACTGCAATTGCTGGTTCTGAAATTTTTTCATTGGAACTAAGTAAAACTGAAGCATTGACTCAGGCTTTCAGAAAATCTATTGGGATTAAAATTAAAGAAGAAACTGAGATTATTGAAGGTGAAGTTGTTGAGATTCAAATTGATAGATCAATAACTGGTGGTCATAAGCAAGGTAAATTGACAATCAAAACAACAGATATGGAAACCATCTACGAACTGGGTAACAAGATGATTGACGGTTTAACAAGTGAGAAAGTTTTAGCTGGTGATGTTATTTCAATTGATAAATCAAGTGGGAAGATTACTAAGTTGGGTAGATCTTTTGCAAGATCAAGAGATTATGATGCAATGGGACCAGATACAAAATTTGTACAATGTCCAGAAGGTGAATTACAAACAAGAAAAACGGTTGTTCATACTGTTTCATTACATGAAATTGATGTTATAAATTCAAGATCTCAAGGATTTTTAGCATTATTTAGTGGTGATACCGGTGAAATTAGAAGTGAAGTAAGAGAACAAATCAATACAAAAGTTGCAGAATGGAAAGAAGAAGGAAAAGCGGAAATAATTCCAGGTGTGTTATTTATTGATGAAGTTCATATGTTGGATATTGAAGCTTTTAGTTTTATCAATAGAGCACTTGAAGATGAATTCTCTCCAATTGTTATAATGGCAACTAATAGAGGTGTTACGAAGACAAGAGGTACTAACTATAAATCTCCACATGGTTTACCATTGGATTTATTGGATAGATCAATCATTATTCAAACTTCCAACTATAATGAAGAAGAAATTAAACAAATTTTATCCATAAGAGCACAAGAAGAAGAGGTTGAATTACATCAAGATGCTTTAAATTTATTGACAAAGATAGGACAAGAAACAAGTTTACGTTATGCTTCGAATTTAATCTCTGTTTCAAATCAATTAGCTTTGAAAAGAAGAAGTGAGATTGTTGAATTACAAGATATTAATAGAAGTTACATCTTATTTTTAGATTCTGCAAGATCTGTTGCTTATCTTAAAGAATTCTCAGATCAATATATTGATGATTCAGGTAATGTCTTGATTGGATCAAGCACTTCACAAGTTGTTGAACCTGTTGGTGGTGATGGTGCTATGGATACATCTGCTTAGAGCACCCTGATAAAGACCTGTGTATAACTAGACTTTCCCCTCTTGCAATTTAATGAAGTTATCGTAAACTACGCAATAGTTCCATGCTTATAAATTTTAATTTCTTTCTTCTGTTATAGTGTTCTCTTCTTGCCTTAAGAACACCATTCATCAGTGGTCGTGTTCTATCTCACACATCACCACTTTTTTTTTCATTCTTTTTTTTCATTATACAGTTTCTCTCAATATGAAGAAGAGTTTCAAAAAGGATTAACCAGATCCTTTGGTATTCAAGATCAGAGCAATGATCATTCCATACAATCCCAAGACCTCAGCAAAAATCAAAATCAAAACGATCCCAACAAATAACCTTGGTTGATGCATATATTTCCGTACCCCTTCATCACCAACAATTCCAATAGCATAACCAGAAGCCAAACAAGCAAATCCAACAGCCAATCCACAAGCTAGATGCATGAAACCATTGAATAAAGTATACTCTTCAGTTGGACTCAATCCACCAGCAATTAGGACAGCAACGACTAATCCATAAACTGATAAGATACCACTCATAACAACTGGAATTAAAGATTTCATAATCAAGTCTGGTCTAAAAGTACCAATACCAGCAATACCTATACCCGACTTAGCAGTTCCAATGGCAGCACCGGCACAACTTAAAGTCATTGCAGCAGCACATCTATACAAATCAAAAGTCAGTTCAATGAATATCAAGAAAAGGTCAAACACTACCGCTACTCACCCTGCAAACCCAAAAAATGGTGCAAAACCTGGTGCAAATTCGTTGGTTATATCAGACCTATTCCTAATGATTAGTACCAGTGCACAAACAACAAATCAGAACAAAATTGAAACTTACATTTGCCTTTTTGATCTAATCAACTGTGCTTCAAAATTCCAAAATTTGACTGCTTTTTAACAGCTTCACCAATTCATTTCCAAAACTCTCAAAAATCGATAAAGACGAGGCCAATTAGTTAGTGCTGATATTTACACTTAGTCACGTGATAGATAAGGTGAACATACAGTGTAAATTTGAGAACTAACAAAAAACAATCGTGTCAATTACATAATCAATATAAAGATCTTTCAAAAAAATGTAAACAAACCCGAAAAATGTATTCATTATGGAAGATCTGTACATCAACGCTTCAGCTGAAAGAATGGAACACCACACAAAGATCAATTTAAATCTCAAAGACTTGAAACATCTTCAGTCGCAATTGTCTAAGAATGCAATGGACAAAATCAACCTATACTTGCCAACAACTGATTCATCAGATGTTTTAAAAACAAGAGTTATTCAACTCATAAATGACTTTGTTTATGAGATTTTAGAGGATGCGAAACACGGTCTCGAGATTGATGGTTTCAATAGTGAAGATAGTCTAAGGAGAGCCCTTGAGAACCCAACTGATGGTATGTGTATTTTTTCCCCTTTTTGTTTTCACAACCTTTGACACATTAGACTTTTACTAACTCAGCTGTTCCAATAGAAACAGAACCTTTTGATTTCTCACTACAAGATCAAGTGAGGAAATTATACCAACAAGTTGAAGAACGGACAATAAAGCTCACGAAGTTAAGAAGAGAGACACCAGTATCATTGAAACGGAAATATGCGGAATCTTTTGAAACTTCAATCTCTAGGCTTAGATCATTGGAAAAAGAATTGCAGGATGAACAATTGGACAAGGAAGACTTTGATCTTGGTGAAAATGATTTTGATAAGCTCGTGAAAGCAAAAGAATCTGGATTTGAGAGGAATGTCAAATCACGTCTAGATGATATTATAAAGAGTTATGAGAGTTCAATCAATGAAATAAAGGCAATAAAAGAGGTACGTATCAACTCTTAGTATCCCGTTGTTTCAAATATACTAACACCATATAGACAATACCAACGGAAAGAAATGAGATTGACAAGATTGAAAAGATAACAAAGTTCTTGAGTGAAGAGAAATAAGAAAGCTAGTGCTTTTTCAGACGAACAGGACTCTTGCAGCTCCATTCCATTTGGTTATATACCAAGAGTTGCTTTTATTTCATTATTGGTGCAAATTTCTATCTTCTCAAGCTGTATACCGCTTCAAAACTCTTGATCCCTCTGTTCAAGGTTCTTGTTCATGATCATGTGAACTGCCTCATATATAACCAACATTCGATTCATGAGATCTACACTACAATAGGAAACTTAAGTAATGGATCAAGTAACGTTTAAGCAAAAAGTATCAAGCTGCTTGTCCATTGCTATATGAAATAATAACAATATCCAGGACTCGATTGTTTTCATGTACATCAATTGATGATGGGTGATCTGGTGGATGATCTTGTGCATTGTCCGGTCCAGCCTGATTGTTCTCGTTTCCGTGTTCTCGGGGGTCAACTTGGAAATGCACTGAACTCATTTTGGATGTATGTATGGCATCAGGAATGGACAGTGTTGAACATCTTTGTAGAATTTCAGAAAACTTCTATCAGTTCATTCTTTGACACAAAAGTATGACTTGACACAAAAATGACGAATTGCCTAGGAAACCTCCTCAAAGTAGGCGGCTAACCAAAGTACTATCGGAAAATCCTGTCATTTCGGAGGGCAAAGTAGCAGAAAGCCAAATTTTGATCTTCCGTTCTTTTATAATAAAGACACGCCCTTGATGTTAGCACCACGAAAATTACCCCTTTTGTAAAAATAAAAATAAAAATTAGAAGAACGAAAAAACAGAAGTGGACGTCGTGCATCTTTCAGTCTCTGTGCTTTTTCACAATCTCTCTAAAGTTTCATCAAAGGAGAACACAAGAAAATGTCATCCCCAGCCCCTCTCAATGCTGAAATCCTTCGCCAGTTCTTCCCAATTGGTGATAAATATCCACCGGCATTAACGGTTGGTCTTACAATATTTCTTCCGTTTATTTACATCTTGAATGGACTCATAGGTGTTAATGAGTTCATAGTGTTGTCCCCACAATCCCTGCTGAACTTCAACATGAACCAAATATCACTATATCCACTAGGTCACTTGGGAATTTTTCATCTTGTTTTCAACGTTTTAGCTTTGATTACACCATTGTCACAATTTGAGAGAAGACACGGAACAGTTTACACTGGTGTCATTTTGAATTTGTTTGCCGTCTCAACAGGTTTGTTCTATGCTATTTTGGGGCTGGCTTTCTATCCACATGGGAAAGTCTTGGGTGCTAGTGCCTGGGTTTTCTCATTCGCCGCATTCTTTGCCTACAAAGAAAGTTTAATCAAACCAACATATCAAATCACTCCAACTCTTGCTATCCCAACCGTATATACCCCTTTCATCCCATTAATCTTGATTGCATTCATTGCACCAGGGTCTTCGTTCTTGGGTCATTTCTTTGGTTTACTTTCAGGTTATCTATATTCTTTAGGATATTTCAACAAACTGGTTCCTTCTTCCAAAATCATTGAATGGATTGAAGGTAAGCTCTCCAAACTGATCGAGTTGATCCCAACACCTTTCAAATACTACAGAGAAGTCGATGCTAAATACTTAAGAGAACAAGAAGACTATTCATCCATATTCCATCAATCTGCACCAGTTTTAGCAACCTCAAATGCTGCCAGTAACACAAATGCTGCTGCACCAGCTTCATTCCAAGGACAAGGACAGGTTCTAGGAGTTTGATTTCCACAAAGATGATTGAAGTCTGAGTGCTGAGGGAAGAGTACATTAGCTCAATGTATGAAGGCTTGGTAAATCTGATACTACCAATCATCTACATCTTGCATAATCTACCCTTATATATTTCCTCGTACTTATAACGCATGCATCATTTGTACGTGAAAGATTCATTGGGCAAGGGCCAATGAGATCATCATCTCTCTCTTTAATGGAGCAACGTGATAATCACGTGTCTTACACTACAACATTTGGATCATTCGCGATCTCGTTGTGTGAACGTCGTCTGGAAAAGAGAATATCGAAAAAAATTTTTGCCTGAAAAATTCTTCGATTACTTTACATTTCAGATTCCCAATCGAAAGATCTATTTCTGAAGTACCTGAATTTGATCACAGTGTTAGAAGTTTTCATATAGAATCAAATCTCCGCTGATCGTCAACTTGCCTTCATAGCATCGTTCAATCAAAAACATCCTCATTTAAAAGTTTTCTATTTGCCTTCATAACAAACATGTCCCAATCTCCATCTTTATCATTCGGTCCAGCATGGTAAGTGTTGTATTTGCTGATCTGCTCTGTGGCACGGATCTCTGGGTTTAATTCAATATACTAACACAATCAATTCATCAGGATGCGCCCAGAATTGACCAAAAATGCAAGTCAAGAGTCGACAAGAAGTAATTCTCAAGTTTGGACTGCAAAACAACCCCAGTCGATAAGTCAGCGATCTTCCGATGGTCAATCTCTTAGACCAAACCATATTTATACAGCGGATCAATTGATGGAAATTTTAAACCAGATCCAGAACGAATTTCAGAAGGAAGGATTGGAGGAAACGTTTCGTCAATCCGATCCTATTCGTCAATTAGTGCATCAGATTCAACTCGATCGTCAGATCCAGCAACAGTATCAACAACAACCATCTTCTCACTCAAGCAAGGATGATTCACGTGTTGGATTTGAAGTTACAAAGCAATTGAACGATCTTAACTCATGGTCGAAGAAAGAAAAAACTGGGATTGACATCGCGGGTATAATAAACAACGTCACACGATCTCAAAGTCCATTTGTTTCGAAGCCTTCATTGCTAAATGACGGACGTTCATATTCATCCTTGAAGCCATCATCATCGCACTTGAGTTTCAATAACAGCGTGAATCACGAATCATCCCGCCCATTCTCAAGCCATTTTCAACAACCACAACAGCAATCTGACTTGATTCCAGGAGGGTTGGTCAAATGGAACTATTTGGATCCTAATGGTGTTCAACAAGGTCCATTCACAGGAGATGAAATGAATACCTGGCGCCTCCAAGGTTACTTAACGGATGATCTCAGAATCAAAAGAGAAGAGGAATCGACATTTTATCTATTGAAAGATTATCTAAATTCTATTGGAAACCCTAAGGATCCATTCTTAACCCCGTTGCCAAACCTCTCTGCACCAACTCCTACCCCCATTCCAAGTGCAGGCTCACTTTACCAGCCATTTAGCTCTCTCAACTTTGAACAACAAACTCTTCCAGGCCTTTTTGGCCAAGAGAGTCCTAGTTTCAATAGCTTTTTGACTCATCAACCTCAACCACAATTACCAAACATATCGAACAATTGGAGTTCAACCAACCTTGCATCTCAACAACCATCCGGCCGCTCATCCCCTTGGGTCACTCAATCTAATTTGTCATTGGCTAATGATGTTATTCCAACTACCGATTTTAGAATCAACTCAAGCGCCCACAGCCAATCTCCATTTTTGACAAACAACTCCATATTTTTAGACCAGTCCAGTAACTACAATGGTTTGAATGGGTATAATAATGGTATTGCGTCAAACTCTTCACTTCCTGTGGCTAATGATGATGAACTTTTCAACCAAATTCACTCCCAAGTTCTGAACAATGTCCTTAAAGAGGATATTACTATAAACTCTAACATCGCTAAAGAAGAATCATCTTATGAAGCTGAGAAACCTGTTGTGGCTCCCGAACAACAGAAAGGTGTTGCTCAAGAAGTTGCAAAAGCACAAGTTGAAAAGAACGTTGAGCAGGCCAAACCAAAGAAGGAGATCTTGAAAAGACAATCACACCAACAAGCAGCCTCTTCACCTTCACAGGTTCATTCTCAAGATTCTCAAGCTGCTCAAACACAAGCGCATAAGATCATCACTGAAACAGCGAAACCAGAACCGAAAAAGTCCACCTCCTCATCCCAATTAGCACCATGGGCTAAGAAGGCAACAACTCCATCAACCCCAACTTTGACCTTGGACCAAATCCAACAAATGGAAGCTGAAGAAATGAAGAAACAAGCAAAATTGAAACAAGAAAAGGATAAATCAGTCGCTGCTCAATTATTAGCTGACGCTGAGAAATCAATTCTGAATGATGGGAGAATCACTAATGCTTTACCTTCAGGGGCATCATGGGGAAGTTCTGTCCAAGCCAAACCTCCAACTAAGACATTGTTGGATATTCAACGTGAGGAAGCCGAACTTGAAGCCGCTAAAGCTGCAAGTCTTGCAAGTCTTGCAAAAGCAAATGTCGCATCGACATCTCCAATTGTCAATCCAGCGTTACCATCCAAAAACTCATTTGCTTCGATCGCATCAACAACTAATACTACTGGAAGTGCCTGGACTACCGTTACAAGAAAGACCATTGCCAAACCAACACCAGCTCCTACCAAAATTACCTCGACAACTGCAAAAATTACACCAGAAGTTCTACGTTCAGTCTCTGCAGCTGCTCCTGCTCCTACTAGTGCAACGTCTACCACATCATCATCAAGTTCTAAAGTCTCACCTCGTCAAGAGTTCTTAGGATGGTGTCGTTCCACTATCAAGTTGAACAAAGGAGTCAACAAAGATGACGTTTTACAAATCTTGTTAATGCTACCAGCTACTGGAGGTGAATCCAATGAAATTATCGCTGATACAATCTACTCTAATTCTTCAGTTATGGATGGTAGAAGATTTGCTTCTGAATTTTTGAAACGTCGTAAAGCTGTTGAAGACCAAGTTACTGACGGTTTGAGTTGGAGTGAAGCTTTGAATATCAATCCTGAAGATGAAGATGATGGATGGGATTTCCAAGTTGTCGGAAAGAAGAACAAGAGAAGAAATTAGATACCCAATGCGATGTGCAGTTGTGCAAGAATAGCACGTTCCTGTGATGCATGTACGTAGCTTGTTACAGATGTAAGCAGAAGTTGAGGTGATGGATTCATCTTATCTTTTGGTACTACATGAATCATAATGTTAACTTCAAAAGTTATATTGAACCTATACTGGGTTCAGGAGGATCATTTGATCGTAGTAGTTAAAACGGGAGCATTTTCAGATTTTGGTTGATTTGGTACTTTGAGCTCACCTTTCTCATTAACTTCAATACCCCACTGTTCTAAGTTTTGCAACTTTCTATCTTCTAATGCTAAGTATCTTCTTCTCAAAGCCTCATTGAAACAAATTTCTTGCAATAGTGGAATAAACTTCTGAACCCAACCTTTCTTGTAAGTCTCAGCTTCAGCTACCAGTTCTTGAATTTCCAAGGCCTCCAGTTTTTGAGCATTCTCAAATCTTTCCCATAACTCATCACCAATAGACCCCTTCTGATAAAGTTGGGTAATGAATGGTGTAACTTCTTTCAACTTGATCGTTCTTCTGACAGATTCAGCACCTCTTCTTAGTAGTGCAGCTTTTAAAACTTTCTCGTTTGGTTTCGGATCACTGTTTTTCAGCTGGATATATATCTCTTTTGGATAATTTTCACCAAAGAATGGAACTTGTTTGGTTAATTTTGTGAGCTTGTTTCTTCTGTATTTGATGGAGAATATTATCAATGCGGTGATCAAGACTGTGAGGTAGATAATTGGGGTGTAGACAGATATCTTTGTCGGTTTGAGAATGTCCTCGAAGTCTTCAAAGTCGTTGTTGTCGGCCATTTTGATCTGAGTTGTCTTCTGCGTCTTTTGTGGTACAACAATTATTCGTTGTTTGGCGATGATTCCAATTTCCTGTTGAATTTTTATTAACACATTTCATCACCCGAACACCACCAAATCTCTAATTCAATCTCATCCATAGAGGTTGACTTGATGGTTTGGTATGGGTCTTGTCTATATGCTTAAAGTACACGACAAGATTACCCTTTGAGAACTTTACATTCTTAGACTTTGAGAGGCATCCGGTTCTTTGTTGATTGTGTTGGTTGAATATGTTCTGGAATAGGAAAACTTCCTGTTTGGAATATTATCTGACGTTTATTTGAATGGCAAAATCCAAAGGCAAATTCATGAACAATAACAGAACCAGCCAGGCTCAAAAGGGCTATATTATCACTATTGTAAGAAGGAAATATGAGTTTGGTAAGTTCTGATTACTCATTGTTGTTTTCCAACACTCTCTTACTAACAAGCTCATCGAAAGACGCTTAGGTTTCGTACAAAAGATGGTATGAAGAGAGTCTCTGCCAAATCTGATGATGATTTTCTGGATGTGATTGAGAATCTTCTGACCCAGCTTCCAGGATCCAAGGCAGACACGTTACAAATTGGAATTGCACCCCAAGGTCAATTTGAATCAATCGCTAGACTTGCAGGAAAGACCGTTGCTGAATTGGGATTCAAACATGGGGAATTGTTATATGTAAAATACGAATCTGAAGCTGAGAATAATGGGCAACCACAATCAGAACCACAACACGCTACCGCTCAATCAGTTACAATTAATCAACCCAAAAAGTTAACCTCAGGAAACGAATCGAATGCTGAGCTTCCGGTTGATGTTGCGCTAGATGCTGAAGAAGGATTCATCAAGCGTCCAAGAGATAACAAGTTTTGTAAGCATTCTGATAGAGGTATGTGCGAGTACTGTTCTCCTCTACCTCCATGGGACAAGAAATGGCTTGAAGAAAACAAAATCAAGCATTCGTCTTTCCACTCATATCTTAAAGAACTCAATTACAATACCAATAAGAACACCGGGTCCTCATATATCAAACCATTGGAGCAGTCAAACTATGCAATTGATAAAAATTGTACAAATGGACATGAACCTTGGCCTAAGGGTATTTGTTCTAAGTGTCAACCATCAGCTATCACACTACAGCAACAAAACTTCAGAATGGTTGATCATTTGGAGTTTGTAAATTCCTCCATTGTAAATAACTTTATTGAATCATGGAGAAAATCTGGTACACAAAGAATTGGGGTGCTCTATGGAACTTATGAGAAATATGATAAAGTTCCACTGGGAATAAAAGGTGTTGTTCAGAGCATATATGAGCCATCTCAGAATGATGAGAATGATGGCCTTACATTGAACTCCAATTGGGAGGAAGAAGTTGCAAAAGTCGATGAGTTTGCAAAGCAATGTGGACTATACAAAATTGGTGTTGTCTTCACAGATTTGAATGATGCAGGTAATGGAGATGGTACAGTTATCTGTAAAAGACATAAGGATTCATATTTCTTGACGTCTTTAGAGGTTATTTTTGCGGCCAAATTACAGATCAAGAACCCGAATGTCACTAAATACTCATCAAGTGGCGTGTTCTCATCAAAATTCGTTACCTGTGTTATCTCAGGAAACTTACAAAATGAAATAGATATACAGACATATCAAGTATCAGAGAATGCGGAAGCATTAGTGAAGGCTGATATCATCACTGGTTCAACCCATCCATCCATGGCTTTTATCAATGAGACTAATGAAAGTCGCTACGTTCCTGAGATATTTTATAACAAGATCAATGAGTATAAACTTCAAGTCAAGGTCAATGCTAAGCCGGCATTTCCTGTTGAATACTTACTGATCACACTGACCCATGGTTTCCCTCAAGATCAAAGCACAACAAACTCGGTTTTTCGTTCCGATTCTTTCCCAGTTGAGAACAGACAAGCTTTGGGTATATCTCAAGATCTAAGTCAGCTACAAAAGTCATTGAAGACGGATGGATTCAACGTCGAGGAGATCATAAATTCGCTGTCCGATTTCCATTTATTGATTTACTTGAACTCATTAGATATTTTGTCAAAAGATGAGTTCGCATTGTGTGTCAAGGCTGCTGTTGACAAAAAGTTTGAGGATTGCTACAGACTTATTGAGCAACCGGGATGGCAGACTTTATCCACAATCCTATTGAGTACTTGAGTGACGGTCAAAATACAAATAATACGCTTCAGTACAGGTTAGAATGTAGCCCACCGTGAAGAAAAACAGGAAAACTCCCCAAGTAGGCAATAACCCTAAAGAGGATAAACTGTCTAGAATGTTCCAGAAACGCCGGGTAACTCTCTTTCGCGATGCCCAAATTTTTTTTTTCCAACGTTAATAAAAAAGCACCATCGAACAACTTGTCTTTACAAAACCTTCACAACAAGATCAATCCGCCCCACTTCATTACATCTACTGACAATTTGCAATGAGTTCTGCTCCTTTTGGTATTGATTTCGGTAACCACAACACCGTCGTTGCCGTTGCCCGTAATAGAGGTATTGACGTTGTCGTCAATGAAGTTTCCAACCGTGCCACTCCTACATTGGTTGGGTTTGGTTTAAAGAACCGTTTTATTGGTGAATCAGGTAAATCTCAACAGACTTCCAACATCAAAAACACCGTTGACAACATCAAGAGAATTGTTGGTTTGGATTTCGACCATCCAGATGTCGCCAATGAAGCTCCATTCTTCACTGCTCCATTAGTTAACATCAATGGTAAAGTCGGTGCTAAAGTTAGATTCCAAGGTGAACAACAAGAATTCACATCCATCCAATTAGCTGCTATGTACTTCAACAAAATCAAAACATCTGTTGCAAAAGAAACCAAAGCCATCATCTCTGACGTTGTTCTTTCAGTCCCAGCTTGGTACACACAAGTTCAACGTCATGCTGTTGCTGACGCTGCCAGAATCGCTGGTTTGAACCCAGTTAGAATCGTCAATGAATTGACTGCTGCAGCTGTTGGTTACGGTGTCTTCAAGACTGACTTGGAAGAAGATAAAACTTTGAACATTGCTTTTGTTGATATCGGTCACTCATCATACGAAGTTTCAATCGCTGCTTTGAAAAAAGGTGAACTAAAAATCTTGGGTACTGCTTATGATAAGAACTTTGGTGGTAGAGATTTTGATTACGCTATTGCCAACCATTTTGCTGATGAGTTAGATGCTAAACACAAAACTAACGTTCGTGAAAACCCAAAATCTTTCTCTCGTATCTTGGCCTCTGCTGAAAAACTGAAAAAAATCTTATCAGCCAACACTCAAGCTCCATTCAATGTTGAATCTGTCATCAACGATATTGATTTCTCCTCGTCATTAACTAGAGAAAAGTTAGAAGAACTAGTTGCTCCATTACTAGAACGTGTTAACCATCCAATTGAAGCTGCTTTGAAACAAGCTGGTATTGCTAAAGAAGACTTGGACTTCATTGAAGTTATTGGTGGTGGTACCAGAATCCCAGCATTAAAAGAAAGAATCTCTGATGCTTTTGGTAAACCATTATCTTACCACTTGAACCAAGATGAGGCTATTGCCAGAGGTGCTACTTTCATTTGTGCCATCCACTCTCCAACTTTGAGAGTCCGTCCATTCAAATTCACTGACGTTAATCCATACTCTGTCTCCTACAAATGGGATAAACAAATTGAAGGTGATGATGACATTTTGGAAGTTTTCCCAGCTGGATCCCCTTTCCCATCTACTAAAGTTATCACTCTTGAAAGAACAGGTGATTTCAACATTGAAGCCTTATACACCAATGAATCTGATCTACCAAAGGGTACCTCTGCCAAAATCTCATCTTGGGAAATCAAAGGTATCAAATTGGCTGAAGGTCAATCATCTGTTTCAGTTAAAGCTAAATTGAGAAACAACGAATCTGGTTTCTACAGCATTGAGTCCGCTTACACTGTTGAAGAAGTTGA
Source organism: Wickerhamomyces canadensis (assembly GCA_003707015.3). Taxonomy (NCBI): domain Eukaryota; kingdom Fungi; phylum Ascomycota; class Saccharomycetes; order Phaffomycetales; family Wickerhamomycetaceae; genus Wickerhamomyces; species Wickerhamomyces canadensis. The sequence continues at coordinate 202,521 of PPMU03000022.1, read as the reverse complement.
AGTTCAAGAAGAAGTTCCATACTCTGGTGAAGGTGAAAAACCAGCTGATTACGAACCAGAATACAAAACTGTCAAGAAATTGGTCAAGAAAGATGACTTAACTATTGTTGCTTATGATGCTTCCTTACCAGCCAAAGAATTGAACGAATACACTGAAAAAGAAGGACAATTAAGTGCATCTGATGAATTAGTCTTCAAGATTCAAAACAAAAGAAATGAAATCGAAGAATACTTGTATGACTTCAGAGGTAAATTGGATGACAAATATGCCAAATTCGTTTCAGAACAAGAGAAAGAAGAATTGTTGAGTTTGTTGGCAAAGACTGAAGACTGGTTATATGATCATGAAGATGCCTCATTAGGTATTTTCACTGCCAAATATGAAGAATTAGCTTCCAAAGGTAACTTGATCAGAGGTAGATACTTACAAGCTCAAAATGAAGCTGAAGAAGCTGAAAGAGCTAAGAAAGAAGCTGCTGAATATCAAAAATTTGCTCAAAAATTGAAAGATCAAAAGGATGCCCCAGCTGCTGAAGAAGAAAAGAAAGATGCTGAAGGTGATTTAGATCTCGATTAGAAAAAATGAAGATCCAAAAGTCATATGATTATATAAAGGGTAAGGTTTGTGTTCTTTGGGTTTATAGTTTCATACATGTTACAATTTTATAATTAATTCCTGTATTTTTGTTTGTGGTGATCCCTATCGATGGATGAAGAAGCCGTGTAAAGCCAAAGGGAGTGATGGCTATGAGTTGTAGGGATGTCCCTTCAAGGATCCTTCTCAAGGATGCTCCCACTGCGAAAATGAAAAACAAAATCTGCATGGACAATAAGCTACATCTTTTAATTCCAATAACCGAGGCTGCCAGTATCATCCACTATGCCAGAGATCGTTGTAGTTGGTGCTGGAGTGATTGGCTTGACTATCGCGTTGACCCTTGTCGAAGAAGGCCACAAAGTGAAGGTGGTTGGAGCCCACTTCCCTTCAGATCCATTATCACCAAAGTACACATCTCCATGGGCTGGGGCCCATTTCAGACCAGCCCCAGCTTCAAATGCGAAGGATGCTGAGGATCAGAGACTAACGAGAAAGACTTTGAAATGGTTCAAGAAGCTTTCGGTGACTAATCCAGAATCTTCAATCAAGTTTGTTGAAGGAATTGATTATTTGGAGAATCAAGGAAGATATGGAGCCAGTGCAGTAGGTTATTTCGAAGATCTAGAGGGGTTCAAGGTTTTGAATAAGGAATGTTTACCAGAAGGCGTCAATTTCGGTGCGAGTTACATGACTTGGGTCCTGAACTCTCCTCTATATATCCAATTCCTTCAGAGAAGACTGATATTCGAATATGGTGTTGAATTTATCAAGACGGAGCTTACATCATTGAAGCAGGTTGCACATGTCTACCCTAGGTCTTTGATTATCAATGCAACTGGAATGGGATTACAGTATGAAGGAGGTTATGATCCAGACCGTTTCCCTATAAGAGGTCAGACTTTGTTGGTTAGAGGCCCACGGAACAATCCATATTACAATAAAACAATAACACATCAAGGCAAGGATGGTCAATGGACTTTTGTGATTGGTAGACCACTAGATGGTGGATTCATCGTTGGTGGGACGAAACAGATCAATGATTTCGATTCAAGTGTGAGAGAATCTGATACAAAAGAATTGACTGAGAGAGCAAGAGTGTTATTCCCAGAACTATTCATTGATGGTCAATTGGATATAAAATACATCAATGTTGGATTCAGACCGGCAAGAAAAAATGGTATTAGAATTGAACCGGAGATTATCAATGGCAACAGAATCATTCATGCATATGGTGCTGGTGGTATGGGGTATGAATTGTCAAGAGGTGTTGCAGAAGAAGTCTTAGCACTTGTTGAGAAGTATACACTACCAGATGCAAAATTATGATGAATGTACACTCCTAATATCTTGTCTTAGTGCATAAAACAGTGTAGTAGCCATTTATCGCAATGGGTTAGTCAGCGGTATAGATGGGCAAAGAAAAGATAGCTCTGAAATTTTACAAGTCTTTCAGGGTGTATAATCATGGAACACCGAACCTTCCTTCTAGTGTTTTTATCTGACATTCATCATTCGTAATGTTATTGCTCGACATCAATACCAAAATCAGTGCTCCTATTGAAAACCTTTGGAAGATTGAGCAGTGATGAATATAGATATTTTATTAATGACGCAGTGGACTATAATACACAAACACTGATACATAAATCATTGCTGATACTCACTCTTAAACGCATAGTAATGGACTAGGGTCTAATGCTTTGGGTGACCACATACTTCTCTGCACCAACCAGGAATATCCTCACCACAGCCACAAAGAGGTCTTTCCAAGACTACATTTTCGAGACCGATAGCATCAGCTAGCCAGGGATGGTTGATCATACCACCCGCATCTGCTCTTTTTTCTGGATTTATGACTAGCATTGGTGTTAGGAAATCAGCCATTGCATGAGCATCAACTTCACTGAACTTGTACTTATCCATGAACACATCTTTCAAGCCCCATGGTTTCAATTTAGCAATATTTCTCAGTTCACCTTTTGAGTTAAAAAATTCTCTAGCGTATTTTCCATCTTTGAGTAGACTTGAAGGAAACTTACCTAGTAATTCAATTATTTGAGCAATATGATCGTCATCTTTTGTGTAACTGTGTCCTTCAACAGGATCGAATAAATAATCACCAGTTAACAACTCAAAGATTAAACAGGCTAATGACCAAACATCAGCTGAACAACCCCATTGACTTCCAATCAAAACTTCTGGTGAGCGATATTGTCTTGTTTGTATATCGTTTGTGAAGTGTTCATCGTACCAACAAGCATTTCCAAGATCCGCAATCTTCACACTTATGTAGTTTTCATCAGTAAGTTCATTAACAGCGTTATTATGAGATTTCTGGCTTTCAGAGTCATTGTCAATCCCTTGGATTATTTTATGCTCTGCGGAAATTGACATTGATGACAGAGAATTAGTGACCTCACTTGAGTTTGCAGTCTCTGACTTCAAAGGTGAGGATGTCTTGAAACTTGATTGAATGTTCTCAAAGAAATGTCCAGCACTTATTGGAGAAGGTAGTGGTTGAGAACCAATAATCAGAGTTTGTCTTCTGGATCTTCTCCCATTTCTGGAAGGAGTTGAGCTGTTACTATTTGTCTGTGAGTGATGAGGCGCTGTACTGACACTTGAAAGTCTAGATTGTCGTTTTTCTAGTCGTTTTTGATCTTTAGAAGCTCTTTCAAGGGTCTCAACCATCTTAACGATATGTTCAACATCCCCTATTTCGATCAAGACATTTTCAGGTTTCAAATCAGTATGAATAACACCCGCCTCTCTATGCAGAAAATCCAATGCTAATAGAAGTTGTTTAGCGATCTGTTTGACGTAAACAACTGGGATACCCCTATGTTTATACTTTTTTATTAACCCCAATAGATTCTCACCCAGAACCTCGAAAACCATAACGACATGGGATCCATTAGGACCTTCATGTACAAACGAATCCAGGAATGCAATAACATGTTTCTTACCTCTATGGGTTAAATCATTGCAACTGATCTGTTTCAGTAATTTGATCTCATCCAATGCGGTTTCAGTGTAATGTTTAGCTGAACGAACAATCTTCATGGCAACGTGCCGATTCTTCTCATTATCTTTTGCAAGCCAAACGGTGGAGAAATGACCCCAGCCCAATTTTCTAACGAGTGTGTATCTTCCATCTTTGTAAGTTTCTCCCTTGTAAGCTGGATGATACCCACCTTTCTTGTAATCTTCTTGGTGTTCTTCATTCTTAGGATCTATAGTCGCATTGTCTTCATCATCAGATTCGTCCTCAGAATCTGTTAGGATCTCATCATCAAACTTCCCAGTAGCATCCTTGACTTGGGTGTCTATCTTTTGTGGGTAAGATCCTTGTTGCTGTGTCGTTGATTGACCTGCTGCCTGAATGGCCATTGATAGCTTCGACTTGGTGTTTGTTTTGGACAAAGTCTGTTGGGGTGAGAAGATTCTCTGTGCATGGTTCTGAATACTGTCCATTGTCATGCAGCAAGAAGTGTGATATGATTGTGTGTGTGAGCCTTGAGAAAAAGGATTGCTGAGCTTTGAAATGATAACTTCACCTTTGTTTGTATTGTCTCGTTATTGAAAAAGAGCTCAACTTCAGCGCAACGCTAGGCTGGACGGAGACGGTGTGTGCTTGGTGGGGGTGGCAGAAGGAGAGCAGCTGTTGGGCCTGACGTGGAAAGCAGCAGAGAGTGGGAGAAGCGGCGGTGGTTGCTGATAGTTTCTGGATCAGTCTGAACTGAATTCCCAATCTTTCCCAAATTATCACGGCAAAAAACGCACTGATAAATTTCGCCTATGTCATTTTCTTCCATTATGAGTGGAACAATCCGAGGGGGAAAGGTACGGATCACGTGAAAATGACCCCTCGGATATGTACTCTGCTTGATGAAATTCCGAGACCTTCTAGTGTCTCTCTTCTCCACCAATATTTGCAGAGGAAAGTTGGAAGTTATAGGATGGATCTCGATCAGATACTGTTTGGGTTGGACTCGTTTGTCAATGAGTGTGAGACCGATACCCTGAGAGCCGATACGGTCTTTTTGGAGAGTTACAGAGTTTTGCTGGATCAATTGGCCGTCAAATTGAGAGATGAAGAAGTAAGAAGTGATGAGTTGATCAGATCCAATTTAAATAAGTTTGTTGACAGCGCAACGTACTTGCTTCTGAAGAACGATGTGGATGGACAGTTCAGAGAACTTCTACTCGAGTTGATAAGGGTACTAGCTAATGCAGTGGCGGATAATGATTTCAACCGGAAGATCTTGATTTCAAATCACAAGTTCATAGAGCAGCTTGGAAATCAGTTAGAGGTTAATTTTGATGATGATGAAGTGAACCAGAGAGTTTTGATTCTGCTGAAAAATATGGTCATTGATAGCCCTGATATTGCCAAAGACATGGCTCGTGTTATTTCCCAAAACCTGTTTGTATATTTAGGGTATGAGAACACTTTCATGGCAATTGATCTACTGACGGATCTCATTGAATTCTACAATTATCAACCTGATTTCAAATTCATAGAGCTTTTCATCAAGAAGACTCGCCATTTTATCAAAAATCAAGACTCGTTTGAAGAAGATGAGCTTTCGGAACTGCTAGTCAATTCATCATTAGTGCTAGAAAAGATCACAGCTGATTCGAGATTGAGTTTCAAGGAAAAATACCACGAGGTTACAACTCAAAGATTGTTATTAGAGATATTGTCAGAACTGGGGAAGTTGGAATTCCCAAACCAATTGACTGTTCAAAGAAGAATTTTCGCATCGATTGGTAATGTATCTGCCAATCTTACATCTTCCAACTCTCCATTGATCGAAGACTGCTTAGTCTTCATTGAAAATGACTCCCAGAATAATGGTTACATAATATCATCGTCTTTTGTCATTCTAGGTAACTCCATTTCATCTGCTGAGGATAGAAGCTCAATACTAGAGAAGTCACCAAATCTAATATCAGGAGTCTTATCAAAATATCAATATCTTGTTGATCCTATTCAATTCCAAGGGATATTACACATCTTGAAAGCTCTCATCAGCTATGATACAATGACTGAGTTCTTTCTTCCTGCTGAAAATTTCAAAATCTTTGAACAGTTAATTGAGGCTACTGTTAGGAATAGCCGTTATTATACAAGTTTCACATCATTATTGACTGGGTTTTTGAAGAAATTCATAGTCCTGTTGGGGAAATCACAACTAGAAACAATTAACCAAAGCTCTATTCCAAAAGTATTGCTGTCATCAGAGTCAAACAACGAAACAAACTTGATTTTATTACTGTACCTCAATAAAGTTGTGATTTATAGTTCAATTGACGAGATTGATGAAATCGTTAAAAGAGTCCTCACATTTAAAACTGGGAACATCCCATTGAACTATCTATTTGAAATAACAAAGACAGTCGGGGTACTCCTTCAGCATCAACCGAATTACCTATTGGAGAAACATAGTGATGATATCCTAACATTGTTGACAACGGTCGGTACTATTACCGGAGAACAATCACGTGACAATGCCGTGAGAGCTATTCAAAACAACTCTAGATACATATCTGGAAGCTTGATCAACCTTAGCAAGGACAGACCGGTGAGCCAAGAACTCTTGAATATCAGTAAAGAACTTCTAAAAGATGCCTAAACTGTCGATCTCCAAATATCGGAAAAATATGTAATTATCCGAGCTTACGTAAATTTCAAAACCTCCCAAATTGACGCTTGCAATTTCTGTCATTCTCCAGGCTCTCCACGATTCGCAATTAGAGCAATCAGGCAACGAAGGCACCAGCTCTTACGAATTTCAGACAGACGTCGCTCTCCTATCAAGTAGGTCAAGAGTCATGACATTCAAAAAGGGAATTCCTCAGCCAAAATGTGAACTACTGGGCCCAGTATCGATCGTCATCCAGTCTTGCTTGGGTTTGATTGCCATTATGTCCTTGGCAATCAAAAGGAAATATGAACATCCAAGAAGACCGTGGAAGATATGGGTATTTGATGTTAGTAAACAGGTTCTTGGTGCTTTAGGGATTCATTTGCTGAACCTAACGGTTGCACTACTAAAATCGAAAAACTTGCTGGTACGATCAAGCAGTGATGAGCCAGATAATGATGAGGACCATGGTGAATGTGATTGGTATTTTGTGAATCTTTTGATGGATACAACGATAGGGGTTCCTATTTTGTGGCTATCACTATTCCTGGTGTATCGTATCTGTGAAGTTTACGGAGTACAAGGCATCGAGAGTGGAAATTATGGCAATCCACCACAAGTTAAACGGTATCTGAAGCAATTATTGATATTCTTTATCAGTTTGATACTGATGAAGATATGCCTATACTTGTTATTATACATACCAGCATTCATCCTATACGCTGACTGGATCTTGAGTTGGTCAGATCCTTTCCCAAATCTGCAAATTTTCTTAATCATGCTTGTGTTCCCAACATTATTAAATTGTTTCCAGTATTATGTCATTGACAATATTATCAAGTTTCCTACAGACTTATAGAAATCCTTGATACAGCTTTGAATTTTTTTCCAGTACATATGGCTTTAATTGCTTTCATTTGTGCACATTGATCGTTGAGCTCAATCTGATTAGATCAGAGCTTTTCATGTTGAAGTTTACTTTCTGCAAATTCTTCATAAATTCATAAATCTCAATATTCTCACTCATCTGCAGTAAATGCCTTTCAAATATCTTGAAGATTGCCAACGAAATCTTGTAGATCTCATCATATCCATTTAGCAGGAAGTTATCCCAAATCCTTAGAATCAAATGAATAGGTAAACTATCAGAGAAGAGCGAAACCATCCAGTTGAAACAGATAGGATCAAGTTCAACATTAACATTATGAAAATGTTCATATAGTTTGGGTAATTCCTCTTTGAAGCTTCTCTTCAATATTATCATGTCTCTCTTTATGTTACTCAAGTTGAAAAGCCCCTTTGGTAAAATGTTCTCAATCATCCCAACAAACACCCAGAAGGCATCTTCTTCATTAGGATATACCAATAGTAAATTTGCAACAATAAAATTCATTCCCTGGCAATAACCAATTTTTGGGTACTTCCTGCTGATTGCAATGAGAATATTTTGTAGCTTCTTCAAGCCTGGGCCATCATCTTTGAAGAATACATTGAATGGCATAGTTCTATATAGGTCTAGCTCTATTTGAGACTCTGCTTCTGTATTCGCTTTAGTGTCATCCAGTAATTTTGAGTATTCACTTGGTGTCTTGAGAGCTTTTGAGCCAGTGAGTTCACTCCAGATCTTTGTTCTATATTCGTTCGGAATTCCATTTGATACCAGCTTTGCAAACTCCTTGTATAGATGTTTGTAATGTGATATATTCTCACCACTAATAATCAATAACTCATCTGGGTCATCATTAGTTTGATTGGTCTTCAATAGTGAAATTTTTTTAATAAATGAATCCCATTGCTTCTTATTCTGTTGCTGTGATTTATCATACTCGTTCGCCATTGCTAGAAGCTTTGAAGTTATCGAAATATTGAATGAACTTTCTGATGTTGAAGTCTTTAGTGGCTTGATATTTCTGTTATAGAGGAATCCATACTGATCAACATAATCTTCATCCTCATTAGCTTTCTTTGATGTCCCGTTGTTTATATGATATGTAGGAGGCTTAGTGTTGTTTGGATCAAAGTTCTCCATCTCCACTGGAACTGTTTTACTTGATTGGTTATTTATGATAGCATCATGGAATGTTTGAGGCATGTGATTCAGAAATTTATGAGAAACCACGCCCATTAGCAAATTGTTATGACTATCAGATCTTTCTCGATCTGTCTGCAGTATAGGGGTGCCATTCAAGGAGGTTGATGATGGGATGGGAGGTGATGACATCGAATGAGGTCTGTTATACTTCTTTGGTGTGAGGTCATTGTTGATGGTGGGTTGATTAGGCTGAACCGGGTCCTCATTCAAGCTCTTTCCAGAAGACCTCGTTGAGAGAGATTCAGAAGAATTTCTAGCCAAATCCAAATTTTCAGCCATTGCGTCACCTATAAGCTCCTTCAGATAACCATTGCTGGTAACATTCGGTAGACTTAGCTCAGCTTTCTCAAGTCTCTCTTTAATCATAAGCTCCACTTGATTGGTGCTTAATCCCATTTCATTCAATAGCTTCATCATGACGTTTTCTCTGATTGAGTTCTTCCGTCTAATCAGTGACATTTCAGCTTCCCTCTCTGCCAGATCCGTCGACAGTTGCTTGATTAGATTCACAGCACCATACCGTCCTATCAGATGTTCAATTGTAGAGCTGAAATGTAAAGTCTTTGGAATTGAGTTCGAGTCCAGCAAATTCGTCTCAAAGATGTCCTTCGAAGGTGTGGAGTAAGATCCAGTAGTTCTCACACTGTCTGCTGATACAGTGGAGTGTAAAGGGGCATGAAGTGTAATAGGCGGTTCTTGCAATTCCTCGTGCAGCGGTGACTTGCTGCTCTTCGTAGATCCATTTGGCTGACTTTTACCCACATTTACCCTGTTCTTTCCCGTGGCGTATGAGATGCTCCGTGACCTTCCCAATGAAACCCTCTGATTTTGTTCATATGTCATCTTAGCTGGCTCTCCATTTGTTATAAATCAAGGGTCTTTGCCTGAACAAGCGTGTCTCAAAATTCTGCATTTTTGGTGTCAAAATTCCATTAGCAAAAAACAAACAAGCTGACCGCCAACATACGCAGAAACATCAATAAAACCAGGCAAATATAGCTGAAATCTAGAAACCATACTGTTTCCACTCCAATAGTAAGCAAAGAATGACCACGCTGGAAGAAAAAAGCAGCTCGATATTCGCAGAATTCACTCCCTCAGCTTCAGCTCACAAAAGACGTCACTCGTCGCCTCTCATCAACAAAACCAATTCTGAACTGACATCGCTGCTTCTAAAGATATTTCCCCTCATAATCATAGCCAACTCATCTTTAGATTTTGTTCTGTGGACTTCGAGAGAGCCGTTCCTCAATTTTTTCTACAATTGCTTGCTCTATTTATTGATTTACTACTATGAAGTCTCCATATACTACTGGTATCTGCCGTTTGTCATCATACTGTGCTATTGTTCCCTCAATTACTATGTCAACTCGATTTACGTTGACATAAATAATGAAAACAACCCAACTTTGGAGGAGATTGTTGATAATCTAGAGAATCTTACAATTAGAATGGATATCTTGCTCAAACCTTTCAAGTCTGTGGAGCTATCAGTGGGGAAGTTGCTGAGTTTTTTGTTCATTTTAACCCCCTTCCATATTTTGCTGATGAAATACGTGATGAGACCCAAAGTTTTACTACTCATTTCCACCATTGTCATCACCACTTTCCATTCTTTATGGTTCAAAGCCACTATCAAAATTTTGTGGAGGTCACAAATGATAAGAAACGTTTTCCACTTCTTTGTCGGATCTACTATTACCAGCTCCACCAGATATAACAATTACAGAATATTGACAGAATCAAGTCTACCAGATAACAAAAGTGGAAAGATCATTCAATTTCAAATTTTGGAGCATCAAAGACGATGGGTTGGGATAGGATGGAGTGATAAGCTATTACCATATGAGAGATCGAATTTCACCAATGAAGCATTACAACCCTCCGTGTCACCACAGGAGTTCAAATTCCCGTTTAATAGCAAGCACTGGCAATGGCTAGAGGAGAAATGGACGGTTGACCTTGCTTACTGTGACAGGAAGAATGCCGAAGGATGGGTTTATCTGGATAACTATTGGCAAAACAGGCAATACTCTGACTCTTTAACTGCTTATACCAGAACAAGAAGATGGTGCAGGAAGGCAGTTTTCATCTCCACGGAGACACAGAAATGATTCAACGAGAAGTGCAACCATAGTTTCGATAAGCCTGCCTCATTTATCACAAAGCTGCTGTGGAATCATACTGAACATCATTGGTGAAGCCGTGTGTATCTGCTCACCTTATCTAAGTCTTGTATCTGTAATTCACAATATAGAGTGTTGTTATATCTTCCACGAAGTGCGAGAACCGAGCTTTTAAACATCCGAACACCAAAATAACCCCGGAAATCGGAATTCACAAAAGAAAGAAAAGTAATCATCAAGATGAACCAACAAAAACTATCATGAGGAACTCTTCAGACGTTTACTACAAAAAATACGATAGAGAACAGCATGATACTAATAACTAAACATACTAAACAGCTCCTGCTGAAGTCAAACATTAGATTCTCAACAACTGCCAAGCGTGAGTTCTCAGAAATTCAACCGAGGTTTCAAAAAAGGACCAGAACTAACTCGTATCTCTCAGATCTCCTACCAACAACGACTCCACAGCAACAGCCTGCAACAACATCAAGCACCGTCTCATCACAACCGAATATATTTAGGGGTAATACTGAAATCAAAGGGAGTACAGAGGATCGTATGGCAACATTATTTGGTGGTCGTATTAGGGGTGACGTTAGAGTATCGTCCTCAAGAAGAGAGGTTGGAGAGCCACGGATGATTGCAGGAGTCTTAGTCCCTGCTAAGCCAAAAGAACCAGATAACTGTTGTATGTCTGGGTGTGTTAATTGTGTTTGGGAACAGTACAATGACGATATCAAAGATTGGAGACATAAAAGAACAGAAGCAGTTAAAGCCATAAGTGCAACGGAAGAGAAATGGCCTGCTGATTTTGATCCTCCTTTAGCGAAGTTAGACATCAAAAATATTCCAAAAGAGTTGAGAAACGAGAAGCGGAAGTTGAGTAAGGCCAAGAAAATTTCAACGGCATCTTATTTCCCAGCTACTGGTAAACCGGGAGCGCAGAATATATTAGAAGATAATGAAGATGGTGTGTTATTAGATAGCGATCCAGTTGAGGATGAAGAAGAATGGAAGAACGTTCCAGTAAGTTTTAGAGTGTTTGCTGAGAATGAGAAGAGAATAAAGCTAGCGAAGAAAAGGGTCGCTGCTGCTAAAGCCGCTAAAGCTGCTAGAGAAAAAGCTGCCCAGGAAGCTTCTGTATAGTTTGGCTTTGATCAAGGAAATGAAACAGGTCAGCCATTTAAGAAAATCAGAGATCGAAGAATCGGGTGTTACTTTAAGCGAAGGTTCGCAGCATTCGGGATAAGTACATTAAGTATTGGGAAGCATTCATTTCAGATTACATTTATTAGTTTTGATCAATATTGACATCTGGTCACAAAGTAGAAAGCAAATGTAGCAAACAGAAATCACGAATTACACAACATCATACATGTTGCAAGAATTAAAACACGTAGGAGAAGAATGGGGAAAAAGGATAGATAAATTAGTGAGAACTGATCATCTCAAAACAAATGAGTCAAAATAGACACGAATAAACCGAACAGACCAGATGAAGGTGAAACTCTGTAATTGGCCGCAGCTGCACCCTTTGACGAGGAAGAGGCTGCACTTGATGCGGTGGCAGTTGAAGAAGTAGAGGCGACACTTGAGGATGGAGTAGCTTTGGTTGAAGCAGATGTGTTTGATTGAGAGTTGATTTCATCAGAAGCTTCGAATACAACAGTGGCACTTGAGATTTCTGATTCGTTTTCGTCATAGATGGTATAGTTTGATTTTCTGGCACTTAAATCATCAACCAGGGAGCCGATATTGGTAGCATTGACACCATATTCGATTAAGTCTGTGATCTCATCAGGTTGGTCTGGGATATCGAAATCAGCACCAAATGCAGAATAGATACCGGTGATTCTGTCAGCATTACATGTGATGATCTTAGAATCATCGACATCGTCTTCCAAAATGGTTGGGATGGTTGAGTTAGCATATTGCCCCTCCAAATATGGAAAATCTTCCAAGTATTTGATGGATCCATCACTCTCAATCTCAACGACACCGTAGTCTGAGGATTCTTGAGAGTATTCGTAGACTAAACCACCGGAGAAACTATTGATCAAACCACCAAATAGGCCATCGCTTATTTCATCAAATGTTCTAGGTGAATTCTTATTACAGCCAAACTCACTGAAGAACAATGGAATTGTCGCATTTGCGGAGGTTGAATTTAGTACATCGTACCCACTTGTTGACCAGTCTGATGTTCCAGAACACCATTCATATGAGTTCAAGCCAAAGAAGTCAGAGGCTGATTCATCTTCATCATCACCATCAATATGACATTGGAAGTATTCCAGAGTGGCTCTTCTCAGTTCAACACCATCTGCAGCAGAATAACCAACTGGAATGGTTCTATTGGAGTGTTTTGCGATGTATTGTTTCATATCACGTTGAACAGCTCTTAAATATTTTGGTGTAGTTTCAGCGTAGTTTGATTGATCATTGATGACTTCATTACCAGAGAAGAATCCCAACACATTTGGATAATTTTTGAAAGCCTCTATGAATTTGAAAACTCTTGTCAGATAAACAGAGTTATACGAGCCCTCAGGATCAGCCCTGTTCAAGTTTGAGCCAGATTCACCAGAGTTAACATCCAGCAACAAGTAGATTCCAGCGTTATTGAAGATAGTTACACATTCATCATGATTCAAATCTGGATTCAAGGAGTAAATTCTGATGGTGTTGATATTCAATTGTTGGAAGATATAAGCATCTCTATAACAAGCCTCTGCGTCTGTCAAAGCATCGTCCCCCGAAGAAGAATCGAAACCTGATGAACCACCTGGTTGATAATCAATACCTTTGATGAAGAACGCCTCACCTTGCACAGAACCATCAGAGTTTGGTTTGATGAATCTTCGACCTTTGACAGTTAAAGGAATCAGAGCATTAGTAGCCCCCAATAAGCCCAAAAGTGACAAAATAGAAGAAAGTCTCATTATCTGGAAACAAAAGCAAAAGCAACCGGACGAGCGAACAAAAGAAGCAGTTGCAGCTAGACAGCAATCTGATTGAGACCAGGAAATTAGTAGTTAAGCGAGTGTCAGAGAAGTTGAACTTCGAGTTAATAAAAGAGACCTGCGTTGTTTTCATTTGAAATTGCAAAACAACAACAAAAAACAAGTCGCGCCGCGCCCTCTGAGGTTAATTATGACCGCGTCTTGTCGCAAAATTTGGATCATCAGAACCCGGTCCTCATGACTCAAAAACCATGACCTACAAGGATCACCACTCATCAACTGATGTTCAAGGTATTCTCAGTCAAAGCCTCCAATCAATCCACAAACGAAAAGCAAAAAAGAAAGTGATCCCTAGCAGGATCGAACTGCTGATCTTCCCGTAACACTTATTAGCGGGATGCCCTAACCAAACTAGGCCAAGGGATCGCTAGTTACTATTACGGCCAAACTCAACGTACACGCGGGAAAAAAAAAAAATTGGTGATCCCTAGCAGGATCGAACTGCTGATCTTGGCGTAACTATTCCAAGGGTCACCCGGAAATTTATTAGCACCACGCCTTAACCAACTGGGCCAAGGGATCTTTGTATGCAAGATCCGGTACATACACGCGATCTCAAAGTTTGTGCCGCTACCAGTCACGTGATGAAACTTCGACATCGCAAACCACCCTATAATAAAGCTCTCGGAAAGATCGAAAGAGGTGTTATAGCTTCTATTACACAAGAAGCTGTTCTGGTGGAAGTTTCAGCTTTGAATCAAACTCCATGGCCTCATAAGTTTGATTTTATGTCAGATCTAAGATCTTGGGATGGGCACACTAGCTTTAGATCTGGCGGGATCTGGCGTGATCTGGCAGGATCTTAGAGGGATCTTGGAGATCTGCTGGAACTGCGAGAAATATAATACCACTAGATATTACAGATACTGAAGATCCCTTATTCACTACCTTATTTGTGTTGACTTCATTTTAGGTTTTCACAATTGACTCCTCATCCCCATCAACCCTTTTTCATCCTCTCACACCATAATGTGTTTTCTGATTTGGTCTAGCTAGGTCCTTATCTTGTCTTATAACTCTCATTGTTGTTAGTGCTATACCGCACCTCTTTGAGGGGATTATTAGATTCTCTATAATCTAATAACGTTTATGAGACATCCACAGATAAAGACAACTATATAGATTAAATTTTTCACATTAAATATACACGCTATATATTGAAAAAAAAAAAAAAAAAAAGCGAGCAGTGGTTCACTCAGATTTTGATTCTCCAGGTCGTGACGTAGTGCCAACAAATTCATGAGGATCACAGCTTCATGTTTGATCTCGAAACTATCCCAAATGTATAATAATATTAATATAATTAATTAGCGCTGTGCAATCATATTAATATGATCCAATTACAAATTAATTAAAGTTCTGCAGCCGGTGAATATAGTACAATATAGCAGCTGCTGGAATGATTATAAATATAATTCACATACCGTACCTCTTAAACTGAGCTGGGCCGGATTATTACATTCTCTACAATCTATTAATAACGACGTTTAATATTAATTATGAGACAATTTCGGCCAGTACAGATAAATTAAGAGTACAACTATAATATTATAGATTGAATTTTTCACAATATACAGCTGCACCGCTTGCGCATATAATAATATTGATCAAATTATCAAAAGAATTAAAAATATTATAAATTAATGAATATTAATATCGGCCACTAATATTTCTTATACTAGATCTATAATATTCAGTACGTCGTCGTCGAATTTCTTCAGTATATATTAGTGGCCGTCGTTAATGCGATATAATTATGTCATATAAGCTGTACCAATTATGGATTCATTATAACATCAGACACTTGGTGATTCTCATTCTCAATATGGCCACATGGCACATCTACTGCTACTGATATCTCAATACCTAATTCTATGAAACATTATACTGATGTTTTGAAATTAGTGAACAAACTTTATACATTTAGTTGCTAGCAGAACTGACTCTCTGTTCAAAAGTTGTATCGTCTTCAATCTTCTTCTCTGATTCAACCTCAGTTGCCCCCCTCTCGGCTTCACTTGGTGGAAACTCACCCTTCTCGCTATTATACAGGAAGATTCCATTATTCAAGGCATCTGCTCTTTCTAGTTTTTTGTAATACCATAAGACAACAAAAGTCCATAGCAGATATATGATGGTGAAAACATTGGATGAGATGTACCCTTTCTTGAAAGTTGGAGAGTCAACAGTTGCCCAGACAATTCTAGGAATCCATGCGTATGTTGACTGTGAAAATGAATATATTGCCAGCCATGTAATTGCTTTGACCTCAATGTCCCTTCTTAGGAAATCATTAATGAATGACCAAAGACATGGAGATGCGGCAACTGAGAAATAGGTAGTCAAAAATGCAAACCACTTAGCAGCCTTACTAACATCCCACTTTGTAAGAATGGAACATGAAATAATGTTGAAAGAGCATGAAATTACTAGAGCACCCCAACGACAACGGAATTGATCAGCGAAGAGTGAGAGGGCAAAGATGAAAATCAAACCAAAACATGCAGGGAAAACAGAGTAGTTATTAACTTTGACAGTAGAATAGATTCCCAACGAGTCCAACCACAAGACAAACGAACCAGAATAAGCCGTCATATTGTTCCATGAAACACAGTCAAAAACAACAAGGATATAGAATGTAGGTGTACAAAACACTTTTTTCCATGTTGGCCAATGGAAGAAATTCTTCAATGGTTTTTCACCTGGTACCGAGACATTTGCTCTGATCATTCTTTTTCTTGCGATTCTAATCTCCTCATCAGTCAAAAAGACTGATGTACACTTGAATGGTGAGTTACCAGGGACGATCCAGAATGCAGAAACAGCGACAGGAAAACTGATCACGAAATCAAACAAAAATTGATATCTCCACCCACTAATACCACCACGACCATTGAAGGACTGATATAATCTAGCTTGTAATAGACCTGAGGTTAACCCACCCAATTGTTGACCCATGAAGAAAATCATAGCTCTTGTTCCCAACTCAGTAGAAGTGTAGAAGTTACTCAACAAAATTTGAGTTTGTGGATAGATTGCACCTTCACCAACACCAATGAAAAATCTGAATACTTGAAGTTGGGCAACAGTTTGTGCTTTGAAGCATGCAATGGTGAAAATGCTCCAGAACATGATAGCAGCAGCCATTGTTATATGTGCAGGATATCTTGGAATGATGTACATGAATGGAAGTTGGAAAACAATGGCACCAACGTTATAACAAACAGTAGTATTGGCCAAATCATTACCTTTCATACCCAATTCAGCTTTCATCCCAGAAACATAAGCGTTGTTCAAATTGGAAGAATCCAAAGAACGAACCCAACAAACAACCAACATGAACAATCCTAACAGGAAATCCAATTTGATCAAATATTTAATTTCAGTTTTGGAAGTTGTAGGGTATATACTCCACCAACGACGGGTAGCCAATTCGTATTTGTTCAGTCTGTATTCATATTCATCAAAGAATTTCCACCATGGTCTCTTAGCTTCATCTCTATACTCTAATGGTAGATCATTCTCTGGAAGTTCTTTGTTAATCTCATCTTGATAGTCATAATCTTCAACACGTCTTTCGTGTGGCCACCATTTGAAAACCATCTTGGGACTGATCAACGTTGTTTTTATTATCCTTACTCTAGTGATATATATTTGACAGTTCAGCTAGTCCAGCAGAACAGTGGAATATTCACTTCCTTATATATGCGATGACATGAAGCCCCACGTAAAAACTTTTCAGAAATCTTGTTGAATTTTGGTTATTTGGTTGTGTGCTTCTTCATTGGCTTTGCGATGACTCCAAGAAAAAACTTCCGAGATGACTAAGACTCATAAATGATACCGGATTAGGAAATTCTGATGAGACATCAGGACGTACTGACTACTGATTGTGCTTGACAATTTAGTGGCTCGTAAATGCTGAACAGGGTCACCAAAGCAGTTGGGAACAATAGCTATTACTGCCTGCAGATCGGGCTATGATGAGTCACGTCTCTCACTTTCAGCAGACAGACAGCGTTGAATAGCATTGGTGATTCAACTCGGGTGGGTCAAGTATTGAAGATCCAGCTTGATGATGAGCTGATCACTTACTAGCTGGACTGAATTATATTCATGAGTGATACTACTGCACATCCGTTATGTATACGTCTATAGTACGGACAGTCGAAAAACAAATCCAAGTGACGTGTGCTAAGTCAGTATTGTATTAGAGCTAAAGGTATTCTTCTTAGAGTAAATGTAATTGACTCTAGTTGATGGAAAAACATATTCTACCATATTGTCCAATAGACATAGAGCGGAATCTTAATTTGACAAAGCAAGTCTGATTTCAAATGGGCTCATGGTGCGTGGGGAACATGCTTAGATGGCAGAGCGTTTGTTGGGACACGGAAACGCTATTTGATGACTCCAAAACAGACCAGACCCAGTTTAGTTACCCAAACACCAGCAAAAGTAACAGAGAGAGTAACTGAGGTCCAACAAAACACACAACAACTCGTGACATTCACGTTAAACCTGCTCATATAACAGCCATGAGTCAGTCAAGTGAACTTCAGGCGACTCAACTCCTGAGGCGGTGAAAAACAGCATTTCACCTCGCCTGGATCAAGACACACATCACTTATCAGATAAATATCAACAAGGAAGAGGGCAGGTGCATGGCTAGGCTTATATCTTCCACCATATTGTGGATTGAGACTTCAGTCAGACTCTCAACCATGCTTCAAAGTTTATCAAGAGCATTATGAAGAAGAGGTGGATGGTTCCGGTGCGTCTCTTGTAGCGTATTCTGATTAAGAATATGATGAGAGTGCAGCGCGAGGGTAAATTAGACAGCTCTCGTACATCAATTTCACCAACAAAGACGGCCACTGAGAGGAGCTGGTGCTTGAGCGGAGGTGATCTGTGATAATCCGAGTGTGATGGGTTAACCACTGAGAAGAGAATTGAACTTTATTCCTTAACAGCTCTGACGAGTTTCAGAAGACTGCCACATGATAATCACGAGGAACCATGAAGCTAGCAGGAAGCAGGGACAGCGCTCTCAACTAGGGGTCAGGAAATCAACCCTCAATGATCAATCGAGTTGTCATGATACCAAATTTTAACGCCAACGGGATAAGCGATTCTGAAGTAGATCTGTTGATGATATTAGAACAAAGGAGAAATAGCTGCCTAATCTCTCACTTTCGCAATTGTCATAATTTTGCGTTTCGCAAATGCAGCAGCAAACAAAAGCCCAAAATGGACATGCCTCTCGCAAAATTGTCGCATTTTTTTTCGCACAATACGTCACTGGCCGCTCGCTCTGATAAACTGACAAACGTGTTTGTGTCAAAACAGCACATATTCCGCAATCACCGACGGAGAAACGTGGAAGTCCTACGGAGATGGTTAACAACCATACACTTCTAGAATGAGAACAGCCTCAACAAGGAGTTATCATTCATCTCCCTCCCACTCCGAATATCTATATAAATACTGCCGTTCTTTCCTCTTGTTCACGAGTGCTTATCCTTTCGCCACTCACTCGAATATTTAACACTTCTGCTCATACATTTTTGTGTCATATACCAGCTGCCACATCCCGTACTTGTTATACATACTTCCCACAGCTATCCAAGAACACGAAAAGCAAGACACTTATAAGATCAACATGTCTCCAGCCGCCGTTGCACAACATCCAGCACCAATCGGTATCAGTCACTGTGCTAACTCGGCCCACAAGTCCCACCACAAGCTCAACAAACACGAGATCAAACTCACAAACGAGCACAGGCTTCCCCTAGCATATGCCAACACATCAATCACTACATATGCGGATGATCCAAACGTCAACCCTTTACCACTGAACTGGGGAAAGTCTGATCCTTATGTTAGAGGCCCTATTGTTGCCTCGAGATATAAAAGCGGTTTGTCAAAACATAATGCTATTGGTGCCCATTCTGGTTCTTACTGTATCTACCATGCTTTAGCGGTAGGTTCAAAGCAACTAGATCCAGACCATGCTGCTGACTACACAAATGCTGAACCTGTATTCAAGATTAAACAACAACCACAATGGAATGGACTTGAAAAGATTGTTTCAATGGATCCATTTGGTCATCTAGCTCCATGGTTGTTCAATGAAGTGGGCGTGGAAGAGAACGTTGAGATCAAACCAACAATCTCCATCACAAAAGCTCATATGCAAATGGCGGAACTGAAGGAAGCGGTTGCTGCAGGAAGATTACAAGTTGACGGTAACATTGTTATAAACTCCAATGGTGACTTGAATGTCTCAAAGATTGCTGTTGAGCCAGTTTGGTATTTACCAGGTGTTGCTAAGAGATTTGGGATTACTGAGGAAGAATTGCGTAAAGCATTATTCGAAGATACAAATGGTATGTACCCAGAATTAGTGACTAGACCAGACTTGAAAGTTTTCCTTCCTCCAATTGGGGGTTTAACTGTCTATATCTTTGGTGATCCAACTGAAGTTTCAAATCCTGAGAAAAAAGTTGCTTTAAGAATCCATGATGAATGCAATGGCTCAGATGTTTTCGGCTCAGACATTTGTACTTGTCGTCCATACCTAATCTTTGGTATTGAAGAAGCCGCCAAAGAAGCCCAAAATGGAGGAATTGGTATCGTTATTTACTTCAGAAAGGAGGGACGTGCGTTAGGTGAAGTTACCAAATATTTGGTCTACAATGCTAGAAAACGTTCTGGTGATGCAAGCAGTGATTACTTTATGAGAACCGAATGTATTGCTGGTGTCAAAGATATGAGATTTCAACAATTAATGCCTGATATTCTACATTGGTTGGGTATAACCAAAATTGATAAGATGTTGTCAATGTCAAACATGAAACATGATGCTATTGTTGAACAAGGAATTCCAATTATAGAAAGAATTCCTCTACCTGATGAATTAATCCCACCTGACTCAAGAGTTGAAATCGAAGCAAAAATTCATTCTGGGTATTTCACAAATGGTAAAATTCCAACAATGGATGAATTGAAATCTATCAAAGGAAGGGCATGGGATTGATCCTAAACTGACTTGCACCACTAAGGCTCGATGTCTGATTGTACATATATCTGTTCTTGAATTGGTTCGTTCTGTATTTTTGTTTTAGTTGTATACTAGCTGGGCTATATAATATAAACTACAAAGATATTCGCATTGAGAAATTGTAGCCCCTTGTATTTGTTCACATACATCTATTATCAGTGGAAGCTTTCAAGATTAATTAGACCAAACCACCTTTTTCTTCCCATAAGAGTTCCTCATCAGGGACATCTTCAATTGTAACTTTTCTTTTCACTTTTGGTTCATCCTCTAAATTCTTTGGGACTCTAATAGTCAACAAGCCATTGATATATTTTGCTTTGATTTCTTCATCTTTGATCTTTGGTAGATTTGGAAATTTGATTCTTCTTTCAATTGAGCCTGATCTTATCTCATCAATCTTCGAAATTGAAGAAGAGTCACTGATGACACTCGAAATCTGGGGAATTGAACCTTTGATGACAAGCTCATTTGAACTTGGATGGAAGTCAATATCGAGGGTCTTCAAGCTGGCACCTGGGATCGCTAAAACGATGTTGTAATCTTTGGTTGATTCATAAACATTTGTCTGTGGAGAATATGGGATCGATGGGTTCTTGTAATTTTTTGTGGAGATTTCAATCTTTGGTAATGGATCCTGAAATTTCGCAACTGAGTGACGTCTTGCCAACGAAGGTGTAGGTTTTGGAACCGCATCCTCAACTGCTGTGTTTGAAGTTGGTTCAGCAACCTCTTCAGCCTCTTTCTCCTTTTCTGGTTCTCTGGATGATTCTTCGGAAGTTTCAGCTTCTTTGGTTTCATCGGACTCAGTAGTTCCAGCACTAGTAGGCAATCCTTGTTGTGCTAAGAATTGGAATAGTTCTGGTAATGACAAGGTTTGACCATCATACTGATTTACTGATTGAGACTGTGGAGCTTGAGTAGGTTGAGCCTGTGACTGTGGGGCAGGTGCTTGACGTCTGTATTGTCTTCTAGATGGTGCATAACCAGAGTATGGATTGAAAAATTGAGGGTAATAGCTAGGATAACCCTGGTAGTAGCTGTCATCCTCATCCTCTTCGTCCTCACCAACAAAATCAAAAGGATAGAGGCCATACGATTGGCGCGGTTGAGGGACTTGACGCTGAGAGCGTACTGGTTGTTGTTGCTGTTGCAGAGCGGCTGCAATGATATCTTCGAGACTAAACGACATTTCTTTTGTTAGCACAACTAGCGACTGATGGGCCATTGATGAGAGGGAACGACATTTGCCAAAAGGGAAGGTTCCTGTTTTTATAGTCGCTGAGGAATGGCGCAACTTTAAATCCCAGAGGTGGAACCTCTCAGTTTTGTTCTGGAAGATTCCCGAAATCTTGACCGCACCGCACTGATCGGAAGCGCAATGTGCTCGAGTTTTGGCTGTGTCGTACGCTGTGCAGGGCCTCTGGATCATCTCAGGAGGCACCCTGAGACTGATCCCTACAATTGATGATAGAATTGATCGGCTGGGCTAAGCAACGGCTACAAATATTGGTATTTGGTGGAGCGAAGTGACAGTTTGATAATGCTGAGTACACACGTGACATATCACGTGAAGTCATATCAAAGACAGCTGGTATGTGCAGCAGTGAGCACCATACAAAGGTGTTGGGATGTACGATTTTGTTAAATTTTTTTTTGAAATGTCATGGGCAAAAAAGGTGGGAGACTTCAGTGCAAAGAGAGCATCAAGAACAAGTTTTGATTCTGTTATTCGCTTGATCCTGTCCAGTGACTGTCTAAAATGTCGGGTCAACAAGGTTACAGTGCAGACAATCTGCAAAAGGATTTTCAAAATCAATCATTGAACGATAATGAGCAAAGACGTCAATTCAACCCAAATAATGCTCAATCATTCCAACCAACTGCTCAACCTTTTGTTCCTGGTCAACCATACGGCCAAGCTCCAGGTCAATACGGCCAAGGTCAGTATAATCAAGGTGGTTACCAAAACTACCAACAAGGTGGGTACAATCAGTACGGTAACCAAGGTGGATACAACCAATATGGTAACCAAGGTGGATACAGCAATAATCAATATCAAAGAGGTGGCTATAATAACACCTACAACAATCGTGGGGGATACAACAATTACTACAACAGTGGATATCAACAACCTCAACAAGCACAACAACCTCAACAAGCTCGTGGAATGTCCCTTGAAGACTATCAAAAACAACAAGCTGCTCAAAGTGCTGAGTTGAACAAAGCTAAACCAAAAAGAACATTGAAACTAGCCCCAAGTTCAACAATCAAGATTGCCAATGCTCCGAAGAAAGAAGCTCCAAAGGATGATGCTAAAGTAGAAACGAAAGAAGAAACTAAAGATGAAGCCAAAGAAGTAGTTAAAGAACAAACTGGCAAAGAACAATCCAAAGAAGAGAAGGAAGAAGCTAAAGTTGAAGAAAACAAGAAAGAATCTACACCACTTTCAGCTCCAGCTCCAGCTCCAACTCCAGCTAAAGCTGTATCCCCAGCCCCAACTTCAGCTGCTAAAAAGGAAGAATCTCCAGCTCCAAAAGTTGCACCAGATGCCGTTATCAAAGAACAAGAAGAGGAGATTGATGAATCAATTGTTAATGATATGTACGGTGGTAAAGATCATGTTTCCATTATTTTTATGGGTCATGTTGATGCTGGTAAATCCACCATGGGTGGTAATCTGTTATATTTGACCGGTACAGTTGATAAACGTACCGTTGAGAAATATGAAAGAGAAGCTAAAGATGCTGGTAGACAAGGTTGGTATTTATCCTGGATTATGGATACCAATAAGGAAGAAAGAAATGATGGTAAAACCATTGAAGTTGGTAAATCATATTTTGAAACTGAAAAGAGACGTTATACCATCCTGGATGCCCCAGGACATAAAATGTATGTTGGTGAAATGATTGGTGGTGCATCTCAAGCCGATGTTGGTATTTTGGTTATTTCAGGAAGAAAAGGGGAATACGAAACTGGTTTTGAGAAAGGTGGTCAAACAAGAGAACACGCTCTACTGGCTAAAACTCAAGGTGTTAACAAATTGATTGTTGCTGTTAATAAAATGGACGACCCAACTGTTGAGTGGTCTCAAGAAAGATACAAAGAATGTACTGATAAATTGACACAATTTTTGAAAAGTATCGGTTACAATACTAAGGAAGATGTTATCTTCATGCCAGTTTCAGGTTATACTGGTGCAGGTTTGAAAGATCGTGTTCCAGCTGATGTTTGTCCATGGTACAATGGTCCATCTTTACTAGAATACTTGGATAATATGAAACATTTGAACAGATATATCAATGCTCCATTCATGTTGCCAATCAGTGGTAAGATGAAAGATTTAGGAACCATTGTTGAAGGTAAGATCGAATCTGGTCATGTTAAAAAAGGTTCAAACTTACTACTAATGCCTAACAGAGTCGAAGTTGAAGTTTTGACTATCTACAATGAAACTGAAAATGAAGTTGATGCTGCTTACAGTGGTGATCAAGTCAGATTGAAAATTAAGGGTGTTGAAGAAGAAGATATTGCCTCTGGTTTCGTATTGACTTCTTTGAAAACTCCTGTCAAGACAGTCACTAGATTCGAAGCCCAAATTGCAATTGTTGAACTGAAGTCCATCTTATCGTCAGGTTTCTCCTGTGTCATGCATATCCACACTGCAATTGAAGAAGTCACCATCAAACAATTGTTACATAAGCTAGAAAAAGGTACAAATAGAAAATCCAAGAAAGCTCCTGCCTTTGCTAAGAAAGGTATGAAGATTATCGCTATCATTGAATCTGCTGGTCCTATCTGTGCTGAAACTTATCAAGATTACCAGCAACTAGGTCGATTCACTCTAAGAGATCAAGGTCAAACCATTGCCATTGGTAAGATTACCAAGTTGTTGGACTAGATAACGGAATTGTTCTACCAATGTCACTTCATTTGTATAGTTCCATACATTAATAATGTTTGCGTTTATATCTCACCTTCTCTATGTAATTAAGGACTCGAGTGCTCGCAACAGATTTTCAATACCTATTAGTATATCATCATCCAGTTTCCCAGGAGTCAAACTGGTATGAGCGAAATCAATCAGTGAAAGTATACTTAGAGGTGCAGAAATATCTTTGTCACTGTCATCCTCTTCAGATTCTTCATCCTCTTCATCAAGTGGTAAATCATCCTTGTATATGGGGTCATAATTATCCATTGATTCCCATCTTTTATGGTCATTCTCATAAGCCAAAAATAGACTTCCAGATCGTATTGTTAATTCTTCATCCAGTAAACAATTGTATAGTAGTTGTAACCTCGTGAAAGTGTTTTTTATTACGATATCCCTCTGCTCTTGACCTAGTTTATTATGATAAAAAAAGATCTTTAAAGCGTCCAGTATGTTATCCTTTGTCAATTCTCTCCCAAACCACTTATCAAACTTTAGGTAACCTTGGTCATCTTTGGTTATCTGATTGTTGCTGGACTCTTTGAACTTGTCTAGGGCTGGGAGCTGATTGTGATATAGCTTCATTCCACATACTCTGTAATGTAGTGAGCCAGAAGTTGTGGTCTCACTCACCACTTTCAACCTCTGCATTTTTGATTCGGAGGTATTGTTTTCATCATATAAGATAGAACCCAATTTGATGTCAATAATTGAAGGCTTCTTAAATCCATATAGGAGGTTCTGCAGCACAATGTACTTCTTATCATCATCGCCATCTGCTTTATCTTTCTGATCCAATTGTTTTAACTCTTCAGCCACCTGTTTGGTATTTTCCGCATCTGAGCTTATCCCCTGCTGCAAGGTTCCCATAAACACAGGAATCCAATCCAGTAGAGACGATTCAGTTTCATCCTTGCCCTCATCATGACTTTTAGCGGTGACAATCTTGGAGTAGAATTCGATTTCTTTCTGTGAGGTTGGCTTTATGAAGAGAGCTCCCGTAGGGTCAGTCATGACGCCCAGGTGGCCCGCCGCCTGGTGGTCGAGTTCCTTGAAGCCTTCGAGAACTGTCATGTTTCAGTATATACGGGACTGAAGCGCGTAAAGACAGTAACTGATCATTGCAAATAGTCATCTTCTGCGTAATTGTCCAGGGCTCATCACGTGAAAACTTATCTAGAGCGAGTTCGCGGTAACATGTGATAGGCACAGCCCATGCCAGCGGCCGGGGCGGCCTGCTGCTGTTAAAATTGGAGCTAAACAGGAAACGGGAAAAGTGGCATACAGTCAGGAACGGTTGAATATCAACATACACTTTCCCTGGGTTTAGCAGAAAAAAGAGGATGTCTTCCCCCAGAGAAAATCCGTCGGTAATAACTCGTCGGCTATTATTAGATATTTATTGACGCCAGTCGCGAATCCTTACTAGAAAAGTTTTTGTGAATTTTTTCCTGAGCTGACATACGTTTAACAAGCCGAAATTGACCAAAAAAAACAACACCGTCTGGGAAGTTGAAACTGGGCAAACAGACTGATACAACTCATCAAAATGAGCAACAACGTGAGTCAACCACCATTTCAAGACATGTAGATGTGATGGGGATGTTATGGATAGTACAATGCTAGAAAAATTGTGACGATTATGGGTCAAGTTCGAGGAGAACCCGGGTTTGTTATAAGCTGAGTATATGACTCTGTATTTGTGTGTTTTCTTGCGGAATGTTTGGTGTTTCAGCCAACCCTTGGAAAGATTGAGTACGACCTCTCTGGATTATATGTGTCATCCCATCCATGTCTCTATTCTCATCGAGTGACAATACTAACAGCCTCTCTTACAATAGTACGGTAACAATTATGGTTACGATAACTCAAACCCTTATCAAGAAAACTATGAGTTAAGTGGTTATAACAACCAAGGTTCAAACGCTGCTACTGGCGGTGATGATTTTGTCGACTTCATGAACAGTATTTCAGCTATCAACAATGACCTAGATAACTACAATCAGTTGATTGAACTTATTGAATTCAATCAAAAAAAATTGTTAAACGAGGTGAACGAAGATCAGGAACTTGCAACAAGAAAACAACTTGATAGTCTTATTGCCCAAGCTTCTTCTCTACAACAAAACTTGAAAGTTAACATAAAAACCGCACAATCCCAAACTGCTGGTGATTCTGCCAAGAAAGCTCAAGCCGAAAACTCTAGACAGAGATTTTTGAAGTTGATTCAAGATTACAGAACCGTTGAAGCAAACTACAGAGAAGCGACCAAGGAACAAGCTGAAAGACAATACAGGATTGTTCAACCAGATGCTACTGATGCTCAAGTCGAGGAAGCCATCAGTGATGTTGGTGGTCAACAAATCTTTTCACAAGCCATTTTGAATGCTTCAAGAAGAGGTGAAGCCAAGACTGCATTAGCTGAAGTTCAATCTAGACATAGAGAGCTACAGAAGTTGGAGAAGACAATGGCTGAATTGGCACAGTTATTCCATGACATGGAAGAGTTAGTTGCCGAACAAAACGTTGTTGTTCAAAACATCGATCAAACCGTTGATAACGCCCAAAAAGATATTGAATTAGGTCTAGGTCATACAGATAAGGCCGTTGAAAGTGCCAGAAAAGCCAGAAGAAAGAAGTGTTGGTGTTACTGGCTCCTTACAATCGTCATTATCATCATCATTGTCGTCATTGTTGTTCCAATTGCTACTCACTTTGCCAACTAGTGTCATGTCTATCCATCCCATTCACCAGGGTTTAGACACCCAATACTTTCCTGTATTTTTATGTTTGATTTTTGTCCCTTTCTTTCTTTCACCTGTTAGACTCCTCATTTTTTATATTGATCTCCAAAAAGCCTTTTACTGCCTTTCCTGCTGTTGAAATTTTCTATACCGTTGCAAATGTCTACTATCTATCAAAAGTAATCCCTGTCAATCAATGGTAATTAATGATAAGCAAGGAAGAGAGGAATTCTTCTTTAACATATTAATAGTTGAACACTTTTTATTCTTACCTCCCACCTGGACAGTTGTAGAGCTGTGATTCATTGTCGCGAGCTGAGCGACTCTCAACAGAGTGCTGCTCCAGTCGGTGCCAGACGTTGTTTTGTTTAACTGATTTGCCTTACGTAATTGCTTCGCGAAAGTTGGAAAAAAAATTTCTGTTTTTTCCTCTCATGAAAAAGCTCATATAAAAAAAAACACAATCGACATTTTCCAGTGTCGTCAGAGTGACTGATCTTCATTTTGGGCTTAACCTCACAGAGAAAATGGCTGAAACCAAAACAATTGTTCTAGAAAACACTTCTAGAAGAGACACTTTGATCGAGATCGAGAAGAAGTATCAGAAGGTCTGGGCTGATGATAAGGTCTTTGAGTTAGATGCTCCTTCTCTTGAAGAGTACGCCGATGATGCTGATATTGATAAAATCCATGAAAAGTACCCGAAATACATGGCATCAATGGCATATCCATACATGAACGGTGTTCTACATGCTGGTCATTGTTTCACTATGTCTAAGGTTGAATACATCATTGGGTTTGAACGTATGCGTGGTAAGAGAGCTTTATTCCCATTAGGTTTTCATTGTACAGGTATGCCAATTCGTGCTTGTGCTGATAAGTTGACCCGTGAAGCTGAATTATTTGGTAAGGACTATTCCAATGTTCCTGTTGAAGATGAGGATGCTATTGAAGAAGTCAAACCAGAAGCAACCAAATCAGAAGACGTCTCCAAGTTCAAAGCTAAGAAATCCAAAGCTGCTGCTAAACAAGGTCGTGGTAAATATCAATTTGAGATCATGTTACAACTAGGTATTAAAAGAGAAGACCTTTACAAATTCGCTGATCCATATTATTGGTTAGAATACTTTCCACCTTTATGTCAAGAAGACTGTAACAGTTTTGGTGCTCGTATTGATTGGCGTCGTTCCACCATTACAACCGATCTAAATCCATTTTATGATCAATTTGTTAGATGGCACATTCAGAGACTAAAAGACATTGGTAGAATCAAATTTGGTGAAAGATACACCATTTACTCTGAAAAGGATGGTCAAGCTTGTATGGATCATGACAGACAATCTGGTGAAGGTGTCACGCCACAAGAATATACTGGTATCAAAATCCAAGTGACTGAATTTGCTGATCCATCCGTCGTTGAAAGTCTTGATTCTTCCAAGAAGGTTTATTTGGTTGCTGCAACTTTGCGTCCAGAGACGATGTATGGTCAAACTTGTTGTTTTGTTTCACCAAAGATTGACTACGGTATTTTTGATAACGGTAGTGAATACTATATCACAACTGAACGTGCTTACAAGAACATGTCATACCAAAAGATCACCCCTAACCGTGGGGAGTACAAGCCAGTTGTTACTGTTAGCGGTTCTAAGTTGGTTGGTTCAAAAATCAAAGCTCCATTGTCTGTTTATGAAGAGTTAAGAGTCTTACCAATGGAAACTGTTTTGGCCACCAAAGGTACTGGTGTCGTCACCTGTGTCCCATCTGATTCACCAGATGATTATATCACCACCAGAGATTTACAGAACAAACCTGAATATTATGGTGTTGAAAAAGAATGGGTTAAAGAACCTGTTTCTGTCATCCACACTGATAAATATGGTGATTTGACTGCTGAATACTTGTGTAAAGAGTTGAAGATCCAATCACCAAAAGATTCTATACAATTAGCCAAAGCTAAAGAAGCTGCATACAAAGAAGGTTACTATAATGGTGTCTTGACCATTGGTAAATACAAAGGTGAAAAAGTTGAAGTTGCTAAACCAAAAGTCAAAGCTGATTTGATTGCTTCAGGTGAAGCTTTCACCTATTATGAACCAGAATCTCAAGTCATCTCCAGATCAGGTGATTCTTGTGTTGTGTCTCTAGAAGATCAATGGTATGTTGATTATGGTGAAGAATCTTGGAAATCCCAAGCTTTAGAAGCCTTACACAGTATGAACACCTATACCAGTGAAACCGTGAATGCTTTTGAAGGTGTTTTAGATTGGTTAAAGAATTGGGCTGTTTGTCGTCAATATGGTTTAGGTACTAGATTACCATGGGATGAAAACTTCTTGGTGGAATCATTATCAGACTCTACCATTTATCAGTCATACTATACCATTTCTCATTTGTTACACAAAGATTTCTACGGTAAAGTTCCAGGTGAATTGGGTATTAAGCCTGAACAATTAACTAGTGACGTTTTTGATTTTATTATGTTACGTCGTGATGATATCAAGACAGATATCCCATTGGAAAAACTACACCGTTTAAGAAGAGAGTTTGAATACTTTTATCCATTAGATGCTAGTATTTCAGGTAAGGACTTGATTCCAAACCATTTAACTTTCTTTATTTACACCCATACTGCTATCTTCCCAAAAAGATTCTGGCCAGGTGGTATCCGTGTCAATGGTCATTTAATGTTAAACAATGCAAAAATGTCAAAATCTACTGGTAATTTCATGACTTTGAAACAAATTGTTGAAAAATTCGGTGCTGATGCTGCTCGTATTGCTTTAGCCGATGCTGGTGATACTGTTGAAGATGCTAACTTTGAAGAATCAAGTGCAAATGCTGCGATTTTACGTTTGACCACTTTGAAGGAATGGTCTGAAGAAGCTGTTAACACAATTGATTCTTTCAGAACTGGTCCATACAACTTCTTTGATATTGCTTTTGAAAATGAGTTGAACGAATTGATTGAAGAATCTTACAAACATTATGAAAAGACAAATTTCAAAGCTGCATTGAAATTCGGTCTATTTGATTACCAGACTGCCCGTGATTATTACCGTGAAGCATCCTCAGTCATGCATCGTGATTTAGTCTTACGTTATATTGAGACTCAGGCTTTGATCCTAGCACCAATTGCTCCACATTTCTCTGAATACATCTGGAGAGAAGTTCTAGGTAATACCACTACCGTCCATGATGCCAAATTCCCAAGAGCTACTAAGGCAATCAATTCATCAATCACTGACTCACTAGAATACACACGTCATTTAACTAGATTGATTCGTGAAACAGAAGGCACTTTGTTAAAGAAGAAAAAAGGTAAAGCTGCTGCTGAACTAGATGCATCAAAACCAGTTGATCTAACCATCTTTGTGAGTGAGTCGTTCCCAGAATGGCAAAATAACTATATTGAATTAGTTCGTGAACTATTTGAATCCCAATCTTTGAATGATAGTTCTGCTATTAAAGAGAAAGTTGGTAAAGATATGAAACGTGCCATGCCATTCATTTCTTCTTTGAAACAACGTTTGACTAAAGAATCTCCTGAAGTTGTCTTCAACAGAGAGTTGAATTTTGATGAGGTTGAAACTATCAAGAGTGCTATTGAATCAATCAAACGTGCCCCATCTGCTGTCAAAGTGAACAATGTTAACGTCATCTACTTCAAGAATGGTTCAAAGGTTGGTCATGATGTATTCGCCAACAAAGAAGTCCCAATTACTATCACTGGTAAAATCATTGATAGTGCTGTTCCTGGTCAACCTGGTGTTTTGATTACCAATGTTGATTAGCTGAAAAGATAGGGTTTTGACGTTATTTTTTTCTTTTTGAAGATTGTTAGCATAATTACGCGTATATAGAATAAGAGTTAGTTCATTGTCATGTTGTCTACTAAAATTAAAACGAGTGCAGGGTAGACTATGTGAATGGTGTCTCAATAAATATTAGGAGTCATTAAATAAACACTGTAAACCAAATGATATCGATGCTTAATTATTTTCAAAAACTGTGAATGCTAGTCCAAATCGTCGAATCCTCTAGCTCGGAGTTTCTCTATGGTCCAGCACCAGGTATAAACAGATCCATTCAAGTCATTTGCTACTCTCCCGGGCTTAGTCAGTTTCCCACCAGTGCTGAAATAACTTCCATTCTCTTCCAATAACACTTCATTTGATAAAGCGCACTTCAACGTAGCGTATGAACCTTCCTCATTTGAGCAGCCAAAAAACCAACCAAATATCTGGAAAAAGATCCAGAAAAAGACACCCACAATAGGAATTCTTGTCCAGTATGTAAAGAAGTTGGTATTCATGATGAATCCAGGGTGTACTGAATAGCAGTATATTTCAGGCTTTTTCAAACTCAATAATTTCATGTACTGAATCCCACACGTTTTAGCCTTTGCATATCTCAACCAAGTGAACAGAAGGTTTGGCTTGAATTTGAAATCCCAATCGTTGTCAAACTGGAAGATCTCAAAAAAGTTTGCAATTGATGATACATAAATAACTCGACTATGGCTTGGAAGAAGAGGCAGCAATGATTGACAAAACAGGAAATGTGATATGTAATTAGTTTGAAATTGAACCTCAAAATCATCCAGAGTTTTACCATATGGAACAGCACCAATACCAGCATTCAAGATCAACAAGTCTAATCTAGATTCTGCCTGCTTAAACTTCCTTACAGCTTTCTCTACACTTCTCAAGTTCAACAGATCCAATTCTAGGAATCTTAACTCTCCTAGATATCTATCATTATTCCCGCTACTCGTACTTTCTGGGACATTTCCATGGTTGTTTGATAAATCTTCCTCTACCACTTTACTATAACGTCTTAGAGCCTCTTTTTCTATCTCTCTGATGCATTTCTCGACTTTGTGTCTGTTCCTTGAAGCAATATAAACTCTGAACCCATGAAGATAGAGATGTAGCACAGTGTAGAATCCGATGCCACTATTTCCCCCCGTCACAATGGCTATTTTCGTTGAAGTCTGCGGGTTGTTGTAAGGCAATGATTCAGGATCCAACATTACAGTCCAGAAGCGACTTCTTGTGGGATGCGAGGCCGTTCTGAGGGTCGTTGTTTGCTCTGTGTTTGGTGGTTGTTTGTGGATTTTTCAGCTATAGATTTTTTCCCGTTTTTGTTGCCCAAAGTGATTAGCGAGGCGATATAAGAGAAGGCCGGGGTCCAAGTAAGGGCAACTTTCTACAGAAACAAAGATAGTGATCGGTCGCTGATGGTCGAGAAGAAACAATACAGGCACACCAGAAAATGCAGTGAGATTTTTCCTGGTCAAAATCCAACTCAAATCAATATTGATCATATTCTGTCTTCAACTATATACAAACACTCGTCTCACCCATGATAATATTGCAGTGCACCACCATCCGCGACAATCTGATCATAGAGATCTGATCTCCTCAAGCTTCTTTTGTTTGTGAATCTCATGCTCTTTGATTTTGGCACCCAGGAACGCCTTCATTTCATCTGTGATATTGACTTTGTTTAGTTTCTTCAGTTCTTCTCTTTCGGCCAAATATGCCTTCTTAACATCAGTCAGTGGCATCGTTGGTGGTGTCAATCTTCTAACTTCAGTTCTAGTCAACTTTCCTCTTCTGAATTTGGAGTTTGGATTTCTAATTGTCAACAAAGCCTCTTCTGGAATCAAGTCCCTAACAACGCTCTCAACAAAGAATGAACGTTCTCTGACTTCTTCCACGGGAGTACTTAGTGGTCCATCTTCTTTTGGTTCTGGTCTTGGCCATGGAATTACAAGGTCCGGTTGACCGTATACTGATCTGTATGGAACAACTTTTTTGTAATCTTCATCATAATAACCACCTCTGAACTCTAAGTTATCAACAGCAACGGTTTTTAGTTTGCCAGATTCATCCTCGATATCAGCAACTAATCGTATTTGGTCCTGTGTCACTGCTCTTGGGAAAGTTACAACATGAGATTTTTGACCTTCAGTCCAGAATTGCTTTGGAACGACAACTGTGTTTGTTGGCCCATTTTCATCCAGCACATAAGCACCGTATTCAGCATGACGACTGACTTTACAAATATTTCCTGTTTTATCTCCCTTCACTATGACAACACGATCACCTACCAGGTATTTTAACTTTCTGAAATCGTCTGGAATGTCACCATCTTCATGCAGGTCCACTGGGACAGTTGGCCTAATGAATTTTGGTTGTGTATCTTTTTGTAGCTTCAAATAATGAGGAAGTCTGTGTTTTGGGACCTTCTTTAAATCCAATCTGAACTTGGCACCGGCCTTTGACAGGAATGAGGACATCGTGGATCAGATGAACAGATGGAAGGCGAGACAGAATGATACGATAGCTCTTCCCTATCTTCAGCTTTACAATCGACTTTTGCTGACTTCTTCGAATTTTTCATTTCCTCGGAAATTTTTTGTATGGTGATTATATAAGCGTAGGGTAACTGGTTGAGTATATTAAAGTACAGAGACTACGGGTTATGTAGCTAATTGATACATTCTGCCCCATGTTTTTCATTAGTCGTGAGTCTTCTCTAATTATTCTTGCAAAATAAGCTGTGACATGTGGTAGTAGCAATAATACACTTCACCGGATATATTACCGCTTAATTGTCGGTACAGATGCTGATGAACTCTTCCTCATTTATCTCACCATCATCATCCAGGTCGAACTCATCTATCATGGCCCTTAGCTCATCGTCCGTTAAGTTTTCTCCTAACTCTTTGGATATTTTTCTTAAGTTTCTCAAACTGATCTTTCCCGTGTTGTCTTCATCAAAGAGCTTGAACGCCCTTTTAATCTCATCTAGTGGGTCTCTGTTTAAGACTTTTTCACCCATTATTTGGAAGAAGTCTTCGTAGTGAATCTCTGGTCTATCGTCCCTGCTAAATTCATTGATCAGTTGCATAACTTCTTGCTTGCTGTAGTCAAATCCCAAGGCTCTGATGGCTACTTTCAGTTCGTGATAATCCAAATAACCGTCATTGTTCATATCGAAAAGGTTGAAAGCCTCTCTGATCTCTTGTTTCTGCTCGTCCAAAAGCTCCTTTTTGAGCTGTGCTTGATTTCTTACTCTTCTCTGCGTACTCATACTCAATAACCAAACAATAACCACCAACAAAAAGTCCAGACTTCTGATGCTTTTTCCTATGTTTTCATTTGAAGAGACGCGTTTAATTTCAATTAATTAGGCGTGGTCAGAAAAGGAAAAACACAGGACGTGTTCGCGGGATCTCTGAACCTACATTAGTGTTTACGTTTTGAAGTGTTTTTCCTTTCATGAAGTTTTGGCTCTTCTTCCCAAATTGACACTCAAATGGCGATATAGAGGATGGTCCATGTTGGTGATCGTGTCACGTTCAAGGGTGTGAAGGCCACTGTGAGATTTATTGGCGAGACTGAGTTCTCAAGCGGTGTTTGGCTTGGATTGGAGCTGGAAACTCAGTCAGGCAAGAACAATGGTAGTGTTAATGGCGTTGAGTATTTCAAGTGCGAGCCTGGTTATGGTGTCTTTGTCAGAGAGAGCTCTGCAGATTTACTTGATGAGAATCGTAGAGTCTCATCGTCATCTACAATCTCTGATGATAGAGGGGGTCTAACTGGTAACTCATCAGAAGAACGGTTGAAGTCAATCATTCTTAAGCTCGAAACCAAACTTCACGCCTTAAGTCAAGAACTCAGTTCAATGCGTGTCCAATATGGCGACACCGTACGTGAAAATGAAGAGCTTTCTGCAAAGCTCTCAAGGTATGACGAAGATTTAGAGTCTCTCACCATTGATAAAGAAACGCTGGAAGAACAGAATGAACTATTGAAACATGAGATACAATCGATGATCGAGAAAGTTGATGTACTACAAGAAGAAATCAAAATCCTTAAACGTATCAATGCTTCAGATGACTCGCTGACTGAGAAGAATATAGCTTTGGAGAAATCGGTCTGCAAGCTTCAGCAGCAGATAACCTCAATTGAAAGCTCTTTTGGTCCTGAGCTCACCGAGCTCCGAGCCATCTCATCTTTGTATAACCAGTTGAAACCCAGTTATGAGAAACTCATCGAGGACCATAAAAAGTCTCAAGATTTGATCAATGAGCTACAGAATCATATTGAGAGTTCCAATCAAAGTGGAGAACTAGTTGAAAATCTGACGACAGAAAACATTCATCTCCAAGAAGAAAATAACGCCTTGTTGAAGCAGCTGAAAGAGCTTGAGGATCTAAATGAAGTTGAAAGCGATTTGGAGAAGCTTCATCTCGAAAATGAACTGGAGCTGAAAGAGAAAATTAAAGATCTGGAATTGGTAATCAAGGAGAAAGAAGCCATCGTAAAACAGCTTGAGTCAAACAATCAACAGCTACTCGCACAGGAACAGGGAGCCTTTGGTACCCGTGCTGATGAACCAGATCAACATGCACAACACGAAATTGTGAGGCTGGAGAATACGAGATCTGAGCTTCTCCTGAAACTTCATCTTTTAGAGATAGAAGCGACGAGCAAAGAAGCACTGACGGATGAACTTTTGGGATCTTTTGCAAGCAAGTTCTTTGGAAGAGTGATAGCTGCAAATGAGCTGCAAAAGTTTCAGCGAACGTATGAATTGTTGGCCACTGAAGTCCATACGACAAACAATGACTCGTTCATTCAGTTATCGTCCTTGAAGACATCTTTCAACCTTCATGGCCTATCATTGTTGTTGGATCTATTACACTTCAAGTCAAAAACTGCTAGTTTGTCGTTATCAGGGACGGTGAAAACGATTAATGTTCTAACAGATGACCTGGTGCTTAAGATAAAGGATCAGGCGTACCTGCAAATTGATACCCAAGAGATAGAGGAGTTGTTATCGGAGAATATCAAGAGCTTATCCACACCCTTTGATAATAGAGAGAATTTGAAGTTTCTCTCACGTCAGATGCTGAGTTGTTCTGACTTGCTCATAAAACTGTTCGACTTTTTACAGGATAACGTTACGATATTTGAGCCGTGTCAAGCTGGCATCAATCAAACATTTAAGGCTTTGAAGAATATGGAACACAAAGTCAAGAGCATTTTACAGGACCTCGAGAAGCAAACACTGGACAACAATGAGATCTCATGCGACGAGGATGCACAGATAATCTCATTTACTGATGATGTCAAAGAGTGGATCAATAACCTATTAGAAAACATCAATACCATTGATACTCATGAAAAAATTGAGGTGACTCAATACTTGAAAAAGTTTGAGAATATAGCCAATAGCTTTCGGGTAATGGTCTGGAAGTCTGTCCATGTGGAAGAGGATCCTGATGTTTCAGAAAAATTAGTCGGTCTAGAGAACTATGAAGAAAGAATTAGAGAACTTGAAAGACTCATTGCCTTAAAAGATACAAATATTGAGGAGCTTCAACTTAAGATTGGTGTTTACAAGTCCAGACTGAGCGATTCCAAAGAGCTCTCTCAAAAGTTAAAGCACTATAAGGAGAGCTATGACGAGCTTTCTGCTCAGAATAGAGAGCTGACTCAACAATACAATGAACTCCAAAATGACCAAAAATTGAGTCAAGAAAAAATTGCAAAGTTTGAAATCAGAAAGTTTTCAATACTGAATAATGCAGATTTCACATCAACCTTTGAACAAAATTACGAAAAGATTGAATTAATCTCAAAGCTCGAGGCTTACCAAAACGCACTTAAATATTACAATGATGTGATATCAGAGAGTACAAAAGCTAATAATGACTGGCTACGTCAGGAACTCCCAATTTTCAACCCATTCCAGCATGATGAATATGAGGAATTGAGAAGGATTAGTAGAGATCTACAAGGAGCTCTCAAAAGCTCAAGATTGGTAACTATTGGCTAAGCATCATCCTATTTGAAGAGATA
Organism: Wickerhamomyces canadensis; assembly: GCA_003707015.3. Lineage (NCBI taxonomy): Eukaryota > Fungi > Ascomycota > Saccharomycetes > Phaffomycetales > Wickerhamomycetaceae > Wickerhamomyces > Wickerhamomyces canadensis. The sequence goes on along the minus strand of PPMU03000022.1, from coordinate 165,412 downwards.
TACTGGGAACATCTAAGAGACCCAGATGATATCAAATTAATCATTACCGATACTTTTAGCGAGGGTCTTATATGCTCATTCACTTTGAACCTTTTTCTTATCTGGCCAATCAATGGCCAAGTCAATCGAATCACGAGGATATAAGATCTCCAATACCCAATAAATACACAAGTCAACAACATAACATAAGACAAACAAGAATCCAGCCCAACTTCCATGAGATCCTAGTTTTTTGATGAGTTCGAGCTCATTGAGGGACTCACTAGAGTCAATAGATTCATAGACAACCTCAGTTCTTATAGCAACATCTTCCCAGTCATACATCTGTTGGACCTCCTCATGGAACTCTTTAGTGTTCACTTTCTTTTGGGAGACTAAATCTATAGCCTTCAATGTATTAGTCACTAATGAATCAACAGAAGGATTTGAAAATATTGTCATCTTGGAGGGTAGAACTTCAGGTATACCACCGACTTTCGTAGTGACCACCAATAGCCCACATGATGCAGCTTCAACTAAAACAGTACCGAATGCCTCAGTCAAAGATGGATGCAAATAGATATCACCTTGGATCATGACGTCACGAACCAGTTCATGCTTAACTCCTCCAATCAACGTAACTTGGTCTTGTAATCTGAACTTTTCAATGGTTTGCTGAATGTCAATAAACTTAGGACCATCACCTGCAATCAAGAACTTAACTTTTGAAGTGGCCTGACAGATCTTTGGAATCATTTTGCAGAGTAAATCGGCACCTTTGTTAGGAAACAATCTGGATATCACCACGATTGTTATGAAGCCGTCATTTTTCTTGACTTTATCAACTAAAGGATCATAAGGCTTGAAGTCTTGGGATACAACAGCATTTGGAATGACGCTGAGAATCTTGACATCTCTGATTCTTCCTCTCAGCACCATGTTCTCTTTACAGGTATTACTAACACAGATCAACCGATCATTGAAGTTCATTGTGAATTTAAGCACCTTGTTACCCCAGATACTGTTCATATCATTGAACCCAAACAGAGAGTGATCCGTCAGACACGTTTTCATCCCCATCAACTTTCCATGAACGATGCATTCATGGGCCAGTGCACTCATGGAGGCGTGGCCATGGACGATTTCTATACGTTCTCTAATCATGATGTTTCGAAGAATTGGGAAAAGGGAGAAGACTGTAGGAAAAGTTGTCTGTCTGTAGAACACAAGCGAGGGCACATAGTAGACTTTCAGTCCGTTTGTGAGGTACCGTATGCCTGTTCTGTTTGTGTACGAATGAGTGATGATGATGACCTTATGGCCCAGCTTGATCAGTTCCTGCGCCAGATGATAAATATGGAATTCCACACCGCCTGGCTGCGGATAGAAAAAGTCACAGGCCATGCTGAGTGAGCGTTAGTAGCGAGACCCTCTGGTTGTTTCTGTGTGAGACTCACCATATCCTCAGTTTCCTGCCCATTTCTTTGCTGCCTCTCAGCCTTTCTTTTTTGTTATGGTTTTGTTTTCACTTTTTTTCACAGCCAACAAATCAACAGCAGCAGCAGCAACGAGAAGAATCAGGAGAACCACAACCAACTCAAAGAAACAGTGGTGAAATGAGCTACAGTCAGCTACCCACACACCCACCAGCCTATTCCGGCGGCGATGATTCCCTGGATCTCGAAATGAACGGTCAAAACGATCAAGTTTCAAGCAGTCTGACCTCTCGAGAACGGATCCGCCTCAACATCAACAAGTTCAAGTCTAAGTTCAATACAAAGATCAAGGAGCCTCTGATAGATCCCATATTGGAGCTGTATTCATTAGCATGCAACAAAGTTGAGTTCTATCTCTCGAAAATGGGCAATCCGTTGATTGTTCGAAGATTTGCTTATGTCTTGTTCATCAGTGTGATTGTTTATCTATTGACTTTGACCGGTGTCTTCCCTCAAGGCAAGTCTGTTGATTTTGGCACTTTCAGCGATAGAGCAGAGCTTCTGGACTTTGTGGATAAGTCTATAAATCTGAAACAGATGGAGGAAACGCTAGAATATCTGTCCTCGATGGATCATATAAGTGGGACCGTTGGTGACTTAACGCTGGCCAAATTTGTTGAAACAAGCTTTAGGCAGAACGGGATAAACATTGTTGAATTCCAAGAACTGAAAACTCTTTTGAATTATCCCAATAAAAGCTTGATCAAGTTTGAAGACCAAGAAATCGATTTGACAGAGCAGTTTATGCCATTAAGTTTTAATGGGGAAGTCACAGGAAACTTGATCTACGTCGGTTATGGTCTTAATAAGGACTACGAGACGCTGAAAACCAACAATGTTCAATTGGATGGATCAATAGCTATTGTCAAGTTTGATGACATTTATCCAGTGTCTCAGAAATTACTGACTGCTTCATCGTATGGGATCAAAGGAATTCTGTTCATATCGTCAAACAAAGACTTTCCAGACTCTTTTGAAAGAAGAAGTTGTGAGATTCCACAATTTTACACCGGTGATCCTTTGACACCTGGCTGGTCAAGTTCGATGATGACGAACAGACTTGATTTTAAGGATTCTACGATGACTAAAATACCCAGTATATCACTGACTAGAAATCAAATCACTCCATTGCTGGCCAAACTTGATGGGAAGGGTTTAAAGATTGACGATGATGGTTTTAGTGGAGATGGCTCATCAACCCAATTAACTTTTATCAACAATGTTTTGTACCAACAGGATCACAGTATATGGAACGTTCTGGGTAAGATAAATGGGAAAGAACAAAACGATAAAGCAATAATAATTGGAGCCCAGAGAGATTCTCCATGTAAAGGTGCTATATATCCGAACTCTGGTACAACTGTCATGTTAGAAATCATTGATGTTCTCAACAAACTTCATAAACAGTTCAATTGGTATCCACTGAGATCCATATATTTTATCTCTTTCGATGGGACTGAATACAATTACGCTGGCGTCAGTGAACTTATTGAGGCTAAGTTTGGAGAAATCAAGAAAGAAACAATCTCATACTTGGATCTAAGTGATGTAATTGGAGGTGAAGATCTTGAAGTGCAGTCAAACGCTCTACTGACGAGTTCCATTGCTTCTTATCAAAATGATTTCAACTTCACCTTCAAAGACTTCGATGAATATGGTAATTTCATCCCATTCATGGTGGAAGGAGTTCCTATTGTAAAGCTGGGATATGAAGGTCATCTTCCGACTCCAAAATACACTTGCCAGGATACTTTTCAATGGTTTAAGGATAACATTGATGGGAACTTCGAGAAGTCTCAACATATTGTCAAACTGATAATGAGAATTATTTTAGATGCTGTTGATGATCCACTAGTTCCCTTTGATATCACAGAATATGTTCATAAGTTGGATTCTGATTTCAAAGATTTACAAGAGTATATAAACTTCAAGAGACCCAACCTCTTAAACGACCTGTCCTTCAACCCAATAGTTGAGGGTTTATTGAAGTTGAAACAGATAGGTAAAGATTATGAACTATGGAAGAAAGCCTGGAATGATTTAGTTGCTGAAGATTCTGGCATGGAACCATCCTTACTGAGTGTCCATAGATGGAATTGGAACTCAAGATTGACTCTACTCGAAAAAATCTTTACTGATAATGAAGGTGTTCCAGGTCGTAGATGGTTCCGGAATTTAGTCCATGGTCCCCAACTCTTCAAGCCTGAAGATGGTAATTTTAGCTGGTTTAGTTATCCAAGTTTGAGGGATATGGTTGATAGAGCATCGAAGGATGATATTAATAAAGAAATCCAAAGAGTGGGAGATTTGATCACCAATGGGGTGACTACGTTTGTTAGTTAGACAAGTGAGGGAATACCAATACATATATGATGCAGTTATAGTACCTTATATTAGCTGTAGCAACAATTGATGACTTCAAGCATCATAAATCTTAAATTATATAGCATTTATCAATAGCAGTGAATATTATTCAGTACGAGGAGACACACTCAGGATCAGCCTAATCGCATAGCAACTTCAATCTCTCCCTATCGAATTTGAGTGGGTGTATTCCCTGGAAAGATCTTCTGTCAAAAATTCCACTCCCATTCTCGTAGTGTGCCTCATCAAACGGGAACGACCATTCAAAATCTTTCAAAATCTATGAGAAATGCCCTAGAAGCAAAACTCAGGATATTTTGGGAGCATATATCCCCGTGTATGATTCCCAATTCATCATTTAGCATCACAAGCTGGTTATGCACATCTTGAACATGAGAATATGCTTTCGGATCATTTTCAAAGTCAGCAAGATCACTTCGTGATGATGTATCCTCGTAACGATCACTTCTTCTCTGGTTATAGTACTCTTCTTCACTTTTTATCTCATATTCAAGATCATCGGCTGGATCATGATATCCACCTTCCTTTAAGCTATAATAAGCTTCTTCACTTGTTCCAATGTATGGAAAAATTCCAAACCAGCCTTCAAATGTATCAGACTTCGATCTACCACTGTACTTGATTCTATGACCGTAACCAATCAACCGTTCATGGAGAATGATATTTTCAAGACATCTTTCCACAAGAGTTTGGTATTTAGAGCGATATTTTGAATTGAACACCTCCAATATCTTCTCTAAGCTTGAATTGTCACCATCTCTTTCAGAATCCCTGGTTATATTGATGTGCTGTGTAATTGCATCAATAACTTTCTGAGAATTGTAGACTCCAATTCTTTCAAGACATGCAATTTCGTCATTCATAAACGAGACACATTCTCCTTCAACGTGGTCAAACAATTCATCAAATGGAATATCAAACTGATTGACCAAAGCTTGGGCCATAGTCTTGTAGTTATATACCTTCAATACCAAAAATCCCGATGGAATCTTCCTCATGAGATCAATCATTTCAGAATTAGCGGTATGTTTCATGAGGCCAAAACTTTCAATGAACTCCTCCACTTCGAAGAGCACTATTGATGCATCAAACTGTCGGGCTGCAGACTTCAACATCACATGCTTTGAGTGTTTCTTTGAGATGGCAATAAGTCTGTTATAGCCAAAGTCTTGGGCTTTGAACTCTGGTTTATATAACATCAAGTTGAAAAGGGACCTCAAATCAAACTCTGTATACTCAGGTTGGAGCCTTGCTTGATCCAATGACTTTGATCTATTAGAGAAACCTGCAAGATCTTCCCAATCATCCAATACTGTTCTCATAACCTCTTTTCCTGTGACAGGTTCGCTAGGAGCACTTGTAGCGATTGTGGCATTCGTTTCTCCAGATTCTGGAGCTTGGTTCTCCTTTTTCTCGAAGACTGAGGATGGCAGATCAGAAATAGCGGATGTTGATGTATCTCCAGTATTTGGGTTATACTCGTAGGCTATAGCTGTATTGAATTGGTCCGCAAGTCTAATAAGTTCATCTTCATCCGTATCGTTGGTGATATAGTTTTGATTGTCGTTTTGTTTTGATTCCTCTGTCGAGCGTGTACTGCGGCTTCTGTTTCCTGTATCATTTCTTTGATTACTAGTTCTTGATGGTTGTGGTCTTGATGGTTTTCTGATGATCTCATTTAGACCCTTAATAGCATACTTGGCATCAAGTAGTTCATCTATATCTTTCGTCTCTCTGGAGAACTTCATGGATATGCATTTCAATACCATTGCAGCAATTACGAGGTTGATTGGTAGTTTTACCTTTTTTGGTCCTACCAAATCAAGTGGAAACTTTCTCGTAGTCGTTTGTGAGGGTCTCAGTAGCCGACCAGTAGATATGTCTAACACTTTGTACCTAAAACTTATGATTTTCACCGTATCATCTGAAGGACCAACCGTTTTCTGACTGGATCTATCAGTTTGACCAGAGCTGCTGACAGATTTGGGAGCAGACACACACGGGATTACAGGTGTTTCACCAGTATCGAGCACCTCCCTTTCTTTGATTGAATTGAGCAATGTCGAAAATTCTGAGGCAGACTCATTGTTTAAAGGTCTGATCTTGATCTCACCTAGTTTGAACTCTGGAGCCCCGAGGTTATGAAATCCGAAGCCAGCATTAGCGGCCGTTTCCTTTGTAATAACTTTCTTGCCATGCATATCCGTGCCCACAACATGTCCAACAACTGAGGCAGTGTTTAACTCAAGATATAAGTGAACGATGGTATCCGTTATGATAGCTCTTATATAGTGTTTTTTTATCAGGTAGACACTTATTTCCCTCATGATGCTCCCTATTGAGGAGGAAGCCGTGTCCTCCAGATTGTTGAAATCAAGAATGTTCAAAGTATAGTAGCCAGTGGAGTCATCAGGAGAACACCCTTCTTTTTGAAACAATGTGTACAATAAAGTATTCTTCACCTCAATGAAAACAGTGCCTGGGGTGTTATTGTCGTCGCTCATTTCGAAGAATCTCGGGACTTCATTATCATCAGACGGTGGTATGTAAGAAGGAGTAGAGGATATAGACACCGGTTTGACTTCATGCCAGTGGATGGAATGGAATAGCTCGATATCGGGCCTGAATTGATCAAGCGGCACTGGGGCACAACATTTGTTAACAGCTTTGAACTCTGCAGAAGGCCCAGCCATCGAACTGCGCTGAGCTTCATCAACATCGGATAAGTCAGCACCTACACTCAATCTATCATGGTTTTCAGTCAAAGCTCTCAAGCAATTGATAACGTCATCAGTGAAGTTTGTAGTGACACCATCTACCCTGTATACTTTTGTCCCAAGGGTAAGATTCAGCAATCCCAGCAAAGGATCTAGTTTGGACTTCAAAAAAGAATCCCTTCTGATTTCAACTTCTCCAAAGGAGACAATCTCAGGGTGAAGAGGAATGGCATCCAACAGCCGGGAATATACCATATGTACTTCTGAAGCTGAGTGTGACTCGTAGCGTCCTGAGCTCGAAAAGAAGTGAATAATTGCTTGATCAAGTTTCGCAAATTCATTCAGAAAATGTGAATCATCCAGCTCCTCCATTTCTGGATGAACGAGGTAATGTTCCTCCATAGAGTTTGACATTGAACCGTATTGTTTGCGACCACTGTTTAGGGAGAAATCAATTTCCCTTGTCAGTTTCTCCTTAGAATCATTCCTGGATGCCACTACCTGCTGCAAAACACATAAGTTTGTCGGATACCCATCAAAGACAGTTGTAGAAGAAACATCAATAACATTCCAAGGTAATGAAAAGTAAATACGATGGAGAAACTTGTACCTTTTTCCTCTCTTCACATGTTGTTTGAATTCATCCATTCCGTACCTTCTCAAAATAACCAGAGGGTTGAAGCCTTCTTCCCATTCAACTAGTCCATTTCGATATTTGACTTCAGCTTGTTTGAGAATCTTTTCAAACTCCTGTGAGCGGCTTCCTTCGTCCAGTTCAAAAGCATGGCTCTGCACATCATCACCAAGGTTTGCGCTATCGCTAGAACCCCCAAATGTTCTTAAAGCGGGAGAGCCTGTACCAGGTGATTTATCTGGTGGAGCACCCATTGTCTCTGAATTTCATAGTTGGACTTGGTAGCCTGGAAGACATGGAGAGTTGATTAGTGATTTTTGTTTGATTTCTTCTCATTTTCTGTTAAGCAATCTGCGCCGAAATCCGAGTTCATTCCTCGCAGAATGATGTGATAGACTAACTTCGAAGTTTTGAAGCAGTTTGATGAACCAGTTGCTGATTTGAAAGATCTGGGAGAAGAAGAGCTGGATATTTTTAACGGGTTTGAAGAACAATTCAAGAAGAAACGTCCAGTAGTCGAAAGTTTGGTTGAAGAATGAATCAATAGAGGCAAGTATCCTCTTCTTTAATTAAAGCTATTAACGGTTATGAGTCTATGAATTTTTGACAAATGAAACGCCCATTGTAGAAACTATTAGACTCCACTCTTCGCATATGTCAACCGGACGGTTTAATCACAGAAACACAAATGGCAGAACTAGACGATCTCACAGTAAACAACAACAATCTGCTCAAGATTATCAACAAGGCAACCTTGCCTCTTGAATATCCCGAAGAATTCTATAGAAATGCTTACCAGATGGGATACTCAAAAGTAGCCTTTTACGGTGAAGTACCAGTTGGTATCATCAAATCTAAACTTGTCATCCCATCAGGCTCATCCACTCCAACATCACTATATATTGAATCTGTTGCTGTGCTGGAGCCTTACAGAAATAGAAATATTGGGTCTCAATTGGTTCAATTTGTGCTGGATGAAGCTAAGAAGGCGTATCTACATAAAGTCACATTACACGTTTGGATAGATAACAAAGAAGCTTTGACTTGGTACAAAGAAAAGCTTGGGTTTGAAGAGAAAGAAACTGTTGAAGGCTACTATAAAGACTGGGGGTTGGAGAATCCTGATGCTGTCTACTTGATGAAAGAGTTCTGATATGTTCGTAATTAGCTAATGCGATTGGTCCTATTTCTATACACACAATACTAATAGAATATTCAAAACAAATCAGAACTCATCTTCTGTTTCTGTATCGATATCTGTGAAATCCTCCTGTTCAACCTCACTGTCATCTTCGTCGTCATCTTCATCATCGCTTCCGTATTCTCCTTTCAATTCAGCCATGGCACCGGCTAGTGAATCCTTCTGTAGTTCTGGAATATCATAATCCACCTCTTCTAATCTTGGAGGTTCTTCAACTTTCATCACAATGGTTGTATCTATATCTTGCACAAAGTAATCCATCGACTTCAAGATAACTCTGAACTCAAAATTACCAACAGTTGCAGGTGTTGGGACTTGAAATGGAATTTTGATAGTACCAACTACTAGATCGTCACCTTTTTTGTATTGCTCTTGGGTAAGTTTCAAGTTATCTAGACTTAAATTGGTAAAGAAGTCTGGAGTTTGTGCAATTTTTGAATCTTTTTGAATAACCACCAATCCAGCATAGTTCGAAATCTTTTCCAGTGGAAAATATGGAGCAAATGTGGTTGGCAATCTTGGTTGTTCTTTGACAATTTTATAGGGATCACGTAGGTTTTCCATTGATTCATCTTCAACTAGTTTGGAATCATCAATTTTGAAAGAACCATGATGGTTTGGTGATTTGACCAGAACTTTCAATGAGACGTAACCATTTGATGACGGTGTTATCACTTTCTCCCCTGGGATTTTGAATTCAGCTTTGACTAGTTTTAAAATTGGAATACTTGAGGCAACCCTCAAAGTTTCTTCAAGTTTCTTTTCATCTTTGATACCCAATATTGCTTGTATTTCAGATTTCGGTAATGTCAATAACTTTGACAGTCTGATAATGTTTGACTTTGTAACTGAATTTTTATCCACATGTGGTAGTTGTAATAATTCATTATATGGATTCTCTTTCAGAGCTTGAATGAACAATTTTTGAGTTTCAATAACAACAGTTGTAATCTCAGTGTTTCTGAAAGAAGTCGAGATATCAATCAACCCATTAATCAACAATGGAATCTTACCAATGATTTCTAGTTCCAGTTCAGTTAGACCTAATCTCCCAAAGTGCTTATCAAAGACTCCCAAAATGTAATCTTTATCACCATATTTCCTCAATTCAACTGAATCACTTAGCCAGTCCAAGACATTTGATACTCTAACAATTTCGCTTGGTTTGTATTCCAAGAGCTTGTCAACGAATAATTCAGCTGTCTCATTATGAATACCCTTTTTCGTCAAACTTTTTGTTTGGTTCCACCATCTACTAACAATTACTGGTAAGATCAATCCAATCAAGACAATGTACAAAACCAACAAAACTGGGGAAGCACCTCCCTCAATCAACCACTTAGGTAGAGCAATACCATGCGTGACGGTCTGAGGCCCATCAGGATGTCCATACTTCTCATAATTCTCTCTAGTTTCATCATCAGTCAATGCTTTATAAGCTTTTGAGATCAAAACGAAATGTTCTTCACCTGCTAGTTTTTCCTCATCATTTGAGTAGGACACTTTATCAGGATGGAATTTGATTGATAATTTTCTGAATTGTGATTTAACTTCTTTCTCGCTGGAACCGTATTCAATTCCCAATATATCATAAGGATCAAATGAGTTTGTAGCTAGTTTGTATTCCGTATTAGCGATGTGATTTAGCAATCCAGCAATGATGAGCCAGCCGGCAAGCAAAAACAAACTCTTCTTATTGATCCAAGCCTTTCTTTTCAGTTTGGCTCTATAAGTTTTGATATTTGAAGGAACATAGCTTGATTGATCAATGGCATTATTTGAGCTCACTTCATCGTCACTCTTGTTGAAAAAACTGACTATTGATCCAACTGTGACGGGCAAAACAGCCACTGACACCAGTGCCAGTGTAAATATTGGCCACACTTCGTTATTCTCATCATAAGAGTAGCGTGAGTCCATCTTTTAGCTGCTTTTCTCAATCCTCTTGCGAGCTCTCAGCCTAGAAACTGTGTTTTTTTATTAACACGTCGAAATTTTAGCGAGAGATAGATTTCGCTTATGTAATGTGTATTCTATTAGGTAATTTATTAGTAATACATCTCCTTATGTCAGCGATTACCAATTCTTGGTTGTCAGTGCCTTGGAGTCATCTGTTGTCAGCAGCTCCGTCTCGTAGCAGTGGAGTCGTGTGTGTACTTGGCCTGCCGTGTTCTGATGGCTTGATTTACTCTTTCCGTTCAGGGCCAGGCTGAGATAATCACTCCATTTGTAAGAGGTTCGTCGTTATTGGACGAGGCGAAACACGCGTTTGTAAACGGTGCTCGTAACCAGACTTCTAGTATCTTTTATGAATTGATCAATTCTCTACGGATTCACGATTTACAAGCTCAAAATACCTCAGTGTGATCTCTGGTGTAAGGATGGTACACCTTACATTCGAATCAAAGGTGAACTGGATCTGCAGTTCAGTCAGTATAAACAGCATCGTTCAGCTCGTTTAATCAACTGTCGCGATTTCTATACGAGTTTGACCCACCAATTATAAAAAAAAACAAGGCAAAAAAATCAGATCACAACACGCCAACAGAAAGCTATAAAACTATCGTTTTGTCTTCACTTTGTCCGTCCAAGTTCCTCCGTGATCGAGTCATCCCGAGTCCTCATTCAGTTCTTTCGCTTGCCTATATTTTCTGAGAGACAAGGAACCAGGAGAAGATGGCTGCTATCACTGACCTCATAGAACAAGCAAAAGATGCTGGGAATTACTTATATCTAGCATTCATGCTTCTTCCTGTCTATCAGAGGGTTTCAATCATTTTGTTTGCGCCATTCATATACAACATCATATGGCAATTACTATACTCCTTGAGAAAAGATCGCGTACCTCTTGTGTTTTACTGGATTCCATGGTTTGGTTCTGCCATTCCATACGGTATGCAACCATATGACTTCTTCTCAGATTGCCAAAAGAAATACGGGGATGTTTTCGCTTTTGTTATGTTGGGTAGAGTTATGACCGTTTATTTGGGCCCAAAAGGACATGAATTTGTATTAAACTCGAAATTGGCTGATGTCAGTGCTGAAGAAGCTTACAAACATTTAACCACTCCAGTTTTCGGTAAAGGTGTTATCTATGATTGTCCTAACTCAAGATTGATGGAACAGAAGAAGTTTGTCAAAGGTTCCTTAACAAGAGAGGCTTTCAGAAGTTATGTTCCAAAAATTAAAGATGAGGTTATGAAATACTTCAAAGAATCTAAAAATTTCAGATCAAGTGGAAAATCAACTGGTTTATCCAATGTCATGGAAACTCAGCCTGAAATCACCATCTTCACTGCCTCAAGATCCCTTCTAGGTGATGATATGAGAAACAAGTTTGATGCCAGTTTTGCCGGCTTATACTCAGACTTGGATAAAGGTTTCACTCCTGTCAATTTCGTTTTCCCGCAACTACCATTACCATCATATAGAAAAAGGGATGAAGCTCAAAGAAAGATTTCAAGTACTTATATGGAATTGATCAATAAAAGAAGAGAAACCAACGATATTCAAGACAGAGATTTGATAGATGCCCTGATGAAAAACTCAACCTATAAAGATGGTGTGAAAATGACTGATCAAGAAATTGCAAACTTGTTGATTGGTGTTTTGATGGGTGGACAACATACATCGGCTGCTACTTCTGCTTGGTTCTTATTACATTTAGCTGAAAATCCAGGCTTACAAGAAGAACTCTATAATGAAATCCAACAGGTTACTAAAGGGGAAGAACTTACCTATGATCATTTACAAGAAATGAAACTAGTCAACTCGACAATCAAAGAGACTCTTAGAATGCATATGCCATTACACTCTATCTTCAGAAAAGTTATGAATCCAATCCCAGTTCCAAACACCTCATATGTTGTTCCTGTTGGCCATCATGTCCTAGTGTCTCCAGGCTTTGCTATGACCAATGATAACTATTTCCCAAGAGCTGAAATCTTCAATCCCCATAGATGGGATGAAGATAGTTCTTCTTCAGGACCTGTCAATGATACAGTTGATTATGGTTTTGGTGCTGTTTCCAAAGGTGTTAGTAGTCCATATTTACCATTTGGTGGTGGTAGACATAGATGTATTGGTGAACAATTTGCCTATGTTCAATTAGGTACTATTTTGGTCACTTTTGTCAAGACTTTTAAATGGAGATTCCCAGCAGGTGGTAAGTTACCGGAAGTTGACTATCAATCAATGGTTACACTACCACAAGATCCGGCTATCATTGAATGGGAATTGAGAAATTAGAGAGGAATTTTGTTCATCACAAAATCACACCCAAAAATCAAAACTAAAAGGGCAAATTTCATTGTTCTAGTTACAGGTAAAATGCTTAGAATCTAATAGCTACGTTGCGACTGTTCTTATAATGTCAGAGTTTTTTCCCCTTTGAAATGAGTCGTTTGACAACTGTAAACTACACACAGATATTCTGCAACCCATCTTATATTTACTCATATAACATGTAGAATTCCCATCACCTAATTATGAGAAGATTTCTTTTATAACTTATCATAATCATTATCATCATTTTCTTCCTCTTGATCTTCGTCTTCATTTTTGGTCATCATTTCTGACTTCACTGATTCGCTCACTGTCAAATTAGGTTCTGATTCATTTGTAACTTGTTCAGAATCTTTCTCACTTGATCCATTCATTGACAGATCAGGTTTAAAACTAGTTCCATTATTATTATTCTCTTCTAGTTTTCTCTTCTTTCTCTCCTCTAGTTTTCTTTCCTCCCTCTCTTTTTGCCTTTTCTTCTTAGCTTCAAATTCATGCCATTCACCATTCAAGATCCCTTCTTTCAACGGTTCTGCAAGCGGTTCAGTTTGAAAATATTCATGTTGTAATGCATCTTCAGCTGTGATTCTCTTCATAGGATCGTACTTAAGCAGTTTCAATGATAAATCAAAACAATCCTTGGATAATACTGTACTAAATTTCTCATCAAACTTGGACTTTAAGTTCTTGTTAGGTTTCAGTAGTTCATACCATGGTAAATCTGTAATCTGTGGCCAGTCCTCGAAAGTTGGTGTTCCCATCACATCAAAGATTGAGAAAATTTGTTGTACTTCATCTTGTGCTTGGAATATAGCCTTTTTCGTAAACAGTTCGACTAACAGACAACCGATTCCCCACATATCAACCTCCCTACCGTAGTTGGTGGTCCCCAATAATAATTCAGGTGGTCTATACCACAGTGTTATGACTCTATTGGTATAGTCTGCAGATTGATCATGTTTTGTGGTCTTCATTTTCCGAGCCAATCCAAAATCAGCAACTTTCAAAATGCCATTCTTGTCAATCAAAAGATTTGAGCCCTTAATATCACGATGTATAACTCTTTTTGAATGTAGGTAGTTCATACCTTCCAATAGTTGCTTAAAGAGATGCTTTCGGTTCCCATCCGTTAGTTTGATATCAGGATTTGACAGTATACCGGTTAGATCGTGATCAGCATAATCAAAAATCATGAATATTTGCTTGTTTTCAACCATTATCTCAAATAACGAAACGATATTTGGATGATCAAATGATTGTAATAACCGTATTTCACGCACTGCAGTGATTGGGAAACCTTCCCTCTCTGATTCCATTCTCAACTTCTTCAAAGCAACAAAGTCTTGGGTAATGATGTTCCGTGCTTTGTAAACTTTCCCATATGTTCCTTCACCAACTTGAGTCACGCGTTCATATATTGTTGAGTCTCTAACTGTTTTCAAGAATGTGACTTTTGGTTCTTTTGGCTTCACTGGGGTTTGCTGTGCAGGCGCATGAGATCTGACTGAATTGGCACCTTTTGGTATCTGGAAAGATTTGAATGACATACTCTTTGGACCTTTAGGACCTCTAGGAGCATGACTCAGGTCAAAAGCCGAGGATTGAGATGGCTGACTTCTTCGTATACTGGTCGCGTTGGGCTGAGATCTAACCACCGATGATGACGAGGTTGATGATGATGAAGATGGTACCAATTGGGACGATCTTTGTCCTCTAGGTATTGAGGTTCTGTTAGATTGTGAGAAATTCCGTTCATATCCTCTGTAGGAATCATCTCTACTAGAGTCTCTTGAATATCTATCGTCCCTCTGATCTCTTCTTCCTCCAATGTTATAGTCTCTTGAGCTTGAAGTACTCCCATGATATCTTCCATTGTTGTTACCGTAGTCTCTACCATTACTTTTCACATAATCACGGTCTTTATCGCCCGATATTCTGGACTCCAGTGAGTCTCTATTTCTCTTGTTACCTCTTCCATCAAAACTCCCACCAGAGGTTGCCTTTGAATCGTTGCTCGTGCTGGGTATATATGTTCTTGAATGGTCTCTTGGTTTTCTAGAACTGTCGTGATTTCTTCCTATAATGAAGGGAGAATTGTTAGTAATTTGCTTTTGCCCATCTCTATTATGATTACATGTATGCGATGAACGGTGATGGTGAAAACACAAAGTCGACCAACAAATCTTAGCCATGTGCAAATCCCTAAAGCATCAAGTCGCGATAAATTCCCCACTTCACAGCACACAGCAACCACTTGAAACTGAACATACGGTCCGACATTATGCTCCCTTCTAGTTAGTTCTTCTTCCCAATGACTGTGCCTATGGAAAGCACCAACCAGCTATGAAAAACCGAAGCTGATTTTTTTGTTAGGCAGGCGAAAAAGAAACATGCTGCGCGAACCAGGAAGCTTAGCATTTACGTAATCAAATTGTATTATGTAATCACTAGAACCCATGTCAATTATAGACAATACAAATATGTACCAAACCAGTTGGTCTTTGCTTAGATGCTGTCCGGAGTCCAATCTAGACCCAGTCTATGATAGACTTTACTTTGGACATCTCTCCATAGTTCAGCCTTTTCCTCTTTGCTTAACTTGTACTCAACACTGGGTAGGTTCTTTTTATTTGATTGAGAGGCTTCATTCATTATAGCTTTCCTTAGTAAAGAGTTCTGACCAAATTTCAACGAGTTAGTAGCTGCTGCTGGTGCCGGACTTGTAGACAATTTCTTCGACTTCTTCAAAGCATGACAAGCTTTCTTGAAATCATGACGACATTGAGCTTCAACTGCCAAATTCAGCGTGAAATTCTCAATAACATTCCTCCATTCAGGTTTTGATAATCTATTGTTATAAATCACTGGTAAGCCCGAATTCTTAAGAATCTGCGCATGTCTCGCTCTTGCAGTGTATAGAGTATATTTGGCAGTCTGAATTCTGAATGAGTCATCGAAGTTAGCTTCTTTATAGATATCACTTTTAACTAAAGTTTCCACAATAGTCTGATCATCTGAATCTAACGGTAGTAAAATCATTTGGAACCCTTGAGGTGAATATATCAGCGGTAATTTGTTGTTCCATTCAGGTCTCAATTTCTCGACAATCAACAAGGACCTTACATCATTGAGTTCCCAGTCCAATAAGACTCTTTTGGTGAACATTGGACGACCATCAATCAGTAGTGCTGGATCAGCAAGTAATTCAGGTGCATACATATCATTGAAATTAGTAGGAAGTGCTTCCGAGAGCGTTATCACGACTTGTTTCGTAGATCGTAGGTCCTCTTGTTGTTCCTGCTGTGGTATCAGTGGGTGATTGTAGTTTGTTGGTATTGAGTAATTCGAAAACTGTGTTGTGACTGAATTCTGGTGACTGAAGAGGGAATTCGCAGCGGTATAGTTCGATTGAATGGATGGTTGTGTTGAGGCATAAGACATGTTAGAGTACTGGGAATCTGTTGATGCTATCGATGGAACCGTCTGAAGTGGTTGAAGGTGGTTGATTGCCAACGTGTCTATTATGGAACTATCGTCATCCAACATCTCAGAATCTTGTTCTTCATTAATGGATTTGGGAACATGGATATTACTGTTATTGTGATTGTTTGAAGTCATCTGTTTCAATTTAGCCAGTCCAAAAAATTTACTCTTATGTCTCTTGGTATTATTATCCATTTCTGATGTTTGTGAATCAATTGAATCATTTGAATCTACTTTAGATAAATCCGCAGCTGTGCTGGCGACATTTTTCAGGGGTGAAGATCCATATTTTAGATTTGATGATACACCAGAATTCAGTTTCTTGTTGATTTCATCTCTTGCTTTGATAGTGTATGATGTTGGTGTGTTGACTTTTGCACCAGCCAATGGAGAAACGTACATTTTGATTCAAATAACGGATTTCAGTGTGAAATTTTCTGTCAGTGATCTTTCAGTATGATATAACGTCCTCAGATGTTCTCTAATAGGTGAGAGTGCCAGGTTTCGTTGATCTGTTCCTTTATGTATTCAATAGGGGTTGTCTTCGTCTTTGTGGAGTTTCAACAAAAGGGATTGGGGGTAAAAGAAATGTGATGAAACAAGCTAGGAAAAAAGAGAGGTGCGATTGATGAGTGATGTTTCTCAGAATAACGTGAGGAAGATGTGAAATATCCGATAGATGAGGAAATCCTGTGGTGTTTGGCGATACGTTCTGCTTGATTTTTCGATGGTTTTTTTTCTGGTTCATTTTTTTTGGGTTCCGGAAAAATTCGCAACAACCGAAATATCACCATCATTTGAGAAAATGTCCCAAAATCACAGATTTCACAGATTTGGCCGATCGTGTGGAGGATTGGTCCGGAAATGTCCTCCACGAAGTTGGCATCATTCCTTACTTCAAGGTCATTGTTTCTTGCTTGTGTGATGCGTTGGTCTCTTAATAAAAGAACAGTTTATCACTCGATAGTCAGCGAATTGCTCACAAGTACAATCAGGTGATGTTGTTAATATATGGTCTTTCGATGTAGTTAGGCCAGAATATCGAGAGGAAACTGTAATTGATCCGGGGATTCATTTGTCTCTGTCTTGTGATCCGTGGGCTGAGAGGGCTGTGGGCTGTGGGCTGCGGAGTGCGCTCCGGTGAACTGCTGCTACTGGCAATTGGCAAAGAAGCAGAGGGAGAGAGCTGCGGGACAATGGGGAGAAACATGGACAAATCGAGCATAATTAACGACTGACGGCGGACGGGACACAGGACAACCCGGAGAAACTTCGACGCTCCGGAATCTTGTTTATATAAGCGAGGTACTCTCTGATGGATGGACGAAGACATATAGCTTGTAGCTGTATAGCTGATTCTCCAGTCTAATGAATTTCGATGCTGTGCTTCAGCTAGGTCAGAACATAATCCTCTTGTATGATGTTCGCACAGCTAGCATTAAGTACACGATATTATAGATTATCGTAAGCTGGACGACTTGATAGTGCACGTCGACGGAGTACCTGCAGCCTAATATAGATACTAGTATTGTAATTTGACGGCCTGATCATATTCAGCGTATGTCTATATATATAACCAGACGTTTATATATTATAAGAATATATATCATGCGCTAGCTGATCATCGGATTATAATTAAATCCTGAAATATTATTCATGATGCAGTCATTTGTCCATTAACCAAATTATATGAATATGATATTCAAGACGTACGCACTCTGAATATAAATAATTTAAGCTGCTGGCCACATCATATTGAGCTAGCTGAAAAGCTTTAATAATCTAGCTGAGATACAGCTCATGAAAGCTGGCATAATCGATATTCGCTGATCTTATATATAGCACGATCAAAGAATATTTATAAATTCATAATTACGGACTGCATATTCTACGTCGTTGACGTCTTATCAATAATATCGAAAAACAGCTATAATACATCCATCAAATATTTAACAACGTCGATAATTATTACGATCAGATGTAGCTTTAATGACGCTATTCTTCAGAGTACTTGAGATTAATGACGTTAGGGCGCTGAATATCAAAATACGACGAAAGGAGCCACAAATAATTTATCAGGTACGATCAGTAAATCAATGTTCTTGCGATGAATATTTAGGGTAATTATATAAACATATTCATTGATGAGGTGACGCACCTGACGCTTGCAACCAACGATCATCTGTGAAGAAAACAAGTAGATATTCAGCCAGCTGTTATCCACTCCGAAACAATACAGCTGACAGAAAGCCAACGTGAGTTCGCAATATTTGATCTCAGACAAGTTCATAAATAACGTTTTTACTGCAAAATATATATAATCTAGCATGTGCTAGACACACACTTCAGCAGCTGCGGTAACATTACAATTATCTTACGTCCACAATCACTTGATCCAGTTTATTACGAGATAAGCCTGTAATCAAGCACGCCATCTAAAAGGTCTTTGATTCATCAAACTATACAACGAAACGGCTTCGTACAAATTGCCCTATATTCCTCTCTGGTTAGGCAGCCCTCATCAGTGCGTGGTCGTACCAAAAGCAAAACCGCACACAAAAAGAAAAAATTTTCGCTCTTCCAGAGTTTCACAACCAAAGTTAAGAAAGAAGATATGCTGCTCTATGAGCAAATCACAAAGAGATAGCTCCCTGAAAGTGAACATTCATCATTGAAGTTGAAGATCAGAAGATGTTCTCTTATTGTCGGATGCATTGCTTTGATACAGCTATTGCTTTGTGCTTGTGTATAGATCACCCAGAACGTTTGCCTTCTAGTCTACTCCTTAAATGGGTTCGTCCTGTTTATTGTTGATCTAGTTTAATAGAACACTTTCGTTACTGGAAGAACAATTGTGCTACAACGTTCGCGTTGTATGTTGATCAATAGGACTATTCCACCCTGCTTGAACGATTTTTACTCACTTCATACCAGGACTTAATCACTGTCCTATATTTCTTGTGTATTAGAATAGAATGTTTCATCCATTGATTATGCTGTAGAAGTGTGACAGCAGCCGACAGGTTTGTTCCTGTTCACCTATCTGATTCTATTTTGCAAGCTGGGGAGAACGAATCTACAAAAAATTGTGCTTGTGAAACAGTGATCAAAGTACACATCGCTACTTGAAACAACAGGGCTGTGTTGTTTCTCACTAAGAAGAGTCCACATATGACGTACTAGCCGACCTGGTAATCCCTCAAGAAGAAGAAGAACAACTTTTTTCTGTTCCATTAGCATTTAGCAGTCCCGTTGCAGCAGTCCGCCTATCTTGTGCCCAAATTGGCTCCTGTATCCCGCTCAAGGCTTCAGTTTTGGCACCGCTCATTGGAAGGAGAAGAGAAATTACGTCAAAGGCGAACATGAACAACTCAGAGTTCTACAAAATACACATCGGAATAGGAATTACCATACTTTGAAGTTCCCATCCCAACAGTACTTTTAAAACTGGACCACAATTTAATATCAGGTACTCGATGGCATGTGCGTTGCAAGGTATTGATGGTTGGTTGGCCAATGAAAATGTTTGCATTGCGTTGGTTGGTTGGTTGGTCTGTGGTGGTGGTGGTCTGTGGTCCATAAGATGGTTGTTGTTTTGTTCTGTGGCGTGTGCTGTTTGATCCATCTATAAAGAGCAGGCCTTTTCGTCAAGTATTGTGCTGGAACTGTGTCGTTCTGGCCCACTGCGGTTGAGTTCACTGGCTCTAGATCACATCCTGAGTGCTTGCTGAATAGCGTGGTGATAGAATGGCAGAAGACAAGATTGATTACAGCACTGACAGACTCTCCAAGTGGGAGACAGGAACTTCATGTGATGTTGACCTTGAATCTCAATCTCCCAAGAACAAGATTAAATTCGTTGATGCAATCAATTCCGTTCATCAACATGGCAGAAATCTCAATGGTTCCCGTTTGGTAAGAAGATTGAGTGCCTCTTCTCTTGAATCATCAATCTCAAGAACAAGAGTTGAACCTTCAGTCGTTTTACCTCCACTTTTCAAGACAGTCTCATACAAGATCGAGAACGATGATGATATCATTTCTTCTAAGAAAGTTGATAAGAATGTCCAGGATTTCAAGAACAGATCCTGGCACATTAAGAATATTGATGTCATTGCTAGAGAGTTGAATTCGAACCTTTTGAATGGGTTGACAATTGAACAACATAAGTCCAGCTTGAAACAATACGGCGAAAATGTTCATTCTCCACCACCTTCAAACCTGTTGAGAAAGCTCTTTATATACTTTTTTGGTGGTTTTGGTTCATTACTATTGGTTGGTGGGATATTGTGTTGTATCTCCTGGAAGCCTTTGGGCAATCCAAACCCTACAGTTGCAAATCTTGTCCTTGGTGTTGTTTTATTTTTGGTCTTCATCTTACAAGCACTGTTCAACTTTTGGCAAGATTTCAGCTCTTCAAGAGTTATGAATTCAATCAATGGTATGCTACCTTCTGAAGTTCAAGTTGTTAGGAATGGTGTTAAATTCAATGAATCTGCTAAGCAGTTGGTGCCTGGTGATTTGATCTTTATCAGGAATGGAGATAGATTACCTGCTGATATCAGATTTGTCTCAAATGAAGGGGCAGACTTTGCATTTGATAGATCCATCTTAACTGGTGAATCAAAACCAATCTACGCTTCTTTAGATGCGGATAAAGTTGAATCAAATTACTTGGAAAGTGCTTCTATTGGTTTACAAGGTACTTTCTGTGTTGGTGGGTCAGGTTATGGTATGGTTATTTCAACTGGTGATAGTACAGTGTTTGGTCAAATTGCTAAATTAACTGCTGAACCAAAGAATAATTTTTCGCCACTTCAGAAAGAGATCATTCAATTTGTTGGACTTATTGTTGGGGTCGTTATCGTAATGATTGTTATTGTTTGTATCGTTTGGGGTGCTTTCTTGAAGAAACATTACCCTGAATGGATAACCGTCCCAGTCTTGATCGTTGATCTTGTTTCAGTCACAGTTGCTTTCATTCCTGAGGGTTTACCAATTGCTTTGACTACTTGCCTGATTATCACTGCCAATGCTATGAAGAGAAATAAGATTTTGTGCAAATCTTTGTCAGTGGTTGAAACTCTAGGTTCTGTCAGTACAATTTGCTCTGACAAGACAGGTACTTTGACTAAGAATAAGATGTTCGTTACAACACACAGTGTTGGAGATGAAGAAACAACATCCCATGATATTGGTTCCAACCCTGGTCTCCACGTTTTGTCAATCATCTCCAAATTGTGTAACTCTGCTACTTTCGATCCAACAACATTGGGAAAACCAATCAATGAGCGACTCATCAATGGGAATGCAACAGATCAAGCAATTCTAAGATTTGGTGAAGTTTTGAACACTGATGAAGAGTTAAAGACGAAATGGACTCAGAAATCCGAAGTCTCATTCAACTCCAGAAATAAGTTCATGATAAGACTATTCCAGGATTCCACTGATGATAAGTTTTATACATTGATGATCAAAGGTGCCCCAGATATCCTGTTATCAAGATGTTCGAGTTATCAAAAGCTGAATGGGAAAATCAGTCAACTGAAGATGGAAAATTTGAGCAAGATCAAATCAATACAAATGAAATGGGCAGAGAATGGTCAGAGAGTTGTTCTGTTAGCATTCAAGAAGATCCTCATATCTGAATTGCAGGACATTGAACTAAAATCCAAGGACGCAATTGATAAGTTGTTACAATCTTCAAGTGATGGGTTAATATTATCTGGTCTTGTCGGTATCACTGATCCTCCAAAAGATGATATATTTGATGTTGTTTCTACTTTGAAAACCGCTGGGATAAAAGTGTGTATGGTTACTGGTGATTTTGAAGCAACTGCTATTGCTATTGCTAAGAAGTGTGGTATTTTAAATGAATCAGTGACACACCAAAACATCATGAAGTGGAGAGATTTGGATGAAGAGTATGAGGTCTTTTCCAAGGATGAGATCAAACTATGCAACCGTGAAGTCATTGACGATTCTATATCAATTACTGGTGACATAATTGACAATTTGAGCAACAATCAATGGGAAAATTTGATCAACTATAAGGAAATCGTTTTTTCAAGAACCACTCCTGAGCATAAATTAAGGATTGTGGAAGAGTTCCAGAAAAGGGGCCATATTGTTGGTATGACTGGCGATGGTGTTAATGATGCACCATCTCTGAAACAAGCAGATATTGGTATTGCAATGGCGGAAGGGTCTGATATTGCTAAAGAAGCCTCTGATTTAATCCTACTAGAATCTTTTTCTTCATTGGTTCTGGCTCTGAAATATGGAAGATTAGTTTTTGAAAACTTGAAAAAAACAATCTCATACTTACTACCTGCTGGTTGTTATGCTGAACTATGGGCTGTGATTCTCAATGTATTGTTTGGTTTCCCACAAATTTTATCATCATTCTGTATGATTATGATCAGTTGTTTGACTGATTGTGCAGGTGCCATCACATTAGCTTATGAGGCTCCAGAGAAAAACCTGCTGGAAAAACAACCAAGAAGTATGACTGGTAGCAGACTAGTTGATAAGAGGTTGATTTTTCATTCGTATTTCACAATTGGTACCTATACTGCCTTTTCTGCTTGTTTGGTTGCTTTCGTTTATTTCAAAGAACATGGGATCCCTTTCAACATTCTGAGCCTATCATACGGGATATTCCCAGAAGGGTATACCAGTGAACTGGTTACCGAAGTAAACAATGGAGCATCATCAGTTTACTTCGTTACGTTAGTTATCATGCAATTTTTCCATCTTATGAGTGTTCGCACTAGATATTTGAGTATCTTCCAACAAAAGCCTATTTTTGACAAGAATACTGCTAACTATGGGTTGTTTGTTGCCATTGCATTCTCATTGTCTGTTACTTTCTTCTTCAATTATATTCCTTGGTTCAGGAATAATCTGGGAACATCTCCAATCCCTGTAAAGTTCTATTTTATTGCTGTTGGGTTTGGTTGTGGTACATTGTTGTTTGATGAATTGAGAAAGCTTTACATCAGAAAGTACCCGAAATCAGTCGTTGCTAAGATGGCTTGGTGATGTGCTTACATTTGCTAGTGTCGGTCTGATGTGACTCTAAACTACTGATTATCTTCTATTCTGCTAAGTTTTTGTAATTCCCGACTATCTGATTAATTTGGTGTTTCTCTTGCTATACTGTCAACGTGATTGAGCTACTCTTTTTGTTGGTTCGTTGTTAGCATGTATTGATTACACAGCCATGAAAGTTCTAAAATGTGTACCTCAACGTTCAAACAACCCGTCATCTTCAAATTCGTCATCAAATTCGTCATCATAACTATCATAATCATCAGAATCTGCATCGGAGTCATCTGAGTTATCTGAATCCTGACCTTCTATGAACAAATTTGTTAGGGTTTCACCTTTGATGGAAGAATTCTTTTGAACGACATAACTTCCTTCAACGTTACAATTTATTAGCCTAGATTTAACATGAATAACAGCGTTTGAACCGATGATACAGTTCTCAAGCACAACATCATCTTCTAAAGTAACGCCATCCAACAAAACAGATCCTGTAAGACGACAACGTTTCCCAATGTTACAGTTTTTTCCAACAACGGTCTTTTTAACACTTGTACGCTCGCCTAATTGTGTATCGGATCCAACAACAGAATCAGCCCCAATTGTTGCAGCACCTTTCTCTTTTGCTTGTGTAGGTTGTTGTTGTTCTCTCGCTTTTTGTTTCATTATATAACGATTAGCTTCCATATAAGCTGGAAGATTATCAGATCTTATGAAGTCAGCTTGGCTCGGCAAGACAAAGAGGTTGATAGTACCTTTTGGCTCAGCATGTTTCCATGAACGACGAGCCAAATCTCTTAATATTTTTGTGATGGATTTCTGCTTGTAGTCTATTAAATCTTGCTTCAAAACTTGTAGTGAATCTGGGGAGAAGAAATAGATGAATGAATCGAGTAATTTGGTAGACACGTTTGTATTTGGGTATCTCCAGACCATTTGGGTTCTCAACTCCAAAAACTTTGAAATCTCGACTGAGTCTTTTGAGTAAATATCCAGCAAATGATCATCATCTGAGTAAACAGTGTAATAATGGGTAAGATTTTTCTTATCAATGCTCTCGAATTTGTTGTGGTAGTGGACAGACATAGCGATATCATTGTCACTTCTGTTTCTGTATTCTTCAATCAAGACCTGAGCAGGGAGATCTGTGATGAAGTCACAAGGTAATAAAACATAATCAGTGGCAGTAATTGTAACCTTGTCTATGAACTGTTCAAGAATCTCACCAGTTGATTCTCCGTCGAATTTTATGATGTTTATGGGACTGTTTGAGATTTGTTTCGATCTTCTGGACTTGTAAGACTCAATGACCTTGGTGATATCCACAATTTCGTCTGAGTTGGCAACAACGCTGATCTCCCTGAAAGGTGCCTCATCGCACCACTCCAAAACATACTCAATCATCGGTTTGTTTCCGATTGGCAGTAAAGCCTTGGCCATACCAGCCTCTCTCGCATTGGAGAACGGAGACAAGTTGATGCCTTTGCCACAACATATCACAGCGTGGAATTCCATTGTCTTATTCACCAGCAGCACAACCCACTCCAGAGACTGGAGACGAGCTGTTCTGATTCATCATACCAAATTTTGTTACAAAATTTTCTTTATTCCGTCCCGATCATGTGACATGAACTGTTGACCCTCGTATTTACTTTCTATTCGAGGTTCTCAAAAAATCGCCACTTTTAAATTGGAGACAAGTCAAAATAAGCTGGGCCATCTAAACGAATCACAGTCAATTGGCGTTTGAGGATGAGTGAGGAATTCGATCCACTATTACAGGCGTTGAATGAAGATACAGGTGCTGAAAACAGGGGTGCGTCAGAGCCAGTAGCTCAGCAGACACCAGAAGAAATCGCCAGAGAAAAGGCCCTTTCCAAGTTCAAAGATAAATTGACAGAACATAGAAAATGGGATGCCCGTTTGAAGGAACTAAGACTGAGCATACGGGGATTAGAGAAGGATTTTGATAAAACGGAGGAAGACATCAAAGCTTTGCAGAGTATCGGACAGGTGATTGGTGAAGTCTTAAAACAACTTGATGATGAAAGATTCATCGTTAAAGCTTCATCTGGACCTAGATATATTGTCAATTGCAGAAACTCGATCAAGAAAGAGAGTTTGAAACAAGGGGTCAGAGTTGCATTGGATATGACCACACTAACAATCATGAGAATTCTACCTAGAGAGGTTGATCCTCTAGTTTACAACATGACCACTTTCAAGCAAGATGAAGTCAATTTTGAAACTGTTGGTGGTTTGAATGAACAAGTTAGAGAATTGAGAGAAGTTATTGAATTACCTCTAAAAAATCCAGAATTATTCCAAAGAGTCGGCATTAAACCACCAAAAGGTGTACTATTATATGGTCCCCCAGGTACAGGTAAAACATTGTTGGCTAAAGCTGTTGCAGCTACGATTGGTGCTAATTTCATTTTCAGTCCTGCCTCTGCGATCGTTGATAAATATATCGGTGAATCTGCAAGATTAATCAGAGAAATGTTCAGTTATGCCAAAGAGCATGAACCTTGTATTATATTCATGGATGAAATTGATGCGATTGGTGGTCGTCGTTTCTCAGAGGGTACTTCTGCTGATCGTGAAATCCAACGTACATTGATGGAATTGTTGAATCAATTAGATGGGTTTGACTATTTGGGACAAACCAAAGTCATCATGGCTACTAATAGACCAGATACTCTAGATCCTGCATTATTGAGAGCAGGTAGATTGGATAGAAAGATTGAAATTCCTCTACCTAATGAGGCTGCAAGACTTGAAATCTTCAAGATTCATACTGCTAAAATATCTAAACAAGGTGAATTTGATTTTGAAGCTGCAGTTAAAATGAGTGATGGATTCAATGGTGCTGATATTCGTAACGTTATTACTGAAGCTGGGTTCTTTGCTATCAGAGCTGATCGTGACTATATTCTTCAGAATGACTTAATGAAAGCCGTTAGAAAAGTTGCTGAAACTAAGAAATTGGAAGGTAAATTGGAGTACAAAAAGCTATAGTCAGTGGGTATATAGCATTATTCCTACACACCATCAATCCTTAGAATACCGTTCATCAAACTCTTCTGTGATGTGTTTCTTCAACGTAGAAAACCGGTTCTTGAAGTTCTTTGAGCAATAGAGACAGATCAGGTCGCTCTGTTTGACTAACGACTCCATTCTTTCTTTGTCTAGTCTGCCATCATCTTCCTGAAGAGGCAAATCATTAAAATCAACAAAAAACTCCGTGCTGAATGAATTGTAGTGTATCTTGTTCTTCAGCCTAGAAGAGTTGAAGTCTTTGGAGATTATATGAATATGAAGGTTGTAGAGGGAAGGAACAGCATGAACTCCAACCTTCACGAAATCTAAAGTCTCGCTGATCCCATGTTTCTGTTTCAAGTCGTCAACGATCTTCTGCTTGAACTTGGCAATGATCGCACTGGCTTTCTTCCTGAGCTCCTCGTTTCCTCGGAAGACAGTCAAAGGGTTCTTTTTCGTGACTTCTGAATCTTTAGGAAGCAGTAGGTAGTGGTAGAGTGCCTTTGGGAATTGATCCTTAATCACTATGAAGTCGGCATCCTGATACATGACGATATCTGGAAACGAGTCTGGTTTATCCAAGTACGACTTCAACGCGAATCTGAAAGACATTGATGCCTATTTTGAGTGTTAGAAAGAGAACGTAAATTTACATAACAAATCTAGGAAATCACCTATGTAATTTTTTTACTCTGTCTTTTTTGCTACTTTGATTTCGGGTCCTCAATGACAACCAAGAATCCACCGACAAGATGCAAAGAACCACAGACAAAGACATCGACTTCCTGATCCAAGCCTCTGATGAGCTCGACACTAGACTCTATATCGTGCAACACGTGTCTGGTGGACTTCTCGTCTAATTTGGACCATGCTTCGGAAAGTTGTTTCTGCACTTCCAGCTTATCAACTGCCTCTTTTGATGTATTTAGGGAAACAAGATCAGCTGAATAGTTACCGCTTGACCAGGTGACATTAGTAGTGAAAATAACTTCATCGAACCTCAATGGTCTAACTTTGTCATGCAATCTTGAAACTAATGCGTCCGCATCTCTGGTTTGTTGGTTGAACAGCAGCACTCGTTTCTTGTCCTTAGAAGTGACTTGCTTGAACCAATTACTTGATGCATCAATACTTTCCTTTGTATGGGCACCATCGATGAACCACGTTATCTTGCCCTCTTTGATGATTTGGCATCTGCCCGGCCAGAAAGTATGTTTCAAGCCTTCAGACAGCTTGGCAGGATCTTCCTCTATGTTAAGTTTCTTTAGATGCTCACGGGTCAATGCAATAGCTAGAGCTGCATTTTGTTTCTGAAAATCACCAGCGATACCTAGCTCGAACCCATCAGCTAGTGACTCGTCAACTATCTCCAAAGTTTGACCTTTCTCTTTCGCTCTCTCTTCGAGAACTCTCAAGGCTTCTGATGATTCTTGTTTGACAGTGAAAGCCTTGGAACCGTGTTTATATATACCACCTTTGTTCCATGCAATTTCTTCAATGGTATTACCCAACATAAATGTATGATCGATTCCCAAAGCAGTAACGCCTGTGACTGTTGGCTTCTCAATTATGTTTGTGGAGTCATATTCACCACCAACACCAACTTCATAGATCGCTGTATCAACACCCTCTCTCATGAAGACGTGAAATGAGAGTAATGTAAGATACTTGAAGTAAGCTGGTTTCATGTCTTTATCCATTGTCGGGAATTTTGATGCATCTGATTTTGTTGTAGAAATCTTATCCCACACTTCAAAGAAGTATTTAGTGAAGAGGTCCTCTGCAATTGGCTCACCATTGATCCTGATTCTTTCACGCACAGACTTCAGATGAGGAGAGGTGTATAAACCAATCTTATTGATCTGTCCACTGTATTGCTTCAGTATTGATTGAGTAAACGCACACGTTGAACCTTTACCTTTGGTTCCTGTTATATGGATGATATTCAGTTTGTTGAAATGAGAAGGTTTATATCCTATTCTCCTGGTCCACTCGACCATTTCTGGCATAGCCATTGCATTCTTGTTGGTTCCTAGCTTCCTGATTGCCTCAATTGTTGCAAAGTTTGACTGAAGTGAATTCAATGCATTGATAGCATCCTGACGACAAACTGTTAGTGATCAACTCCAAAAAACCCCCCACAAAAAGGCCCTTTCTTTTCCGTACGCACAGTGTAGGATCTCTTCATTTGAGCGTCAGATTCGAAGCCCATTCCTTACTTAAAGAGCTGCGACAAATCACATGAAAAGTCTTGAAGTTCCATCAAAAGGAAAAAGGTGATGGGATTTTTCGCTTACGTAACAATTTTCTCCTACCGAATTGAAATCCCGAAACTGCAAACTGAAAACAAATCAGCAGCTTTTTGACGGCTGAAGGCTGTCGTTATTGCTTGATTCCAGTTTCATTGAGCCTCTGTCAGTCTGCAAATCACCTCCAACCACACCACTGTAAGTCGCTGGTCTCTGACTTGAAGTCCCGAAAGCTGCCAGAATTTGGATCAAAAAATACAGCTTGTTTCATCTCGTTTTTGAAGACACATTCCAGATGAACTCGAACAATGAGAGGGCCAAAATCGCAGAATCTTACAACAACCTGTACTCTCAATTCTCAGACAATACAATTACTCAGGTTGGCAACTACTCAATTGTGAAACTGATAGGTGAAGGTGCATTCGGAAAGGTTTATCTGGCAACGCATAAGTTGACACATACTAAAGTCGTTCTGAAAACTGGTGCCAAAAATGATCCAAATCTCGTGAGGGAGGTCTTTTATCATCGCCAGTTCAAACACCCACATATAACCAGACTATATGAGGTGGTTATTTGCGAAGGAATGATATGGATGGTGCTGGAGTATTGTCCAGGTAAAGAGCTATATGATTATGTGCTTTCATGTGGGAGAATATCAGTTGATGAAGTACGAAAGCTTTTTGCTCAGATAGTGAGTGCTGTATATTATGCACACTCTTTGAATTGTATCCACAGAGATTTGAAACTAGAGAATATCCTAATGGATAAGAAGGGAAATGCAAAGCTATCGGATTTTGGGTTTACAAGAGAATGCCAACAGAGGACTTTGCTAGAAACTATTTGCGGTACAACCGTCTATATGGCACCAGAATTGATTCAGAAGTTGAAATATGATGGCTTCAAGGTTGATATCTGGTCTCTGGGGATCATATTATACACAATGTTATATGGACAGATGCCCTTTGATGATGACGATGAGATCAAGAACCAATTCAAGATTGTCAACGATGAGCCCTATTACAACAATGATGTGCCGGTAGAAGCCAATAGTCTCATCAAAAAGTTGTTATCAAAATCTCCAAAAGATAGACCGAGCTGCTCAGACATCTTGAGTGACCCATTTCTAGACCAAGAGGGTCTTTTCCAGTTAGAGACATCTGATATCTTGCTCAAAAATCTTCAGAATAGCAAAAACTTTTCATCCAAGTCCGAGAGACATCTATTAAAGAAACTGAAAAGTTTGGGAATTGATGTTCATGCACTTCAAAAGTCTGTTTCTCAGATGAATTGTGATTCCTTGTGTGGTTTATGGGAACTCTTGTTGGAGAAACAAAAGAAGAAGGAATCAAAGAAGTACAGAACGAGGAGTACTAGATCGGTTTTAAGAGTAACAGAGTCTGCTTCCAGAAGAGTCAGTCAATTCATGGATACAACTCCTCAACTTTCAAGAATCGTAAGTTTCAAGTCTACATATACCAATGGAAATGTCAGCACGGTGGAAAAACCAGTTGAGGATTCGCAATCAGTCGTTACCAATCCGATTGCTAATAACGACTCGTCCAACTTCTCTAGTCCAGAGAAGAAGAAAAACGGCTTCATGCAAAAGTTCACCAAGCTATGGAAGATAAATAAGAAAGATCAAGACGGTATACCATCTTCATCCTCAATACTTCACTTAAGCAACAACGGCTCATCCAACAATGACCACAATCACGATCACGTCAACAATAAAAGAACCACGTCTGAGAACCACCATTATCCATTGAATAACATCAATAGCAATGGAAACGCACCTGTCTCCTCCACTATGAATGGGAACAACTCAACATCAACGACCCTCGTGAGTGGGCATCATAGCAACAATATACTACAGCCTCCCTTAAGGATGATTCTGCCCACGAAACAAAAAGATAACAACAAGAAACAACTACAACTTGCTGTGCCATCTAGAGTACAGAATCAAGAAAACAATAGGACACCACAGTTGAAAATACGGGAACCAAGATCACCTTTGAGAGCCTCGGTTTCCACCAATTCAAATTCAAAAAGACGGAATAGACCAATATCAATGATCTCACAGCATTCTTTCACTTCTCAAATGACTACCATGAGTGATATTTCACTTGACTCTAACACGACTACACAATCCGATATACCCAATAGACCATCATTCACAAGAAAAATCTCATCGGATACTTCATTACATAGCAGAAACACCACAAGGAGATCTTTGAGTTTGATTTCAAGTAATTCCAGTGCAAGTGAACGAAGTTCCAGAAGAAATTCCTTCTATGACAATTCATCAACAGATTTGAAATTCAATGCAATCTCAACTAATAGAGGCAGAAGAATGGGAGAAGGTGCTGTATTCCCAAGAGGTGGATTCAAAAGAAGAAAGTCCCCATTAGGAGGATTGCCGCCAAATTCAAAGTTCAAGAGATCAAAGCCTTTGATCATCATGGAGGAAGAAGATTCAGTTGATGATCCCGAATTGGATGATTTGGAAGATATCGAAACTGATATTGACAACCTGCACATTGGGGAGTCTACTAGAAAATCATCAGATTTCGAAGACGAGATGTCTAGCATAGGTCACCGATCACCAGTGTCGAATGCGTAAACAACATTTTTCTTTGTCATTTCTATATATTTTGAAAGAATGTAGAAGTAGGTCCACCAATCCCACCATCTTCTTTGAGCAATTTCAATAGTTGGGTCATTGCTTCAAGGTCTTCGGAGGTCAGATTTTGCAAAGTCTCCTCATCTTCTTGTGTCAGTTCTTCAAACTCAGATTCATGGTCTTCAGCATTAACTTCTTCTATACTTTGCTCGTCTCCATGATCATTCAAGTCCATGCTCCTAAAAGCTTGTAAATCATCATCAGTTAACTTAAGAGCTTCCTTGGCAAAATACTCAAAGAAGTCATCTTCATCAATGTCGACATTTGCTTTGGCGAGGAACTCTCTTACTTTCTCATCGTCATCATTATCATCAGAAGAGGTGGTGTCATCATCAGAATCAATAGTCTCGATTTTTGCATCCCCGTTTTTCGCATTCTTTGGAACGCTGCTATTCTCAACACCATCTAAACCAGCATCTGTGTCTTGAAAGAATGACCTCAGCCTCGTGATTAGTTCATCATCATCGAGATTACCAGCACTGGTTGAGTCGTCAAATGTCAATTTAGAGTCCACATACTTTTCAATTCTCATCAATCGTATCAATTCATCCTGTAACACATCTCCCTTCGCATTGAATTTCTCGATTTCTTCATCTGATGGCAGGTAATTGAGATTGACTGGATTGTTCTTGAGGTATTGTGAGATGGCATTGCTGACCAATTTCCCCCCGTTTACCTTTATATCAGACATTCCCAGGCCCTTTAGGTGAAACTCTATGAACAGATAACATATCACAGTGGTTCGCAGTCTGATGATCACCGAGTCAGATGTATTTCCATCTCGAATGCTGATATTACCTTCTTCAACCATCTCATTTTTGCCATACTCCAATACGACTTTATGAAGTATGTTATTGGTCATCAAGAATCCAGCATACGGTCTTGACACTTGAAGCTCTATCCAACATTGAGTCTCTAGAGCACTGTTTGGCTGTTGATTCACCTTTTTCTTGATGGTGTCGTCAAGTTCAGTGATTCTTTCACATCTGTATGCAGCTCTATCCAGAAATTTTAGGGCCTCCTTCAACTTCAAACCACGGTCTTTATAGTACTCTTCTGGAATGATCAATATCCTTCCATGATTGATCCAATCTCTGAAACGCCCATTTTCTGGAGAAAGCCATTCTGGGAGATGATCGAATCCCTCAATAAGCAAAAATTCACCGTCATTATCGCTCAAATGTATGTAGACATCTTCGTATGTTTTTGATAGATCGAATAGAATAGACGTTATAAGCCATTCTTCCTCATAAGACTCCCCAAAAACAAGTTCACCATAAACAAACGGGTGCTCTGCATCTTCACACAGTTTGATAGCGACAGCAGCAGTATCCCAAACGAAATGGTTCCTCCATGGTTTAAGTCTTCTACTCAGATCATCAAAGACTCGCCTTATCTCAGCGTGTGCTTCCGAGCCTGTTGAAACTGGATTCAAATAAAACAGTTGGAAAAGCAATGTCCCCGTTTCAAACTGCAGATCGTCAGAGGACCAGATGGACGATTTAAACTCCATATTTCCAGCTCAACCTCATCGATTCCCTCAGGAAGAGAACAAATTTTCGGATTTCGTTTTCCTTGAAAACAACAATGTTTACGAGAAGAACAGGGTAAAAGATGAGTGAACTGAGCCAGTTAATATGGAATGGGAGCCTGAACCTGAAGATAACGCTGTTCGCAAATGACTCCAAGGAGATGGAAGTGGGAAAACACTTTTTCGTACGTTGAATTCGCTTCACCCAGTGTCT
This sequence comes from Wickerhamomyces canadensis, assembly GCA_003707015.3. Taxonomy (NCBI): domain Eukaryota; kingdom Fungi; phylum Ascomycota; class Saccharomycetes; order Phaffomycetales; family Wickerhamomycetaceae; genus Wickerhamomyces; species Wickerhamomyces canadensis. The sequence goes on along the minus strand of PPMU03000022.1, from coordinate 132,470 downwards.
TTCTGAGTGCTACTAACTGAGACTCCGTACTAGTTGAGGGTGGGTAGAAACTCGTACTTCCCACTGTACTACAAGAGAGTGTTGGACTACTTCAGAGAGGAGCTGCTTGTTCCTGAATGGGCTGACCGAAATGACTGGTGGCTCGAGTTCGAGGGAGTGGCGTTGAAGTGGAACCTGCCAATTGGGGTCCTCTATGACACACTGACAACTCTGAACCCTGATAAACGACCAGCAGAAGCGCTATGGGAGTTGACGCTCCACTACAGAAACTATCCCGATGATTATATACTGCCGATACTGGATGGCAAATACCTGGAGACTCACTGGGTCAACCAGATGAAAGAGTCCTGCTATGTTCAACATAACACTGCTAAACCAATGATGGCACTGTCCAAGAAAGATTCATCAGACCTATGGGAGAGCATTCAGACTCACAACTTTCAACTATACTGGTCAATATTACCCAAAGTAATAGCAACCCCCCACTCGATCAAACACATTCCTATCAGATTCCACTTGACTCTCTCAAATAAAACCATCGATTCACCGATAGAGCCTTTCCATAATCAGACTCAAGTAACTTTGGGTAAAGTCTTGCATGACGTTATACCAGACCTTTTCCCCTCTACAAAGAATATAATTCTAGCCAAACCGATTCTACACGGTATATTTATCCCACTATCAACACCTTTAATTGATCTATATCATGATGCACTCTATATCGATGGATTTCTCCATTTTTCTATTATATTAATCCCATGAAGCTCTACTTAGGAACCGCAAACACAGCCTGTAACCAAATACGATACATCTTAAGTTGTCTCTTTCTGTTAACGATTAATCTTCTATCAGTTCCAATCTTGTTCTCAATAAACTTTTTGGTAAATATATCTCTTAACTCTTCCTCTGTGAAAAAATAAACTCTAGTACCATCACCTCTAATGTAGAAGTTATCATCCAGAAGCCTGTTTTTCTTGAAACGAACTTGTGCTAGATCATATCTTCCATAATCTCTGAGTAGGATCTTTCCACCAGGTTTAAGAATTTTGGTCAAGTTGCTTATAGCATTGTCCCACTGGTTTGGAGCAAGAGCACTAAAGACAAAAATCATGACAGCAATATCAACAGAGTTCTCTTCAACACCGTCAGGAAGTTCACCTTCTGAGTTGGCTAAATCCCAGACAGTAGCATGTGTGAATTCTGGATTGAAATGTTCAGATGTTTTAACTAACTCCACCGCTCTTTTACTGTAGTCAGCACCAACAAGTTTCAAGTCTTTGTTTTCATTCTGATTAAGGATAGGAAACATAGTATTGCCTGCACCACATCCAATCTCAAATATCGTTACTGGTCCATAATCGGCTTTGGTAGCTTCGTATAATGAAGGGAACTCGATCTGGAGCCATTTCCTGTCTTTGAAAAAGTTCTCTTTGTTGTTCTTGTAAAATATATCCCAGTATTTCGCAGGATTCCCATTAAACAGGTTCTTGTCGAAGTCCTGCACTGGGTGTTCATATTGTTTAGCGATCTTCTCTTCGGCTTCTTTTATCTGCTCTTCACCCCATTCAACGTTATCCCAAGCATTATGGTTCCATACATCATCTTCGTTCTGGAGCTTACGTTGGCCAAAGACAAAAGGGTCATCACGCCCGATTCTGGTATCAGCTTCCTCTTCCATGTTCAAGGTCTCTGGGGCCTTTTCCATCTCTCCCAACTTGGTTGGTACATGGTGAAATTTTTTTAAGAGTCGATACATGGGTTATGAAGCGATGGTAACGTCAGATCTATCGTATAGATCAAAGAGCTGTTTACACCGGGATTCACGACTCAAGAATGGAAATATAGACATGCTAACCTGACCCTCACTGCTGATTCCAGTCTCAATGGGACTTCTACCACCTCTAGACCAGCCAGATCGATCCATTCGCCATATATTCAGAATGATTATGTAAGCGATGAGCTGCTGCTCCTACCGCTGAGCTACCCGATGGAGGCACTAAAAAAGGACAGGGACCAGCCATCCACCCACAAGTTGAGTAGAAAGAAGGATGTTGTTTTAGATCGTGCTTGCATGGATTTCTTGTGCGTCTGTTTGATCCGGGATGATGGCAAGCCACCCTGTCGACAATGGGCCATGAGCTATAAAACAAATCGCTCACGTCTCTTTTCATTCTTTCAACTGCACAAACACCGTTACACCAAAACTCGAATCAACAATGAGATATCTGAGGAAATTCAAAGGTGACCAAATAACTTCAGATGATTTCCAGGTTTCTGGCTTAGACGTCAACTTACACGCAGTTCCTCCCATCGAAAAAGACAGTTATTCACATATTGCATTGGATGATCTCCCAATAAGGGTCAAGACAAGGTATCACAAAGGAAACAACAAAAGAATTGTTAGTGCTCCAACTTTTAACTTGGTATCATGTTGTAATGATCTCAGTTTCAATCCTCCTCCAAGAATCTCGGATCCTGCCTCAATTTTCACCTCTAAACATCGTTCACTTCCTCCACTTCCTTCAAAGGTCAGAGATACCTCACCAATCACCAGATCTAGACCTGTCCTGAGAAGATCATCAATGCCAGTACAACCACTGACAAGACATGAGTCAAAAGAGAGCCTTGACACGACTGTTACTAATATCATCAAGATTTACCATGATTATTCACCATACACGTTCAATAGCACATTTGATGTTGTCCATGCCAAATCTGATAATGCTGGATCAGAGGAGAATTCCTCAATTTCAGAAGTCTGCTCAACAACTTCAGGAGAAACAACAGAGTCCGCAGATACCTCACTTACTTCTTTTGATGATACAGAAACTTCAAGAGATGCAACCGTTTTTCACGCCCACCCAGTCTCGACTGATCTACTAAAGGCTCAATCTATCATGGCTCGAAGTGTATCATCTCAGGAAGATGAACCTGACCCAGTTGTATTGGTGAAGGAATCCAGCAAACTGGAGAAGGAGTTATGCATCATCGAGAAGGAGTCCATCATCCCAAGTATAGCGAAACCTGAATATGAAGAACATACTGCTATAGGTACTATCCTTGAGGAAGAAGAGGAACATGAAGAGGAAAAGGAACATCATATTCAGTTACTCAAGGATGCTTCAACTCACGTCCATCATGCAATACTACCAGAGATACGTACAAAAGCACATGATCCACATCAATCAAACCCATACGCAAAGAGCAGTCTCATCAACAATGCAAGAAAACCACCTCAATCTTGTTATACAAAGCCTCCACAGGAAGTTCAATCCGGGGTTACTAGAGCTGAACATGCCTACAGAAGTATGGTTCATATAGCTTAAGAATCCAGACTATATAATGACATAGATTTTGATCATCATCATCAATCATTTCATCGCCGTGGGAAAGTTCATTATCTCTGTCGATCGTTTCTACATAATCCTCTACTTTCGCCAATGGATACATAGCCATACATTAGCAAACAGTAGCAAATTTCGTCCTAAGTAAACTCAAACTTCAATATGTTGTATAGTAATTAGCGAAATCATTAGCAGCGCATATTAATAGATCATGATCAAGATGTGGATTATCAAGGCAGTAGTCAGCTATAATATATCTGATGTTTAGCAAGTCTGCAGTGTATTTTGATTGATAGTAGGGATGGCTTGGTATATTCAATGATCAAATAGCAATGGGTCAATTGCCATCACCGGGTTAATTTGATTTTTGAAATGAATGACCCAGCTTCCTCAACTAAGTTTTTATTCAATCTTAATATCTCAACTAAGATATATGCTTGAAGGAGTTTCATGTCAAAGGGAGAAGGTCCACCTCCTCGAGGTTGCGTTCTACTTGAACTAGCAGCAATCTCCTGGGATAGTTCAGGAAATCTTTCCTCGAATCTGCTCATTTGGATACGGAATTTGTCCTCATCGCTATAATTGGTTAAATCCTGATCCCATAAACCATACCAAATAACAAGGTTTTTATACTTGGAATGAATTGGCCGACGACGATTTGTAGTAACTTCGTTGAGTAGGTCACCGAATGTGGATATATTTTCCACCATCTCTGGTGAAGGTGGTACACCATCCTTCCGTGGCCACATGATCTCATAACTACTATGATAGTCTTTTTTCCCATGCGTTAGTAGGAGTAAGTAATTATCTTTACTTTCCAAAGTTCTTTGAAATTCATCTTGTTTTCTTGACATATCATCCAAAGTTCTTTGAAACTCCTCTTGTTTTTCTAACATAACTTGCAGTTTGGACCATATTTCTTGTGTGTCTTTCAGCAACCTCTCAGAATTCATTGTGAGCTCCCTTTTGCGTTGTAATTATACCTCTTGATTAATGCAGTCAAGTCGGCAGTTAAGCTGTAAGGGATAGCAAAAGAGAAGGATCAGCGAAAAGGAGAACTTATATAGTTCATGAAAGTTGGGGCAAAGTACGTGCGCCTACTAGAGAATCTCATATATGTGGAAAGAACAAACATTCTTCAAACCAACAGCGTGCGGGATACACACCTGATCTTCATGACCTCATATGACCAAGTCCAAGAACCTAGTTACATAAGAGTGGCCAATATATTAAAGTTCCCAATATATCCCAATATCATCTTAGGATTCATCAGAATAACGGTAGATTAACTATGTGGTTATTTATTGGTTGTATAATATCAAAATAACTGTTTTCCAGTACCAATTCGTCATATGGACCCAAATGGAGCACCTCCATAGTAAAAGAGCTTCTCAAAATCAAAGATATCCATATTAGCATTGATCAATTCATTTAAATCTTCAATGCTAGCAAAGTCATCAAGAGACACCCCTGTTTGTCTAGAAGGAATTTCATTAGTTGACTCCTCCAGAACTCCAACTTCAATCGTTTCGTCAGCATCCAAAAAGCCTTGGACCATTTGTTCTAACCATTTCTTATCATGCGCACTGAATAATCTTTGATCCCAGAATGAAACGTCTCCATCCATCTCAGAGTCTATTATCAAACCATTCGTAGAATGATTCAACTTGTCCAATATTTTTTCAAATCCATCAAAACTTTGCAAAATTTTCAATAAATCATATTTATCATATCTACCAAACATATCATCATGAGATTGAGATCTGGCTAAATTTTCCATGAATTTCTTATCCACTGGTGAAGTGATTGGACCAAAATGAGTACCAGTTGGAATCTCTGCTATATTAGCCAAAATGAATATCTCCACTTTACTAGTGACCCAAGGATGGTAGTATTTTTCAGAGACACGGTTGAAACTTGAGAAAATATGTTTGAGTGATCTTTTGGAGACGTGGAAGATCTTATCAACCAGTTCAGCAACAACATGCGAGATCCCAACATCACCAGCAAGCATTTTCAAACCCTTGATCCTAATTAATAGACCAAACAATAGTTGGGTGATTCTATGAAGTGATAATTCAATCTTGGGGAAAACTAAAACTCCACAACCAAAATGTTTCTGGAGATCATATTCAGTGGCCCTTGGATCAAGAAACAATATAGCCTCGTATAAAACAGTTGAAACCTCAATGAGCTTCAATAAATAGTGTAGTGATGATTCTTTGTCATTATTCTCATTATAGAAGAGATAAAAATGATAATAAATCATATAAAGGATTGCATTACCATCAGTCATGAGATGGAAATGTTTCAGTTTATCACATCTGTCCCTTTCTGTAGCCGATGATGAATTCATAATCTCTGTTAAAGTTTTCAATTTAGACAGGTATTTCAACAATGGATCTAGATACAACTTCACAATTCCAATCTTGGGTTTATCTCTGATCTCCAAAATCAATGTCAGCAACGGATAACAAGCATCATAAAATTCTGCTCTTTCATAGAACCACTTATTGATAATGTGTTCGTTTTCGTTCTCGCATTCATCTAAATGTGGGAAATGAGTATCATAGAACTTATGGTCAACGATTGTAGGGTTCCCAATCAAGATCATTTGAAGTGAATCAATATGAACAACCTCATACCAAAGCCTTCTAAGTAGGTTTTTATTTCTCTCATAAATATTCACATTGGCAGTTGTTGGATCTCTATTCAAAGAACAGTGTATCCCATATTGAAAGAGTTCTCCAATATTTGAGGAATTTGAATATGTTACACAGTCACACGATTCAGGTGCAATAACGTCATAATTGATCTTGAGTAATAAAAATTGAAAAATATTCAATTTTGGAGTTTTAAACTTCAACACCTCACTGTGAATCTTGTTTATGAGTGGGACCACATCTGTAGAAATCTCAAATTTCAGCAAATACTCAGTATCTGGGTCCAATGTGCTGTTTTCTTCTTTTCCAAAATTATACATGGAAAGTGACGTGATTCTCATAATGAGCAACAAGATTCCAATCGTAGTGATGTCAGTACTCTTGTTCAATGTCACTGTGATTTTATCATGTGTTTTCTCTCCAATCAATGGAGTAAGAGATCTGATAAACTCACCCTGGTCAAGAAAAGGCAAGTATAAAGCTAGCTCAGAGTTGAAAAACCTATCAATCAACAACCAGACAAGTTTCCCATCGGCTAATTCAAGTTCAATTTTTGATACCATATCAATCATCTCCTCATTTCTATTCTCTTGCACATGCGAATGTCTAAGTCTTTCCCAATACTTTGCATCTACCTTACGTTGTGTCATCTTTATGTCAGATTTTGAGACAAGTGATCTAGCCCTCTGAGATGATATACCAATCATATTCAGATAAATATCCTTTCTTAAAAGCGAGACCCACGACAGTGCACCTTGAGTTAGAGACACCGGTGAGGGGAAAGCGTTTGAGTAGAAATCAATTGAATTATTATCTAAAGGATGATCTAATTCGAACTTCCTCTGACTTCTATGTGAGGTGATGAACTTGTTGACGGAGAAATTGGGCATCAAGTTGTTTCGTGGTGATGACCCGTCAGATGGCGGGGAGTCTGCTAGAGGACTCTTGGCTATGTTTGTTGGTAGCTTCTCTTTATCTAGCAGTAGTTGGTATTTGGACGTTTTGATGTGTATGGAGCCAGAATCTCCATTATGTTTGTGCTTGGGCCTCTCATCTTTCAAGGTCCATTTCTGTTCATCATAGACACATAGATGCGATCTTCCTCTCTTGACACAGCCACCACAGAACGGTTTCAGCAGATCACATTTTATCTTCTTTTGACGACATACCAGACAAGATTTACCAGTTCTGACTTTCTTTAACGATCTCTCTGCCTCCGTCTCTGCCATGGTCTTGGGATATAACGTAGTGCTTCAACCGATAGCATAAACAGGTAGCTGTAGTTAACACTGGTAATGAATGTGATGTCTGAGTGCCTCAGATACTAATGGTTGGTATTCTCAGCAGTGGTTGGAACGTGAATTAATGTGTTTTGCTGAAAAGCAACAGGAATTAGTAGGCTCATTCGACATTATGTCAACTGAACAGAACTCATAACCATTGGATCCCAGAGTTACCCTACGTTACTGATCATTAATGATCCTCATCATGATTTCACCAGAGGTGCCCTCTTCATATATGTAAAGGCATATACATCCTGGTCATAAGCTATACATACACAGACAGTCAAACCTGCAATGAGGTGTAGGGGTCTAAAGCACTTATATGTCTTGATTATTATGAAAGATACCCATCCAGCCGAATAGCGGACAGGAATAGTTTGTTCATCGTTTTCGTAGACGTTAGTATACAAATTCTAAGGAATTAATGAGACGTATACAATGAGCTATACCGAGAGACCCCTTTTTGACCAGACAAACTTCCACGCAAAGACCAACAAAAATGCACTGATGAAAAAACTAAATGAAGTGACCCAATAAACTGAACTGATACAAGATGACATAGTAGGAATCCAACCATTTGATATTTCAGCAGTACAGTGTGAATCAAATATGAGGGCATACAATAAGCCAAATCCAGTGGATCCAATGGCTGGTGCAACCATAAATGAACCCCATGTTGAACCGAATAATTCACTGCCCCAGATTGAGAGGACAATAGTTGGAAATAACGTGAATACACCACCGTATGTGAATCCAGATAGACCACTTACTATCAGTAGTTTATCCTGGTCAAACACACCAACAGCAATAATCACCTGTGTTATTAATCCAATAATGATTAGAACTGACAAGACCCAAATTCTTGAGATTTGATATTTAGATAGTAGGATATCAGATAATGGAGCTAGAGTCAATCTTGATATCGTTGAGAAAACAGCATGCACTGAAACCTGGTCAGAGATTGAAGCTTGTGGATTAACAATTTTCACGAATGAACCCATGTTTGTGATGTACATCTCCGAAGGGCCAACACTAGTCAACAATGAGAACAACAGTATATAAGCTGAGATGTCTTTCAAGAAACTCAAATATCTCTCCTCATGGTTTACAACCATATCACCTGATTCTTCTTCATCTTGAGATTCCAACAATGGTGATTGTTCAGTGGCATCATCTTCAACATTTTTCTGTAATATTATATCCCTTTCGATACTAACAATACTTGAACTAACCCAGTTGAAAACCCCTAAAATTAAGTATAACAATGCAAAAAATCTAAAAGTAATGTATAAATCCAGCTCAGAATGATCACGCTTCTTCAAGAAATCCAATTTCAGCACTTGTGAACCAATCAGTGATGACAGCCCATAACAAGTAACAGGGGCACTGACAGTCAATCCTTTACTCTTTGGATAAATCTTGGTACAAGTCAACAAACTGGTGAAATATAATGAAGAAGTGGCACATCCAATAAATGCAAAACTTAGAGCCAACAACCAAAAATTTAGGTTTTGATCTATAACAATGGATGCAAGGATATATGCTGGAGCAAAGAATGAAACTGCAATGATTGCCAAAATTACTGGGCCATGAGCATCAGCAAGATATCCCAGGTAAGGCAGGGGCAGATACATCCCAATGGATGTGAACCCACCAATGATATTGATTTGGAACTGTGAGTAGTTCAGATCATTCTGTAAAACAGGAGTGAATAATGAGAATAGGAGGACTGATCCAGCACATAGACATGATATTAAGGAGATTATGAAAGCCAGTTTCTTCAACGTTTTCTTTGAGTATTTCCCAAGGTATGACCGTATATGCTGCGTCAATGCATTTTCTATGGATGATAAAGCCATCCTATTGGCTCTTTGGGGTCTGTGATTCGGGAGGTTCCTGGAAGGGAAAGAGAATCAGTCATAATATTCATCATCAATATCGCCCGCGTTTTCTTCCTGCGCTCCGCGAAATTTTACGTCTAATCAGATTAATGATATCTTTGTTTTTAGCACTAATATACAAACGGTTTTGGTTCAATAATTAAATAATTCGTTAAAGGTCGTCTCAAGTAATCTTATTTGCCAATAGCTTTCAAATACTTCTCAACTTCACCGGCACTTCCCAACCATATACCAGATCTATCATGAATAGCCTTTGGAGTCAAATCTAAAATACGTTCACCAGAATCAGTGACTGCTTTACCACCAGCCTGTTCCAAAAGGAAAGCCATTGGGAAACATTCATATAGAATTCTTAATTTACCAGTTTTGGATTTAGAGTCGGCTGGGTAAGCGAATAATCCACCATATAGTAAAGTTCTATGAACATCAGCAACCATTGATCCGATATATCTTGCACTGTATGGTTTACCGTCTTCTTGTGGTTTTTTCAAATCAGCGAAGAACTGTTGCACTTCTGGAGTCCAATAAGCTGTATTACCTTCATTTACTGAATAAATTGATCTTGATGGTTGAATTTTCAAATCTGGATGGGTTAGGATAAATTCACCCAATGAAGCGTCTAAAGTGAATCCATTGACACCTTGACCAGTGGTTAACATCAGGTTGGCAGATGCACCGTACATGGTATAACCAGCAGCAACCATTTCTGTTCCTGGTCTTAAGACATCTTTGATTGAACCTTTTGAACCAGGTAATAGTTTATAGATACCGAAAATGGTACCAACTGAAACACCAGCATCTAAATTGGAAGACCCATCAATTGGATCACAGACCACGGCATAATTACCTGGGCCATCAAAAACAATCAAATCTTCTTGTTCTTCAGACACAAGGACTTTAACATTACCTGAACCTTTCATAGCATTGATAAAGATTTCATCACCAATAACGTCAAGTTTCTTTTGTTGATCCCCAGTAGAATTTTGAGCACCAGCAAGACCAATCAAATTGATCAATTCAGCTTTACGAATATTTTTAGCAATGAATTTGAATGCAAATTGTAATGAGTTTAATAATAGAGTCAATTCACCAGAAGCATGAGTAGCGACTTTTTGTTGTGACGTCAAGATGAATCTTGTTAGGGTAATCAAATCCGTATCAACTTGATGATCGTCTGAGGCTTTGTGTGACATTCTTCGTTTTTTGTAGTTTGCAAGAGAAGAATCCAAATACATATTGAAAAAAGGATAAACAAGGGGATTCAATTGATATTTATACAAACAACTGAAGGGACTGGAACTGAAATTATTGTCGGGATGTGCTTTTTTTTTTGGGACCCACGCAAAATGAACAAACTCGAGACTTTTTCCTAACCTCTTTATCACCGGAACAACAAAAAAAAGAAACTTCCAGGCTCGCGGACAAAAGCTGCTCCCTCCGTGCTGGCGGACTGTCTGGTTGGGGCACGCACTGAGATGCCAGCGTGGGCTTGCCTAGCTTTCAACCGAGTCTGTGGGGTTCGGGGGAGAGAGGATTTGATTTGGCACAAAACGAAAAAGGTAACAGCCAACGCGAAGGAGCAATAGAGATGATTTACATACAACCATGAGCATATTTATATGAGCTATACCCTTCTGATATTTACACAGGAGTACTCCGATGCTTCTGATGAGTCCCCTTTTGAAGTCCCCAGTCTCCGTTCCCAGAGACATGATCAGATCAACTCCTGAATGGCTGGGTACAAGACCCGGGGATCACAGGAACGGGGCGAGTGTTACACGCTAATCTGCTGACTTTTCACCCGGGAGATTTTCGGAACAGCCTTGTCAGGTGTCGGTCATGGGTTAATTTGTCATTTGAATGGGATCTAAAAAGGACTTCTACAGCACTTCTCAGTTAGCAGGCCGCTAAAAGACACTTCTAGAATAGTGGTTCTTACATGAGAGAAAGTTGGCGTATAAAAAATCATATATGAATGTGTTTACTAACTATTCTGAATCGGAAGCACTCTTGTCAATCACTTTGACACCAATTGTGTGATCAGTCTTGTTTATAGAAGATGTAAAGGTTCCACCACTAGCGGTACCGATATCAGCATCATCATTGCTAACCACTCTCCCATCTTCATCTATCCATTCAGCAATCTCTTCCGGAATGTCACCAGTCTTACTATTGTACAAGATGATCCCATTCTTCTTTGAGTCAATCTTCTCTTGTCTCTTGTAGAAAAACAATGCAACCCATACCCATCCGATCAATATAGCATCAATAACTGTAGTATAAGTATAACCTCTCTTAAACCGTGGTCCTTCTGATGTTGGGTATGTTAATCTTCCAATCCATGCAGTAGATTGATTTGCAAACATATTGGACCAACACAAGACAATGGCTCTAGCTTGAGGATCATGACGCATGATATCATTCAACCATCCATAAATAACCGAACTGATAGTGATTCCAAAATATCCAATATAAAAAGCATACCATTTCGCACCTTCAGGAACGTACCAGAGACATAAAATCAAAGAACCTGAAAAATTGATACATTCTGCCCAAAATATTGCATAAGTTCTTGATCCAATGATATCAGCAGAGAAACAAACTGCAATAATGAAAGGAACACCCAATGCTGGTGGGATTGAAGTGAATCTATTGATCTCAGGAACAGTATAACGTTTCAAAGATTTCAACCAAAGTGCAAATCCGTTATAACCATTGTTTGAAGAGTTCCAGAATAATGCATCCAAGATTGATAAGACATAAATAGGCCAACTTGTCAAGATTTTCTTCCATAATTGCCAATCAAGGAATTTAGGTGGTTCTTTACTTGGTGCAACTATATGTGCATCTCTTAATCTCTTTCTTGCCAATCTGATTTCGTCATCTGTTAAGAACAAGGAACAACAGTTCTCTGGGGTTCCAGGTACCATGTATAATGCAAGAAATCCCACTGGTATAGTAATCAACCCATCAATCAAAAACATCCATCTCCAACCGGCTCTACCATTGGTACCATCCAAACTTTCATATATTTGAGCTGAAAGCAAACCACTGGTCAATGCACCAACCATTTGTCCACAATAATACAACCCCCTGTCCGTTGTTAGTTACTTTTCTATAGCACTGGTATGTGTTGATAATGGAAAAATTTAATCTTCCATACCCCAGAAAAAAAAAAAAAGTCAAAATAATACATACCCACGTCTTTGTAACTCATATGGCTTGTACCAACTACCTAACAGGTAATGAATCCCTATGAAATACCCAGCTTCTGTAGCCCCTATGAGAAACCTGCACGCATGAAGTCCAGACACATTAGTTATCCCTGAAGTCCCAATAGTAACAACACTCCAAAAAATATCACCACTGAAGAAAATCAAATGCATTGGAACTCTTGGGAAGACGTACATGTAAATCACCTGGAAAATAACCGATCCAGCATTGTATAATGCAATAGTGTTTGAATAATCATTACCTTTCATACCAATATCTTCCTTCATACCAGAAACATAAGCATTAGCGACATTAGATTGATCTAAATTCTTGGACCAATAAGAAATGATGGCAAACGTGACAATCAGCAAATCTAGCTTGGTGACAAGTTTCTTCTCAGCTGCTGAAGTTCCCTTTTCGAACCAATACCACCAAATTTTGTTATCACGAACTTTTTTTGGGAATCTATATTCATATTCATCAAAAAATTTCCACCATGGTCTATTTGCTTCATCTCTGAATTCGTAGTTTGTTGGGTTAACTTCAACTTCAGTGTCTAAGTCATCTGTACCATCAACCTTGCCATAATCATCCGTAAACTCCTCAACATGTCTGTAATGAGGAATGAACTTCCAATACCATTCATGATATGTCTTGCTGTTTCCAGAGGTCCATCCATTAGCTGGACTCACGATTGAAGAAGACATGTTCAATGCAGATGTGTAGCAGATGATAACTGTAAATCTGAACCTGAAGTATTCAAAACATTTGGCTTTTATATATGAGAAAGCACAGTGGCGTATCAGGAACAACAAAACTGTGTCAAATGAACCACACTCAGCTGGAAACGAACTTCTTTGACTCGTGGATCTCCGACTTCACCTACACCAATCGCATCACAATTCACATCGCAGCATCATCTCAGCTTGGCCCCGTCAATTTTGTTTGTTTTGGTTGAAAGAAGCGCTGTTTTGTCTATTTTTTTTGTGTGTCTATTTTGCTAATAGCCACAATTTTGACACCAATTTGAGTAAATTGACGGGTCGTATTTTCAATATCCACACAGTTTGGTGTATCTGATTTGCGGTAGCCGATGGCAAAGACTGCTCACTAAGCCTATCCAGATTTGTAGGGCCAAGCGGATCACTCTCTTGAATTGTAACCAGTGAATTAAGAATTCCTACACCGCATCATTCAACATCTTGCTCGGGTGTACTCTCCAAGTTTGGAGCACTCTTTCTCCATGTCAGAGTCATAGCACACTCATCGTACCATCGCATCAATCTACATCCTCTTTATTGTTTTCCGTATCTTTCTCTGTATCATTTTAATCAATGCCAACTAGTTAATATGGTGTTTACTCTTGATTCAGGACATATTAGGTTGGCATTGACATGACATGAATATTCCGAATAAACAACAGTATATCTAAGTTGTAATGCTACAAATGTAAACAAAATGGGAGCTTCTCTAATCTGGTTTTCATTTGTTGACTTTTCTAGACTTTAAATATTTGGATAGTTCAAATGCAACTATATCCTTCTCATGATTATTGACTTTTTTAGACTTATTTGAGGTTAGCTTTGTCCAATCTGATCCACTTTGTTTGAAAGGTTGTGCTTTCTTCGATAAAGTTTCACTTCTATTACTTAAAAACTCAACTATTTCTAATCTGTTGAAACTTGAATGTGTCTTTTGTTGTTGTGCTTGTTTTTGTTGATGATTTGATTGATCTGATGCTAGATTGTTTTTAGATGATGATTTGTTCTTGGATTTGTGATTATTATTATGATTGTTGTTGTTGGATTGGTTATGGCTATTAGTATTAGATGGAGTAGTATTAATGATGCTTGACGAGTCTTGATTTGATGATGCCGTTTCTTTTGATGATCGCTGTTGTTGATCTTCAACTTGAACATTTGATTTGGATTTCTCTTTCTTCTTTGATGCTTGCACTGGAGGAGGCGATGGGCTATGTGGATGTTGTTGAGTCGAGTTCTGTTTGCCAGATACTTGGGGTTTTGAGCTTGATAGCTTTAGAGAAGAAGATGCAGATGGTTTTGTGATCTCGTTGATCTGTTTCAAATCAGCTTTGTTTTCAGCTTTTGCAGCAGCAATAGCAGCCCAGCCAGAAGTGGGTTTAGTCACTTGAGGCTTTGAAGGTAGATTTGGGGTGTGATTTCCCACATTCTTTGCTTGTTGTTGTTGCTTCTTATGTTGGTTATGATTATGTGCAAGGTTCCCGTTGTGTTGATGCTTTGCTTTTGGTTTTTCTTGGTTGGAGGTCATTTTGAAAGTAGAATGGCTGCTGTGTATGTGATGTCTAGTGATTCCAGAGTGGTCTAATAAATGCCAATCAATTGAACACTTGAATGAATGCGATTTCTATCAGCTTCTCACTCACAAACTGATTCTGTTTACGTTATAAATTTTCATGAGATTTCGGTGGAAGACAGAATCCGCGAGTCCACGTGATATTCACGTGATACAAACTACGATGATGATGTAAGCATTGAAAACTGTTGATAAAAGCGAATAAGGAAGGCATTCTGAATTCAGTTTTGGTGATTTATTTGTGATATAATCAGTTCGGCATGACTTGGTACGATGATCTAATAGAGGAAAAAGTGAAGTATGTGCTTGGTCATTGTATATCTGAGTCCTGTATTAACACTCCCCAATCAGGTCTCCACAAAATGGACAGATTGAATCACCAAATGGGTTCAAAGACGGATCCAAATTCAAAAAATCACAAACGACATCACCTTCTAGTAAAAATGACTCACAGTTGGACACTTTGAAAGTGAACAAGGCATGGGAAGTGGCATGGGGTCCAGCAAAACAAATCCCAATGAGTCTATTTATGAGTTGGATGACTGGGAATTCATTACAGATGATTCCAATAACACAAACATTGATGTTATTCACGGGTGCTTTGAGTGCAATTATGGCTACAAATCAACAGTTTAAACAATTTATCACGTTGAATAATCATAATGACGTTTTGATTGCAAAAATTGTTTATGTTTCTTTACAGTTTGCTATTATTGCCATTGGGGTTTATAAGTTAAACTCTATGGGATTGATACCTAATAAGCGTGGTGATTGGTTATCATGGGAATCCCCTACGACTGTGAGTATATCGATGTATGATTACATTGTCTTCCTACTAACAATATCTTAATAGTACATTGAATCATCTGTATAAAATATGAAGTCTATTCCAAAGTTGATGTTTCTGGTGTAGTTTCATCTGTTCTTGGTTCAACAGGCTTCTGATCTGAGGTATTGTTCATTGCACCTCTTACCCTTGATTGTGAGGCATCAGCATCATCTTGTAATTGTTTAGTAAATATCTGTTGTAAGTTGAATTTTGAATATTTTTCATAGTTATTAACAACACTCATACCAATATTGTTCTTGAAGCATTCAACAAGGATCAACTTTTCATAATTTTTCAAATCTACTTTATGCCCATGATCTCTTCCAATACATTCAGCAATCTTGCTAATCATTTCATTTTTGCTTAAAGTACTAAAGTTTCTACTCGTAATCTTGATAGCAAATGTATGAGGTAATTGACCTTCCTCTTTATGGAAATGTGGCTTTAAAACCCTCTTAGCCAACTTCACCAGTTCATCAATCGAAGCACTAACACTGAACGTTATTGGGGTTAACTTTTGAGTGTATCTTGTGGTTTTGATTTTTGAATCATATGAATCTTGACAGATTCTTTCAACAAAGACTTCTGGATCTATAGGTCTTCTGGTTTTACAAAAAACAACACATTCACAACCAAGATCTATGAATTGTAAATGACTTTTTGACTTGCTTTGTGAGCTTTTCTTTTGAGATGAATTCGTAGCAGACGATTGCAAATCCTCCAATTCTTTTTTTATGGATTCTTCAATACTTAGTTCAACCTCTTCTTGTTCCTCTTCTTCTTTATCGGAGTCTTCCTCAACTTCAGGATTCGCTTTCAGTTCTTCCTCGTAATACTCTTGTAGCTTCTCTTCGAACAACAATCTCAACTCATTCTGGCATTTCTTCTCCTGACGTCTGTTACAAGTAGCGTAGATCCCAGAAGTCGATGGCTCAATAAGTCCAGTGGATACTCTGTACTATTTAACAATTAGTTAGTACTCAAGAATCCAAAAACCCTGGAAAAAAGACAGTACATACCTTCTTCTTCCCTTTATCATGATAGCTACTGTTCTTTCTCTTTTCACCCATATTCCTTTAAACCTAGCAAGTTATCCTTCGTCACTGAAGCAGTTTCGAAAGCTCATCTTTTAAGAATTAGATTTTTTTTTCGCTACACAAAAAAATGAGTTACAAAAAACTACTACAAAACAGAGCTAAATAGGCATCAGGAAAATGGCTTCATGAATTTCTATACGTTGGCATTTGTGCTACCCGATCTGAACTTTGCAAAGTATTTGGAGGCACCGGAAGGCGTGGAAGGGGAGGCAGGACTTTGTTGTTGAGCTGGAGATCTGACATTTCTCTCTTCTGTGCTGAGTTGTTCTCTTCCCTTTTCCAGTTTGTTCATGAGTTGAACTGCGATATCTGGCTTGACTTGATCATATTTTCTGTTTCTTATTGAAGGATCTTTATATTCTTCTAGGTTTCCTGTTTTAAGCAGGTTGATGGTCTGTCTCAATTGTAAGAACATTGACTGTAGTGGATCTGCGCTGCTTGTAGTAGAGTCCTGACTATTTGATGATGATGAGGATGTGGATGCGTTGATCTCTTGCGTTATGTTTTCAATATATGAAATGTCTATATCAAAATTGATTATTGAGGCTTCAGTTATGAGTGTTTGTTGATATAAATCTTCCAAGAATCTCGTAGCTAGCAAGTCAAAAACTTTGAAAACCAACAATGTTTTCACAGAATAAGATAGATTGCTAAAGGTGGAATTGAACATATTCTTCAAGAAATCACCAATATCTTTGATGAAATATGTAGGTTCGATGTTTTCAGCCAGTGTTTGCCAATCCCAATCAATGAAATCAGTTAAATCATCAATCTTACCAACAACAATCTCAAATAATTTCTCTTCAGTTTTCTTTCTTGTGTTTGTGATTGCATCAATTGAGCTCAAGACGATTTCTTTTTCAAATGTTTCTGACAATTGTGATGAAATCTCTTTAGTCATGATCAAGAAGTACTCTAAGTTAATCAAATTTTGGGATAACTCTTCCCTTGTTATCAAATCCAGTTTATCATTATAGTACTTATTGATTGACTTTAGAAAAGTAACATCGATGTTTTCAATAATCAGCTTTTGCAATGAATTCAAATCATATTTGAAATAGTCTTTCAAAAAGTTTTGTTGTTGAGTGATGTAATTTCTCACTTGTGCACAAGCCATTGGATAAACAGTACTGAATGGTAAAATCTGTGGGAATTCCAAGCTTGATTCAGATCTTTGATCGACATACCAACCAACATTTGTGATTTTCCTGTATAATTTCAAATCATAAATAACCATTGGCATTGAATCATCTTCTTCTGTTAATTTCATGAATTCTGAAACAAATTGAAATTGGGACATGTTTGAAAATTTTTTGAATGAAAGTATTAATAGATTATAGAAATGATCATGGTTTAGTTTGAAATGTTCAAGAATTAAATTGAAATTCCCCAAAATTTTCTTCAGACTTATGATTTTTTCAATGTCATGTATTTCATTCAATATCAAGTTCTTTAAAAATGGATATATCTTTGTCGATAAATTTTCCCATTGATCATTTGTACTCTGTATTATCAAGCTTGGGAACTTCACAGAGATGATAGAATGCATAATCAAAAACCCAATAATCCTCGACAAGAAACTCTTTAGGTTTTCTTCATTTTTGATGAAATTCTTGAAGTTGTCGTTTTTAACATCATTGATCTGGAAAGGATACAACACCTTATCTCTCTTTGTGTATAACTCTTTATTGAACTCATTTTTAAAGAATTCCAATTGATCCAATGTCTTGAAAACCAACAATGTATCATAGATGAAACTAACTTTCAAAAACTCATCAGGGTTATCCATCAATGGATTGGAGACATAAACATATCGAAGACTTTTTTCCACTGATGAATTGACTTTATATTGTGCAAAATCTTTGTTTACACTTTTGAAAGATTCCCATTCAATCAAGATCTCAGTAAATCCATCATAGTAAATACTGGTCAATTGTTCATATTTATTGTCCAAGGAGTTTAGATTTCTTTTCAATTGACTTAGGGATTCTTCTCTAATCAAGTTTCTCAATACTGGGATTGAATCATTAACTGTGTTTAGAAAGATGAAATCCTTATCAAAGTCCTTGTCCAATGTCGCCAGATCGTTCAATGATCTCAGAGCATTGAAGAACTTGTTGTTATTAATCAATTCTTGTGTTTTATCAGTCAATTCTAGAACTTGCAACACTCTATTTATCAGAATTTCCGATTCATTGATCTTACTGATGTTTTTCTTCAATTCTAGGAGTTTGAACTTCTTGGATATGGTCAAATTTGAAGTTCTTGCGAGGTGATCATTGATGTCCAACAGCTGTTCACTGACATCCGAAGCATCTCTCGAAACTTTCGCAAGATCGTACGACGACGTAGCAATGTTCTCTTCATGCTCAATCAGCAGAGTGGACAATTCATCCTCTTTCTTCAGATCTTCAGCTTGTAACTTTGATATCAATTGATCAACAGTGTTTGACTTCAGACTCGATTTGATAATGGGCACCAGCTGATCCAGATAGTTGTTCGAGCTAAGCAACTTCACAGGATCGTCCTCGTTCAAAAACTTCAAGTCAGAGAGCCGACTCATGCTCTGTGTGCCATTGACTTTGGACATCGTTTCAAAACTTCAATTTCTCCAGATCTTCAAGAAATCTGTTGTTTGTTTGTTGATAAAACTAATAAATATTCCAATTTCATAGGGGCATTTACAATCACAGAACGAGTTCGCGGTGTGGAAAAGGTTCGATTACCTAATCGTGATAAACTTCGAAAAGTTCTCGGTACATTTCCCATCTTTTTAAGTAAAAATGTATTATATTAAAAGGATACAAGTGATAAAGCAACTCTATACAGAAAGGCACGAGAAAACAATAATCAGCAATTTCCCAAGATTTGGCCAGCCGTCTCCCGAAAGAAATAAAGAAAATCTGCTTAGATATGAGTTTGTAATGCAGAACCGATAGCTCTGAGAGAAGTGACTTCCTCCTCCATTCTGACTTTTTCAGATACTTGATCGTTTAGTTTATCAGAATCAACCAATCCTTTCTCATTTCTTTCATTGATTTGGGCCAAGAAGTCTTGTTTGACACGTTCTTCTTTCAACAATCTTTCTTCATTCATAATGATGTGCAAATCTCTATATAGCCACAAGAACCAGAAAGCCGACACAACACCTGCAATACCACACGCAACAAATGGCCAAATCAAATGAGGATCAACCAATGCACTGGTACATGCTTCGGAAATAGCTGCAGAGATTGAAGACATGAATAAAAAGATAGCCATGACTAAACCTTTCATATGTTCTGGGGCTCTGGCATAAGCAATTTCATAAGCAGCTGTCATGGCAAAACATTCAGAAATAGCTGATAGGACGTACAAGACCACTTCCACCCAAACACTGATTGGAGAGACACCGGTTCCTATATCACATTCAGTGGCATAATAACCACATGGGGAGGTTTCATAGACTTTCCATTGAATAATGGCACCAGCAACTTGTGATAATGCAGCAAGCATGAAACCAATGAAAATTCTTTGAACTGGTCTGAGTTCAATTTTGAATTTTCTTAAAATTGGATAGAGGATGTAATCTTGAATAGGGATGAAAACAATAATGGTCAATGGATTGAAATTACTGATCAAATCGTTTGGAACACCGTTAGTGGTCATGGAGTTAGATTGAGAGTTTTCAATACCACCAATACCACCATCGTTGATGTTGAATATAATGAAAAACAAAAAGATTTTACAAGCTTCAATGGTGACTTTCACATCATCGACAAATTGATCAGTCCAAGAGATTTTTTTGGCTCCCTTCTTGTTGACGGCTTCAACTTCTGAAACTTCACCTCTTGCGACAATGTTTGATGGTTTTGCAAAAGAATAGAAATCCCCAGCTCTCCATCTTGAAAACCAACCGCTTCTAAAACAATATTTGATAACCTTCAATGATTCTTCAACAATTGAAATACCATTTGGTTTTTCCTTCTTCAATTTAGGACCCAAAATCAACAAGACAGGAATCATGATCAGATAAGCAATACCTGGAATCAAGAATGCCAACCAAAATCCAACTCTTTTGGCACAATAAGAGGTACCTAAAGATAAAAAGGCACCAACATTGATAGCCCAATAGAAAACCAATGTGATTCTTTCCAATGTTGATTCTTTTGAGACGATAACTTTTGTACCTTTTTTGGTTGTGGCAATAACATCACGTTTATGTGGATATTGATCGTACAATAATGGCAACAAATTTGGTTTGATGAAACCGGTACCTAGACCCAAAGTCAAGATAGCGATAATAGTTGGAGCAAGAGCGTTCCCACCAGAGATAACAGAAGGAATAGCAGCAATAATTAGAATAACATGGGAGATGAATCCGATAATAACACCATACCAGATGGTTTTCAATCTACCCAAAGATTTATCAGAAATATAACCACCCCATAGTGGAGTCAAATAAGCCAAAAATGTTAATAGAAGAGTGATGGCAGAAGAAGTTCTCAAACCAAGACCTAAAGCTCCCGCATTCAATTGGGTTCCAGATGGAGGAGCACCTGCACCATTCCCACCAGCAGGTAATGGTAATTGAATGAAATTTGACAAACGATCCTTAACACCATAGTACGAGGCTCTCTCAGAGAATTCCACAAGACAAATTAAATAACTGATGTATGGAGGATGACCAGTGATTTTTGGTAATGTTTGGTATTCTTCTTCGGTAGGTTCTGGATATTGTTCATTATATTCAATCATTTCATCCAGTTTTCTATCAGCAGCAGCTTCATCTTCGATTGATGCTGCTTCAACATCGACGATTGGTTTACCAGCAGAAGCTAACTTCTCTTTAAGATTGAAGCCTTATATGTGGTTGTTAGTGTTGGTTACCAAGAGGTATTTGTGAGGGATTAGTGCATACCCATGGTGTTATTTGGTGAGTGATGGAGATCCTACTAAAGAGACTTTGAAATTTGGCATGAGAAGAAGGATTCTCAGCTTTATTTAAATAGTACTCTGTCGAACTGAGCAAAATGATCAACGGTACTGATACAAACGTCTTTGATAAAGAAATTGCGAAAAAGAAAAGGTATCAAATAATTGATCGCATAGGAAATGAAACTGTGGTAATGAGGAGAGACGACTAGATATTTACAGTTCTGATTGGTGATATCATGGAAGCATGATCAATCAGCTGAGAGATCTGGTACTAATAGGTTGTGTCTCGATGGTTGTTGGCTTGTTCATAAGTTCGCGAACATATAAGGCATCAATTTTTGAATCCAATCAATGCAGATTGGTAATTGATAACGTCGTCGAGGCCACCGCGTCCTCCTCGAACCCTGGAAAGACATGGGATTTGGGGGATCAGCTTTATTATCAATGCATTATCATTGTGCTTTGAAGTTGATCAATACTAGACGTTGGCTTATCCATGTGAAGCGTGAACTATCGTACTGATGTGTCTGCTCAACCGTACTTTGGTTATACGTTGATGTTGATACTTGATATGTTCCATGAAAGTTGCTGAAGAAATCTCAAGGTCGTCACAGCAGTCAGACTCAGCACTGATCGTACACCTCCGAACTTAAAATCCAATAGTGCCTCATCTGTAACGCTGGCTTACTTAAATTATGATGACTGGTGATTTTTGTTTAAAATGGGTTGCTTATCAGCCACAATCTTGTGAAATTGTACAAGCCGTTGATCTGCGCAGCTGGCGTTACATGTTGCTCTATTTGCCAATTGCAGACGTGGATAGTTCAGGAAGGAAACTCCCCATCTGTGCTCGGTTATACTCGGCGTCTCGTTAAGCAGCTCTACGGCATCTGATTGAATTATAAGCTTATAAGCTTGAAACTTGTAAATCACTGTAAATCCGATAGTACCTGGTTCTGTCTTAAAACTGTACTTCTGCGAGAATAATCCGGTTATTTTTGCCAGCGAGATAACACTTGACAGTTGGTCAGCTGACTGATCTTGGCGGCTGTCGTGCCTCGCTCTTGGAGTGCGGTCAGCTGACTCGTAAGTCGTTAGTCGCTAAGAGGCCGCGGACCGCCGGTAGTGCCCAAGTGCCCAGCGCCCACTGCCCAGCCCACTGCCCAGCGCCCAGAAGAAAAGCCTCCCTGTATTTCAGCTTTGCTTATGTTGGGATTTGGGTTGCAGCTGGGCTTGTGCCTAGAGGTAATTCCGTTTCCTTGTGTCTATCAGGAGCTTCGTCAATCGTTACTGTTTATAGAGCAGATTCATACTGGAAAGAGGTGGACACTGGACAGTACTAGCAGTTTTTTCAATTGAAAATCAACCACTAAAGTACCATCAAGTATCGTCTAATTCTTTGTCAATGTCCCTTTGCCTGATTAAAGTTACCAGTCACGCCTAGTGCGTTCAGCGATCCAGGTGTGTAGTCAATAGTCATACCAAGCTGACGGAAGTACCCCAGGAAGAGAATAATTTGTTGGTATTTCATACGGCACGACCGGTGAGGCGGTGACCAGTCCCACTAGAATTCACAAGCAGAATGTCAACGCGATAGTCGACACTCGACAGTAGCTTTCCCTCAGTACGAATCGCAATACTCCTCTCTAGTATCATATTATGTTTACAAAATCCACCGGAACTGCCTCTTCAGAAAACTTAGCTACGTCTAGCTTCAACTCGGGCTCCTATCTTGGACATCAGAGTCAACAATCTGTTGAAATATTTCGTTATGATTGAACGTAGGTCAATAGTGATCAATCCCCGTAGTCATATCATCATGTTGATCGAACTGTAACAGCTCACGATCGCTCTTATACAATGGGAAAAACGGCACCGACGACTGTATAACAATCTCGTCAATCTTATTGTGATAATGGGTTGTGGCTACTATCCGTACATGTAGACGTATCTCTATTAATCCAGCGGACAACGTCGTCCACCAGTTCGATATCCAATTTGATCGTTATATCAGCGGCAGATGGCTCAAAGGCAGTACTATCATGAATATCAGCTGATAATCATCATTTCATAAGCGACGAAGGAAGTCCCGAAACTTATCATGATCCAATATCCAAGATCTGCCTTGAACCAAATATAGTAGCAAACACAAGCCTCCGAAACTACTGATCCTTATTTTCTCCTAATCAGAATGAGTACAGCTCCTGCACTTCTGATAAATTCTCTTATATTTCTTGTATCAGATCATAATTAAACTATCTTCTCATGATATCATGATTCTAATCAAAGGTCACCAATCGTAATTGCGGTCTTCAAACTTTCTCACCGATGGCATCAAATCCTGAATCTTTCTTTTGTCCAGAATCATCTGATCCTGCAACACTAGATTCCAATTCAGCTTCATTGTCACTCAATTCCAAAGCACCATGATTCAAAGAAGTTGAGGATCCGACTGTCTTAGGTCTCCAGACGATCAATAAAGCAACACAGATGAAGAAAATGGTGAAGTATGAAGAATTCATCAAAATGGAAGTGAAACCATCAACTTTTGTCGTATCATCAATTGACTGAACAACCATTCCATTCATGTTGTTAATATCGATATCATTTTTGGACAGTTTTTGCAATGTCTGGGTGAATGATTTCGTGAATTGATAGAAACCTGGTAAAGCACTCAATGTAACTGGAATACCGATGAATAATCTTCTAGAAGTCTTGAAGTTCTTCAAATAAATTGGATCTAAGATATCGTCAACAACCAGTTTAAAGTTCTTGTTATAGATTATCCAAATCATTGGGTTAATAATCATCAATGAACTCAATAAACTCAATGGAATGACCAAATTCAATGGTAAGATTGATCCAACGTTGAGCACATCAAACAACAAGACATGCAATGAGTAGACCCCCAATAGAGTCTTGAACTTCTTTGCAAAATTACCACTGATATCATTGACCGATCTGAATCTATATCTCAATTTCTTGTTTCCTGAAGTTCCATAGTCTTCATTTTCTTTCAAACAAGATTCATTCAAACTGAAACAGTAAATAATGTGGTTCAACCATATGAATCTCACTAAACCAATAACTGCTTCGAATCTATTCAAAGTTTCAAGTTTTTTGATCAAATGTTGGTTGTTGTAAAGCCCTAAAACTATCGATTGGGAAGCCTCAGTGAGGAATGAAACATACAACAATGCAACAATATTTAGATGTGGAGTTGAAAGGGTAACATTAGCGGCACTATTCTTGCTCATCTTGTATTTCCAGACCCAGAGGGCTCCAATTAAGATCAATGAAAGATTTGAGACAAACCCTATTGTTTCATAAATTCCATACTTTTCGAATGGCAATTTCCCATATGAATGTTGAATCTCTAAAGCAACACCTTTGATGTCAGAGGAGTCAACCTCTTGGTAAGCGGCAACACAATAGAACCCGTGGTCTTTAATTTCATATTCGAAAACTTCACCTTCTTCCAACACGTTATTGATAATAGAGGCAGGCATCTCATCAACGCCATCGTTCAACTTAACTGTGAATTTGTCAAGTGTAGAGCAATAACCAGCACTGAAGCTCTTCTGATTACAAACACCAAACCCATTGAGTTCTTTCTGAATGACGTTTTGATTGATATCGAGCGGAATATTGGTTTTTTCGACCCCATCAATCTGTTTATAGATTAAAACACTTGTCTTTTGTTTAGAATTGACCAATTTGATTGAGCTTGAACGTGAGTCTCTGGCTTGTTCGAAAGGAAAACAGGAGAATCTCACCGCACATAACACAGCGGAGACTTGAAACAGCAGCAAGAGTAACTTCATTGTTCTTAAATCTCAGCGCTAAACAGTTATAAAGGGGGTAAATTCTGTCTAAAAAAAGTAGATTCATCCTTTTATTTGTGGATTTCGGAAGGCCTTCCCGGTCACTGCGCATAGCCAAGATCGTTGAGTCCGGGCTTTGCTCTATTGATTATGTCATCAACATGTCAAACTTCTATTTCCGCTGCCTCTGGCAGTTGACCTTTGGGACTTCTGTTTCTCCTTAATAATGAGCATCTGCTAATCTGACGGCAAGTTGAATACATATATCAGTTGTCCAGCATTCCATTTACATATATTTGATTACCGACATACCCTACGTCTTAGGTGATTTGCCAAATGCAATGAATATTTAGGATATTTAGCTCGCAGATGAATCAGCTGTGCCATCTTAGGCGCACTGAAAAAGTCATAGTGCAGGTTGCAACCGACTAATTGCTTGGATTCCCTGGTGTAAACAAATCCAAGTCTCGATTCAAATTACGTCCTCCATCAACATATCCTGTTCCATATTCAGAATAAATCCTTGAGGGAAATATTCCAACTTTCGATCTCCAAATGTACATCATTGTACAGCAAGAAACAGGGACAACCAAATTCAACCCGAGGCTACAGCCAATATAAAGGGCCCTTGATGTCAACTTCACCGTCAGTGAGGATCCCAATATCTTCTCTAAGTCAATCAATGCCCTGCCTTTCGGACCTACCGAAATATCGCCATGATAATATGGTTTGATGAATTGATGAAAATTTGATGCAAAGAAACATGGTACTGAAATGAAGAAGAGTGCTGTCCTTGATTTTCTGAAGTTTTGCAGATAATACGGATCAATGATATCACTCATAGCCAGTTCAAAGTTTTTGTTCAATATGAAACAAAGTGCAGGAATGATGACAATCGAGGATCCACTTATCTTCAATGAGATTAATGTTGGAATATATGTGATGTTGAGAATATCAAGCACTATGACATTCAATGAATAAATCGACAACAAAAAGATAAATTCTTTGTAATACTCCCCATTCCTCTTCTTAGAGTGTGTAGAGTATGGATCATAACCGGAATAACACATATTCAACGAAAAGCTGAAAATCGAGCGACAGATGAACAAAAACCTAATCAGGTTGATTGAAGCTTCGATTATCATGAACACCTCATACCCTATCCAGCCAATAAGATCTCTCATAGAAAGGAGAAACAACATGAAACCCAAATTACCAAAATTGATATCAGCAAATAAGAGAGAAACAAGCACTTTATGAGGAATCGGAGTCCTAATGATAATATCTTCAACAATTCTCGTCGAAGGAAAACCGACAGTGATAAGTAGAATAAACATGGTACAGTAACAGAACATCATTCCAATGTCTGTTGGCACAAACCGTTCCACTGGTAAGCTAAAAATGCCATTAGAGGCAACGATTTCAACACCCTCAACTTTAGATCGACCATTGTCTTGATAAGCAGCGGCACAGTAGAACCCAGGTGTTTTGACTCGATAGAACACAACTTCATCACCATCGCCTGTTACCTTGCTGAGAAAAGAGTCTGGCATTTTGCCCTTATTCGTCCTGATAATGAATTCTCCAAGTGTAGAACAATCTCCATCATTGAACATTTTGCTGGTGCACACAGTGAAGCCATTTTCCTTTTTGTGGATGACCTTCTGGGTGATATCAATGGGAACACTTGTGAGTTCAGCAGCCTCATACTGATTGTAGATCAAGATACTAGTGGATTGATTGACTGTGATGTTGAATCCAGTAGGAGTGGCATCATTCGAAGCATCCGCAAAGGAGTAACATATGAACTCCACCGCACAAAGCACACAGGAAAAGTGACAGACCAACCACAGCGGCAGCTTCATTCTCATAATTACTCGCTGCTAGCAGCCGCCACATTGCAACATTCTTTTAGAAGACTATCAAAACTGACTTAACTTTGTGTTTTGTAATAAAGTTCAGGCCACCCGCTCAAAATAACCTGGAGAGGGGTTACCCGGTTAATGAAAGAGAAGGCGCATTTTTTGACACATAAACACAACAGCTAAGTAAGATAAGTATTCCTGAAGGACTCCAAACATGTAATGTGCCTGTTCTATGCCCTATGCACATCTAGCCATCGGTTTGTTTGTAGAAGTGTCCATACAGAAGAACAATGAACTCAATAATGAGAGTGATGCCACCAAATATCGACAACCACCGTAGTGCACCAAAAGTCAAAGAACGTTTGATATGATTCTCTTCAAACGCCCTATACAAACACCAAAAAAAACTTTATTCCTCAACAAAGCAAGAAGACTCCATTCGAAAAAGAGTACCCTCAACGTACATCACACAAAAGCAAGGTTTACCAAAGTCTTTCCGCTTTTTTTTTGTAACCCCAGATCCGATAGAACAAAACCCCAATCCGTGTTGATATTATCCAAAACCGGTGACACAAACACAAACTCAAAACTTAGAACATCATATTCACTGTAGATACCACAAACACCCAAAAATTATAAAAGTTTAAAGGATTCTGTACTTCTTTCATGATTAAACATATTCTTTTCTATTCCCCAGGTTATCATGTTATCCATAAAATGTTAGAAATGAAGGTTTATCCACAAGATCTCTGATATTATATGACTGATGCTTTGGCGTTGTTGATGTTGGATTTCGAATTGAAGAGGGTGGTCCCCTTGGATTGCAGATTTCTGATGTGATACGACTGATGCTTTAGTGTCTCGTGAAGAGGTTGGTCCCTCCTGGTGCTTTGGTGTATCGTTGTTGATGTTGGATGTCAAATTGAAGAGGGTGGTCCCCTTGGATTGAAGATTTCTGACATGACATGACTCCTGATGCTTTAGTGTTTCGTTGTTGATGTTGGATGTCGAATTGAAGAGGTTGGTCCCCTTGGATTGCAGATTTCTGATATGATACGACTGATGCTTTGACCACAATCACGCAAACCTGTCACATTGAAGATCATCGGTTTTCATGATGATTGCTTGAATAACTTCCGAAAACTTGTGATATTGAAACTTGGGGAGGTTTTGATTGAAAGAGGATAGACGAATGTTGGTTCAGCACATGTAGAACTAGATTGTCTTTTGTGATTCTAGATGACAGCGAGTTGAGGATTCAAAAGACTTTGTCACACGCACATTGAGAGAGCTGTTCACCTGTTACATATCACCAGGACTAACTGATTCTTCCACGATCGTCAGATATGGCTGGACTTGTGAAGTTTCGAAATCTTAGTTTGGGGAGACTTTGATTGAAGAATGGACTGAGTCCGCATACTGCTTCGAGCTGTGTTAGATGTTGAAGTTTATGGATTCAACACGATGGTGATTTACGTTGTTTGAACCTGGACATTGAAGTCTTGAGCGATATTGAAATTGGGGAGTTTTGATTGACCTTGAGATGGATATCAGTTCAGTTCGGCCTTAGTCATTGGACTGATAAGCAACACTCTCGTTTGGAAAGACTGGGGACCTTTCTATCTGATTAGCGTTGAATCCAGAGCCGACTCATATGATATTGTTGTTTGGATTCCCTAGTTCTTTGAAGGCAATTGGATATCTGGACTTGGGGAGGTCTGGATTGACACTGTTAAGAAGATTGGGATCATATGACAGATCTGATAGAGGAACATAGTGGCTTCATCAATCCATCACATAGCATCATTGAAACTCCTTGGGTTTGGTTCCCTGAGGGATTCCTCTGATTGCTGATATAACCACAACTTTTCAAACATTGAGAATTTGATGGCCAATTTTATCATCTTATATGATACCTCTGATCACCAGGATCACACTAACACGAACCACAGGTCACCATTTCCTCTACTCAGTCAGTTATCGACGAATAAAGGAAATTTTTTAAAAAATCCAATTTGGAGCCCATCTGTGTCCAATTTTTCGTAGATTCCTCCAATTTCAGTCGAAACTGAAATCTCAAATATCTCAATGATTCTTCATGATATATCGCTGTGTATGAGATCATCCTTTAGCAGCTGAAAAGAGGTACAATCCTGTCTGATTAGATGCTGAATATCTCTATTGGTTAAAGAGTTTTGTTTACTTTTATGAATTTGGCCTCTCAGTAGGGGAAAATGTGTCCTGTACCAGGAATTGAATCACGTGCACGATCAGGTGACACGGGTGGGGATGTGTCCCGTAACGACAAAATAACCTCAAACGCGGATTTTGAAGTGCTTATAACTTTTGCCTCTTTAAGTGTAATACAAGAAGTTTGATATGGGAAGTTTCTCCCAAGCTCAAGCTTCCAAAATCTTATCTCAGACTTCAATTTAAGCAATATTCTACTGAGTTATTGACGAGTGATCTTATGTATGTATTACGTAATATTTTTGAAAGCTGCCAGAGGTTTTCAGCTATGAGAGCTGAGCATCTCAAACTCAGATTCTCCAGAGGCTGATTGGTCACTTGGAAGTTCTTCCGCTCCATCAGGTTGATTGTCATGCTTGGACTTGCTTTCATCAATAGAGTGAGTGTGGAGCCCGTAACATTCAGAACTGCCCGAAACTCCATCTGAACTCTCATAATTACCATCACGTTCTTCTATTGCTTGTTCTCCTCAGGATCCTTTACTTCATCCGTTACCTGGTTTTTTATTTCAGCATCATCAACCTGTAATGGAGGACCAACAACTTCGCCACCATGGGAAATAACATTTCTAACTTTAGGAGCACTTGGATTTGCATCTGGATGTGTCTCCATATGACCTAGTTCTGTACTAACGTGGCCGTTGACATTATCAGTTTCAGAGAGTGGACGGTAAGGGTACCAGATAAGCACCAGTGCACAACAAAACAATGGAATAATGAACAACGTCGAATTCCGTAATAAAAACAACCACTCATTTTCGAGACATTGCTCCATTGAAACTGTGAAAGGGGTCTTAGGCAAGCCATCCGTAGTAATCCCACAAAAAAAAACACCTAATGAGACAAACGCTTGATAAACGATTGGTAAAAACACCATGGAAATAGAAATGTAGAAAAGCGCCGACAATGACATCTTGAACTTTCTTATGTAAACTGGATCAATGATCTCTTCAATTGTTCTCCTAGAATTGAAAGAATAAATGTCCCAGAGCTGAGTACAGACAACAATTTCAATAAAACGTAACAACTGGCTAATGACTGAATCAGAATTCACAGTGTCTACAACCACAGCAAACACCGACACTGACAAGTAATTTTCCGTTATTGAGCGAAATGAAGCAGTGCGCTCTGGATCATTCCCAGGCAATTGTTCAAAATCAGTAAGAGGGTGCACATTTATGCTAAAACAATAAAGAGTAGAAGTGACAGCCACAAACTCAATTATATTGCAGAAACATTCCCCAATCCTCAAAAGAGTTTCATTAATCAGGAATGGATATGAATTTGCAAAGCAGAGCAATATAAATTGAAACAAACGACTTATGAAATCAATACACAGCAAAGCATGAACAAGTGCAAAAGGAGGTAGATGACATCGTGTCTCGCCAAAAGCACACAACACACTGAGCAATAAGAACTCAAAAACAACAATAAGTTCAATGGAATACCCGTATCCAGCTTGCTCCAATGATAGAGACCCATAAGAATGCTTGACATCAAGCGAAACACCATCAATGTTCCAAGCGTCTTGATATATGGCAACACAGTAAGTTCCATGAGAATATCCAGTATAGGCAAGGGTGTCACCCTTGGAAAGAACAGCATTAGAGATTTTCGAATATACTTGGGCCCCATCCTTGGTCTCAAAAACAAATTCACCAACGGTAGAACACTGTCCAGCATGAAGCAACTCTTCAGAACAAACGGTGAAACCATCAGTTTTTTTATCAATTAGCCTTTGGTCAATAACTTCTGGGATACTTGTGAACCTTGTAGCATCTTCTCTTCTGTAAATCAAGGCACTGCTGTTTCGAATCCAATCATTAGAGACGATGATTCTGGGATATTTGCCATACCGACTTTTCTCAAGCGGTAAGCATGAGAAGCTCAAAGCACACAACGCAACTGAGACTTGATAGAACAGCACGAGAAACCTCATTGAAATTCAGTCAATCAAAAGCACCAAAGCAGCCACTGCATCGTGATCATTGTTTTATCGAAAGGGTGAGAGATGGAAGTTTTGGCCACAAAACCACAGCAAGCTCAAAATTGTTCTCAGTTCTTGTAGCTCGCACTACACTCGCTCAAGTTTGGGGTTACCCTGTGATGGCACACACTATGAGGAATGATGGATTCTTGTTATCTAGTTGGACAGGCTCAGCCCAATTCTGAGACCCTGGTTAATCTCCTACGATGGCGATCCACAGAATGATATGTCAGATTTCGGTTCAGGGGGTTCTTGTACTTACTATGGGATCATTGACTCACAAAATTGTGCTCATCAACACTATGAGGCTTATCGCCTGAAGTTATTCAAGCATGGGTTTTCTTTACGTTGAAGCACTCTTTTAAAGTCTTAGCAATGTCAACTAGTCTTCCGTTCTAGGTTCAGTTGATCTTCCTGTGGCGCATTTGCCTGATGAGCTCTTCTTTTGCTTCCACTTCATCCTCAAAGTCATCTTCAAATTCACTCTCGAATTCATCTTCAAACTCATCTTCAAATTCGTTTTCATCTTCATCTCCGTTTTCATCATTGTCAACATCGTCATCATCTTCTTCTTCTACTTCGTCTTCTTCTTCTTCTTCCTCTCCTCTTCCTCCTCGGTCATTTTCTCGCCCAACATTATCATCATCATCTTCCCCTTCGGTGTGCAATTCATAATTGTCAATACCATGTGATACTCCGTCAGCATCAGAGTATTCAGCGACTGCCTCAGAAGGTGCAATATCTGATTCAGCTGAGCAACCCTCTAGGAAATGATGTACAATTGTTTGTAATGAAAATGTATCAGCTCCTTCATCACTGCCTATCTCATAATGACCACATGGATTTGTCGGTCTCCAGATGATGATCAAAGCACAACAATACGAAATCACAATAAAGAGTCTTGTGTTTGACAAGATGAATAGCCATTCATTAGAAATGCATTGTTCAAGTGGGATGGTGAAGCTTCTTCTGATAAAGTCGCAGAGATTACTGACCCATCCTGGATCACCAGCAGTCACAACACAGTCTTTGATGTCCCCAAGTGAGTGAAGAATCTGAAACATCAAGGGGGTCAAAGTCAGGCATAATGTGATGCAGACAAGTGCAATTCTTGATGTTCTGAACTTCTTGATATAATTTGGATCGATCATGACACCAATTGTTCTATTGAAGTTGATGTTATAGATCAATATCAGCAGTAAACTAGTTGTGTATCTTGAAGTGATG
Source organism: Wickerhamomyces canadensis (assembly GCA_003707015.3). Taxonomy (NCBI): domain Eukaryota; kingdom Fungi; phylum Ascomycota; class Saccharomycetes; order Phaffomycetales; family Wickerhamomycetaceae; genus Wickerhamomyces; species Wickerhamomyces canadensis. Next base: position 99,737 of record PPMU03000022.1, on the reverse strand, counting down.
AATTTCAGTGGTATTGATATTATAACTGGAATGAGTAACGTGTTTAGCAGATCAAAGAAAACAACACTTGCAAAATGACATGTTACTAAAAATGTAAACAGACGGGATCTATAATACTCTTCGCCAATGTCAATGAACGATCTCAGTAATGTGTCATGGAATGACATACGTCCTAGGTCTCGAGCATAATGAGCCCATAATGACTTGGTCCTAAACTGCTCATTGAAACTAAAGCAATATATGACAAATGCAACATTCAAGAACTCAGCCAAATTGAAGAGGATGATCAATGATCTTGTGAACCTAGAATGGAAATACTTCCCATTGTCACCGAAAGTCATAACACATTCGGTGTCAAAAAGCATGAGTGATAATAAATATAACTGCATCACACAAACTATAAGATCAAATGATAGGAGATTATCAATGACTTCACGAGCAACAGAACCTCTCTTTGGTCTCTGCATAGAAGAGCAATATTTAAGAGAGACTCTCAACCCCAGATGAAAGAACAGAAGCCATAGATAAGTGGTTGTCAGTCCGACTTCAGTCAAGGTTAGACCACCATAGATATGCTTGATGGTAACCGAAACACCTTCAACTTCAGAGGCATCTTGATATATAGCAACACAATAAATCCCATGAGAATGCACTTCGAGCTCCAGTAGAGTTTTAAGTGGGAGATTCATATTAGTTATTGGAACAGCTGTTTTTCCAACTTGACCTTTGGTATCAGTGACAAACTCATGAAGAGTGGAACAGTTACCAGCGATATATGCCTTCGTAGAACATACCGTGAATCCACCAATTGCTTGATCCAGGACATCTTGGTCAATGAACTTGGGAATGTTTGTGTAGGCAACAGCAGGATCATCCAATCTGTAGAACAAGACACTGCTGTTTCTCGTTGAAGAGAACACTTCCACTCTTGCCTGATAGCCGTAACGTGGCTCTTCAATCGCTTCACATGAGAAGTTCACGGCACAAAGTGCAACGATTGCCAGTTGGGAAAGAAACAGCAACGAGAGACCAATCACCATCATCGTGGAACGCAGTTATTCCGGGATGAGTGAGGCACAGACCATGGCGATGTCCATTGGTGGATGGCCATGGTATTCAGGGGATATTTAGAGTAAAAGCTTCTGGAACTCACACTACAAAGCCAAAGAATAAAGTCAAATAAAGGCAGGTTACCCGGACGAGTCCACCATCGTCTTATTCATTTCTGTGCAGTTCCATCATTATTCAAAGATACACAAGGGCTGTGACAGACATAGATCTATGTTTTCTTTGTTCTCCATATCACCATTAATCCAACAATGATTAGAAGATACTCAAACTTCTGCAGATTCAAAGGTATTGCCCATATCAATCCATTATGAACTTTCCTCTCCATGTTGAAAATATATAGCAACTTTGCCTTGTAATATGGATCATTCAAATAGGATTGATCTTCTTCTGTATCGACACGAGGACCATTCTGAACAAAATCAAACTGGTATGCAGCTATCAAAGTGAATACCCAATTCCACAAGAGTTGGACGGTTTTTAACACGAGTGGGACAATGAATATAGTAGCTCTTGATTTTTGAAAACGTTTGAAGTCTCTAATGTGGATTGAACTGTTGAGTGATGATAAAGTTTCCAAAGATTTCTTGTACATTGAGAGCCAGACTATTGATTGTGATATCAGGATAATAGAGTATGGGGGATTATATTGAGCTATTGGTCTCTTCTCGCATAGAATCTTCAAAAGAAGAAAGTATGTGAATGGTCTGGACAAACGGATCTTATCTGATGATTGTGATAGTGTTGTTGTTGATGATGATGATGGTAAATATTCACCATTCATGCAAGCATATATCATATCAAATATAAGATAGTTGCTGATTGACTTAAATATTTCTGAAACCGACATGAACTTCCTAATAATTGGGTCACCATCACTGATTGATGTTAACCATAGATAACTTGAAATGGATACATGGTAAGCCAATGCAAAAATAATCATGAAAGTTGTAAACCTGTTGATTTGTGAGCGGGACTGTCTCAGGAATACCAAGATTAACATGATGAAAGTCAAACCTATAACGATATTTGAGATCCTCAACTCATTATATTCATCCAATGTAGCAGCATTTCCAAAATGTTGCACATTCTTTATGTGATACTCCAACAAGTAAGAATCATCCTGATAAACCAACGTACACCAGACTCCATCATAAGGTATGTTGAATATCAAAGTTGAACCAATCTCAAGCAATTCATTCCTAAATGGATGGTTCATGTTCACTTCTTCTCTAACGGTGAATAATCCAAATCTATCCTTGAAACAATACCCAGAGTCCAAGTCTTGCAATCCACAAACTGTGAAATTATAGTCATATTGTTTGATTCCTTCAGGATGTGGTTTAAGTGGGATGTTTGTATGTTGGATATCACTCACCTCATATATGAGCACTGAAGTTCTTCTCCCAACAGTGATATTGATATACGAGTTGCTGCTGCTCTTGATCATGAGATCACCTTGATTGTCATTAATCGTGACGAATGGTACGCATTGGTGGTCAATTGCAGAGATGACGAGATGGAACTGGAGCAACAAGAGCAGCAGCTGCAGCCGCAAGTCATAAATCATTGATAGAAACCTGCAACCAGATTACACTGAGAAGAAGCGATGAACCAAGTAAAAACTACAAAATCACAAAGAGCTCGTCATCCAAGCAAACCCAGCAAAGAACATCATTCTTTGAAAGACTAAAAATAGCAGAAAGAACAGAAAGAACAGAGAGAAGCTGCGCCTTTAATTTTTGACGCTTCTGTAAGGAAATGCGGCGCAAACCGAAAAACGTTTTTTTCCATTTCTCGCTTATTTCCTTTTATAGTATTTTCCTGATGAGGACATTTCCTCTTGTTTTTTTTTCTAATTTTTGTCTTTTGTTTATAAAGGCAAAGAAACTTCACTTTCATAGAAACGAAGAAAAGACCTATAAACTGGCCTAAAATGACAGAGACGGTCCCTGAAGATGTCACCATTCCTCCGCCGGCAATCAAAGAGATCATCGTGAAGACAGCCACATACGTCCACAAGAACGGGAAGGACTTCGAGGCCAAAATCCTATCGTCTTCAACTAACAATCAGTTCTCATTTATAAACCCAAGTGACGATTATCATGCTTTTTATTCGTACGTTTTGGATAACATCGAGCTTTTCAATCGTGGTGGAGATGGCCAGGGTGATAATGGTGATGCATTGGACAAATTGGAGATCCCAAAACCTCATGATTTGGTGTTTCTCGTTGAGAACTTACCACCTATAACACTGAAGGACTTAGAGGTGATAAAGTTGACGGCTATGTTTGTTGCAAAGAATGGTGAGAGCTATATCAACTCGATAAAGTCAAAATACAGAGAGCAGTTGACTTCACAGTTTAGTTTTCTGGACTTATCTCATTCATTCCATCAGGTTTTTTTGAAATACTTAAAGCAGTACAAGATTCTATTGAATAGAGAAGAAAACTCTATAGATTTAGATTATGACGTTATTGAAAGTTGTTTCCAGAGAGCTGAATATGATTCATTAACCAAAAAGAAACAAGAAAAATTGGAAAAAATTGAAGATTTGAAAAGAAAGAAATATCAATCTATAAATTGGAAAGATTTTATCATTGTTGAAACTATTGAATTTACTGAGATTGATGATGTAACTGAATTTCCAGAACCTTTCACCAAAGAAGACTTACAATTCAGATCATTAGAAGCTAAATCAAAACAAGTGACGGAATATAAATCTGATAAGTCAACTGGATCGACGCTGAACATCAAAGAATTTGGTACTACAAGATTGAAGAAGGTTGGAAATAATGGTGGTGTTAATACTAGTACAAGATTAATTGAGTGTCCAATCACAGGACAAATGATACCGGAAGCAAATTTTGATAAACATATTCAAATCTTATTAAGAGATCCAAAATATAAAGTAGAAAAGGAAAGATATGAATCAAAGATAAAGAATTCAAACCTAACGTCAAATGAAGTGATTACAAACATCAAGAATCTATTCAAGAAACCAAATCCAGATTCAAACAAAAGACAAAAAGTACAGTGGGATGGATATAGATCAAGTGTTGAATTCGTTAAAGATAAAAATGCATCATCAGAACAAGAAGAGTTAGAATACAAGAGAAAACAAGATGAAAAGAGAAATAATTATGGCCCACAATTACCAACCCATTGAATAAGTCTTAACTATACAAAGAAAGAAGTAGACGAGATTCCAATCAACGAAGCAACAATAAAAAATTCAAACAACAATCCCCAATTTTTCCAAAATCTTTGAGAATTCCAACTCATCACATTCAAATCTTTCTTGATATTCTTTCAAGATTTTCCTTTTGATCCAAGTTTGATTCCAACCAATATTATCATCATCCCAAAGATGGTTTGCACCAATTTCATCTTTAATATTTCTTTGATTTTTCACAACTGTTGTTAATGGACCATATTTCAAACACAATGCATCTCTTATTGAGTTGTTTCCCCAATAGTATAATATTATATGACCAATATAACATAAATTTGAAACGTTCAATTCACCTCTATGATTACGACATGATATCATCAATGATTCAATTGAAGAAAATTTCAGAGTTGATTGGAAATCATATCGATGATAACCTTTTCTACCACCTAAAGCACAAGTTATACATATTGAAAGAAATTTAAATCCAAAATTTTTTGGATCATCTTCAATTCTTGAAAGGTTTGCATCAATGACATTATTGATTTTTCTCATTATTTCATGGTTTTGAGAATATTGTTTTGTCTTGGTTGGAATAGTTTTGTTGATTGATTTATGAATTATATCATTGAATAAATCAGTCTTGGAAATCAATGAAGCTAATTCATCAATGGTGTAAGTCTTTTCTTCTTTTGATTTTTTCAGTTTGGGTTTCTCTGTTGATTGATTATGACTTTTTTCTTCTTCAGTATCTTCATCTGAAGAATGGATTTGACTTTGTTGAATCATGGATGTTGATAAAGGGTTTAGCGAAGTCGAATTGAATAAACTAACAAGGTTGTTTATGGAATTGACATGTTGATAGTCGTCTTCATCGTCATCAGATGAAGATGCATTGGAAGAGGATGTTGCTGTTGATATACCTGTGTCTATCTCAGTTTCTGTCAATTGAGCGTCTAATTCACTTTCATGAGGTGTGCTTAATGAACTAGTGTCTGAGGATGAATAGATTTGTGCCATGTTGTTCTCTCTATAACTCTTACTTGTATTCTCAATTGAGCTGATTACCATGTGAATTACATTTTACTAGTTGAAAATCAATATATGGCTATTGATCACCTTATAAGGCCAAAGATAAGGGGTAAGTGTAATTATTCTCGATCGTACAACAAAGGAATTAAGCAACCTTACAAAGCTAATTTAGTGAATCCTTTGTCTTCGTGTATCATATAGTTGGGTTATGAGCACAGTGACTTTGTGAAGGTATTTCATGATAATATCATAGAGCCTTTACTGTAGAACTGAGTAGTGATCTCAATACTACAATGGGAATCGTCCTAATAAGTTTATCATCACTAATATCACATTCATAAACTAATAATTCAAGCACAGAAGGGCTTTCATCATGATTATTACTGGAGTGAATGTCACGTGACTTAGATCTAGCTAACGCTGATTTGATTCTAGTTGGATATTCATATTCTACTGAGCTGACCTGTTCATCTGGAAATAAAACTATATATATCTGATACATTTTAGGCTCTTAGAATATTCATCGAGTATAATAGCTGTTAATTATTTAAATATTAATTATCATAATATTTGATCAATAATTATAATATATTTCATCCAAATTAATATAATTGTCGTATTTTCTCTAATTAATTTGAAAACTTATAGTACCTAGAATTAAATGATCAAAAAATAATCACAACAACATAAATATTGAATATATAGTTTGACAATTCAATAGATTTTAGAATGATTTTATTGATAATAATTATTAAAGTAATCATAATTACATCAGTGAGATGAAAGCTATTCAACAGATATAAAAGGTGAACAATCATCAATTAACTAATCTCAATTCTAACAATACATCAGCTCCAATATATTAAATAATCATCGAATTAATTCCATCAAGTCTATAATGGTATGATACGTTTCTCCCTGATCCATTCTACGATGAAGAGATTGGGTACTTGATACTGGAATATCGGAGCACGAGTACATGTCCTGTAGTCTACATCACTAACATCATAACATTGTATTCCTTCATTTTTCTGAATGGCTGTACTATCAAGATGATACCATCTTAGCAAACCCATCAAATGGCCATATTTCGATAAGTTGGTGGAGTGGAAAATGTTGCCTACAACATTGGGTATTGGTTGATAGACCTGAGGTCAAAGTTTACAAGCGTGGGCCATGTTGCAGTCCAAATAGCTAGTTAAGTGTATATTTGAGTGAAGAAGACTGTAGAAATAGGAAAAGTGTTGAAGAGGAATTGACTCTTGTCATGGCCACTGCTCAGTATGGGGGTTCTGCTATTAATCCATTGGCGAAAGGTGGGAATTATGTAGAATCGAATAACGTTCACTACGATGATCAAAGTTTGTGTTTTAATTGTGTATTATTCCGCTGATTACTTCAAGGTCAAGACATTCAAAAGTGATCAATTAAGACCACTGATAACGTTTATGGACCAAGGAGGATCAAAGACGGTATCGTTTCAGTCTTTCTCAAAACACCATGGCTCTAGATCTTTGCAAGAGGATGTCCAGAACTCACGTTGGTGATTATCATAGACTAGGATAAAGACAGAAAGGAACGTTCGACAAACAGAGCAATTATAATACAAACTCAAGGTACATGAAGCTAAGTAAATAACAATCCACAAATGGCTTGATACTAGATGCAATCAATTTATCGCTGTGCAGATGGTTTGGGTTTATGTGGTTTATTTATTGTTTGTTGGATTAATGCTGGTTTCCCCTTAATCATTACATAATGAATTACTAAGATTTATCATTACGTAATAGATATATTACATAATATTTCATATAACCGGATCTGGAATTTACCCGAAGGACTCTTACTTAAATGGGACATATTAATAAGCTTGGTTCATCGAGTTTCCTGATTGGATTATGGCTGATTGACTGATTGATATTGATTTTCTGGTAACCTATCACTTCATTTTTACTATTAAATCACTGTGAAGTCTCTCAATCACAAGTAGAATGATACTTGGAAGTTCTAATCAGTATAAGTATAAAGGAATATGGTTTGGTATATCCCAAAAGTAAACAAAGTTGATGATTTATCTAAACAACTTGAATTAATTGAAGATTATCCATTGGGGATTCTCATAACTTCACAAACTTCATATTTATCCAACAAATCTTCTATTGAATTGAGTCATTTACCATTCATTATTGATAAGAGAGCAGGCGCTGCTGATGATGATGATGATGGGAAGATTGTATTGTTGACTCATCTGGCAAAGACTAATGATCAACTTAAACAGTTGGAAGAATTGGAAAAAACTGGGGATGAAGTTATAGTGATTTTCAGATCTATGGATTCTTATGTTAGTGCATCATGGTATTTGCAGAAAAAGATTGATCATAGAATTGTATCAACTTGGGATTATTCAGCTGTTCATGTTAAAGGTAAACCAAGAATAATATATGATAAAGAGTCATTGTTGGGGATTTTGAATAAGATTACTGATGCTCAAGAATCCAAAAGAAAGATTGATGATGAATCGAGATGGAAAGTTCAAGATGCGCCGATCAATTATATCAATGGATTAATGAATAAGATTGTTGGTTTGGAAATTGAGATTGTTGATATTGAAGGAAAGTTCAAATTGAATCAAGATCATACAAAGCAAGAGATTGATAATTTGATAAAGAACTATGATAATGAGATTGGAGGTGATAAGGCTGTGATTATGAGTAAGCTGACAAAAGAGAATCATCCAGATTATAAGTGAATAATGTGTGCATGGTTCAAATATTTATTGGTGTTTGTATTGTGAGGTACATAATCACCTGCTAATAGATTACTAACACTATCTATTCTTGCTGTGTCACGTTTTTTATCTCTATTTTATTCCCTCAAATTGCATCTCATGACTTACTTAAGGACCAGAGATTCCTCTATTTTGTCTACTATTCCTCACTTACGAATACACACTATTTATTGTATCCATTGCCACTCACTAATAGTAGATGGAGGTCGTTTACCCTTCAACCATGTTATCCTGGGCTTTCTCATGGGTCTTAGCCTGGACTAGTTACCTTCCATGGTTTAGAACCATTGCACCACCAGAAACAACAATCACTCACCCTGATACTGTGTTGTCTGGTATTGTTTCAGTCATCACAAATGTGGGATTTTCCCGTTATCTCCAACTTGAGCATATTAATTTGCGTGATATATTGTTGCTTATCTTCATTTTGTATTTCATCCGGGGGGATAAGGAGAATGACAAATCAGAGAAGGTTGATATTCAACACTTTCATTACCAATTTGGGCATATTGCCAAAACAGCTGCTCTCTTTCAGAATAAACAAGATCCTAAAGATGAGACTGAACATCATCTGAACAATAGTGACACTCGCTACTATTTTCCTGAGATAAATCTTGATGCTGATAAAGCTGACACCTGGGAACTCATTGAACGCTATTCAGAAGGGAAAACATTCAACAAAGAGAAGATGGTGGAGAAGTTATCAAATTCTATAAGAGGAACACCAAAGAAGGTGATTCAATTCTTTGCGAAATTGGAGAACACAGAACTTCAGACAATCCCACAGTTCAAGCAATTCATATTGCAAACTCAACTGCCCAACAACGTCTTCAGCAGAATCAAAGATGAAGCTTTATCAAACGTATTTGCTTTTCAACGAGTGGAAACTCAAAAACAATGGATAAAATTCATCAATTACTTGTCTTATGAATACTACCTGGTGTTCTTTCCCACGGCTCAATTAATGGAAGCCATCATTCATTTCGGTCCCTTGAGAGGTATGTTACCTCGAAAGAAACAACTGTTGTTATCATTGATCCATCAAGACATCACGGGTGATTTTAATCAAACTGCTTTGACGATCAAGAGAAACTTCTCTTTCAACCAGCTATTCTCAACTAAGAGAGAATCAATCGAAGGATCTCATCCATCTGAATCACAAGCCCAAACCACAGCTTCACCAGCAACTGAAGCTATTGCGACTCCACTGACGGATCGAGAGATGACTGAAGTAAAGGAGGATGCTGTTGACCATAACATCAGACATGAAGTTAACCAACTCGAAGGTCCACAAGTGGAATTTGAAGATGGCACTTCAGCAAATATGGCACAGCTTTTGGATACTGACTCAGATGTAAATGTCATTGGCCAACAGGAAGAAATTCAAGGCATCTCGGTTACTAACCCAGGTGTACCATAATTGAATGGAGAACTATGAATCGTGCAACGACAGGTACAAAGCTACTGGGAACAAGTTCATTCATGTTTGGAGGAACAATCTACAATGAAGTAAATCACGTGATCAAAGAAGATCTCCTAGCTCAATTCCTCAACAGTAATAAGTTTGACATAAACCAATTTGGGGATGTATTACGAGGTACACGTACTACATAATCACTTGTTACTGAACTATTAACTCCTGTCTATTTATGTTGTGTTCAGACTATTATTTATGAATAAACGGTTTTTTACAGTATTTATTAGATTGTAATCATAGTCATTCTAACAATATTAAAGCTAAAAGTGATATTCATAGTTCAAGGTCATCATCATCATCATCATCTTCCTCTTCACCTTCCTCTTCATAATCACTCAACTCATAATCTTCCTCTTCTTCATGATTTATGAAGTCATCATCATCACTCTCTTCAACAGCCTCAACCAATCCATCATCATCTTCAGCAAGTTCCTTCTCTTTTTCTTCAATAACCTCAGGCTCACTTTCACTCCCAGTATCATCATCACTGTCATCATCAATCAGCTTGAACATGATTGCACCTTCATTGACATCGTTGAAAGGCTTCCCATATTCAACTTTGGAACCACATCTATTACAATTCCAAACTTGATTTAAATTCTTTGAATTCTCTAATTTTGTCAAAAGACAGATATAACAAAAAACATGACCACAGTTTGTTATATATGGATTTGTCAATTTGATATCATCAACTTTGTTTTCATGACAGATTGAACATTTGTTTTGTGGCAAGTGATTCAGTAAAACTTGATTTGTTGAAGAAGAAGATTTATTCAACAACAACTTGTTAAAAATTGATTGGACTTTTGAATTAGACAGGATTGGTAAAATGAACAATATAAATTCCAAAAAAGTGTTCCATATCAATTGTCTATTTTGGAATTCGAATGAGACGTTTCCTTTGTTTAGTTTTGCCAGTTCAATATTAAATAAATGAATTTTTATACCTAATAATCTCAACTTCAATGATTGATATTTCCCAGTGATCAAGAAATCAATAAAGTTCAAGAATGATAGTAGTTTGTACACTGATTGTGATTTGATGAATGCTGACTTGACCAATTTTGTCAACCTGGTCTTTATTGATGGGTTGTTCTCATCATCATCAATATTGTCCTCATATATGAATGATTGGTACTTCTTCACCAGATAGCCACCAAAGATGAAAACAACGTAATAAACAACCTTCTTCAACCTGGTAAACTCTTTGTACTTCAGGTTCTGCAAGAACAGTCCGTAGCTCTGCGACTTATCCCAGATGGTGAGTTTGTAGAGGAGTGAGTTGAGCACCAAGTTGAGCTCGTTCGAGTACTTTGTCTTGTAGAAGGGGGAGACTTTGACGAGGATCGAGGACAGTTGGCTGTTCAGGGACTGGAAGAGCTCGTTGTCGAGCAGGGTGGCGTCGAGCTGATTGACTCTAGTGTTTGGGTTGATCATGCTTCTGCTGTTTGTTGTTGTTGTTGTTTGTTGTTTTTTGTTGTTGTTGTTGAAAGTGGTGATGTTTATGGAGAAGATACAAAAGACGAGCTACAAACAGCAGTGAGAAGACAGCCGGGTGGCCAGTTACAGCTAAACACTCAGAACCACTTCACGTACAGGAAGAAGAGGAACACAGCCAAGAACAGCAGCAGCCAGTTCTTCCAGCTGATGCCACTGCGCTCTCTTAAAGAGCTGATGCCCGCAACACTACGCCTCATGGCCCCTCCAAACTGCTCGAACTGGCTCGTCAGAGCAGCAGAGTCCGCCACTGAGGACCTGATCTCGTGGCCCATCCGCAAGGACAGCGACTTCAACGCGTCGATCTTGCCCAGCATCTCGCCCGTCTTGTCCTCGCTCTGCTCTTCCAGTCTTCTCAGCTCTGCGTCGTCGAAGGCCCTGTTGTTGCTGCTACTGTTGTTGTTTGTGTATGGTGAGTTGGAGCGCAGAGGTTTGTGCTGGAAGAGATTTGTTCGTTGTTTCGACATGTTGCTGCGTGTAGGAATTGTCTGGTGACGGGGTGCTGTATGTGTTTTGTATGCTTGTTTATCGGCAGTTTGTGGTGGTTTTGTAGTGGTTTGTTAATGCTAATTCTTTTCTCGTGATGTTTTGGTATGGCGATGTTTGCTGTGGAGAGCTGGTTAGTTGATGGTTTCCCGTGGAATTGACTCCTCTGTGAAGTGGTTTACGTACAGCACAGCGACAAGCAATAAACAGCACTGACTTAGACTGCCACAATAACGAAACCACTGGAAACAGTAATGGAGAATTGCATAAAACATCAGTTGCAAAGGTATCATAGTGGTATTCTGTAGTCACGTGACCAGAGGGTATAGTGTCACATGATAAGTCACATGACCACAGCGAACGATGATGATTATGACAAATTCAATTCTACCAATAACTCTGATACAGCCATGATTCAAGAGATAACAGGTTTGTAAAAGATGAACGACTCTCTTTCAAAGACAAAACACATTCTGCTGGTGCTCAGTGGGAAAGGAGGTGTGGGGAAATCCTCAATCACGACTCAACTGGCTTTAGATCTCGTTTTAAAAGGTTTCAAAGTTGGAGTGTTAGATATCGATTTAACTGGTCCTTCATTACCAAGGATGTTTGGAATTGAGGATAAAAAAGTATTCCAATCGACAAAAGGTTGGATTCCTGTAAAGATCAATGATAACTTACAGATAATGAGTCTTGGATTCTTGATAAATGATCGAAATAATAGTATTGTTTGGAGAGGTGCTAAAAAAACTGCAATGATTCAACAATTTATGAAAGATGTTTATTGGGATTCTTTAGATTATTTGATTATTGATACACCACCTGGAACTTCAGATGAACATATTGCCATTGCAACAGAATTACAATACTTGAATCCAGATGGGGCCGTTATAGTGACAACCCCACAGAATATATCAATTGCTGATGTTAAAAAAGAGATTAATTATTGTAATAAAGTTGGTTTTAAAATCTTGGGAATCGTTGAGAATATGTCTGGGTTTATATGTCCTCATTGTGAAGAATGTACTAATATCTTCAGTTCTGGTGGTGGTTTAAAATTGAGTCAAGAGTTGAATCTGAAGTATCTAGGGAATGTTCCAATTGATCCAACTTTTGTTGAATTGATTGAGAAGCAAAGAGTTGATTCAAATGAATTATTGAAATCATATCAAAGTTGTAATCTAAAACCAATATTTGATGATATTGTTCAAAAATTGTTGGATGAAAATCTTCCATCAAGGTTGGAGTCAAATTAATCACAAAAGACCATTTGTAATTCAATTCACACAAATTTTTTCAATTCATCTTTATTCATTGAAGAATATGAAAAAGTCCCATTTACTTGAGTTGATGAAGTTGAAGTAATCATTGAACTATCACTTGATGGTGGTGAGTACCTTATTGGTTTCAAAAATCTATCACTATTCAAAGATTGAGGTTTTATAGAGGATGCTCTTTTCATTTTATAATGTGTTATCAATTCTTCAATCTCTTGAACTGTGTCCTCTCCTTCTTCTATTGATTCCTCTTGTGGGGTTGTTGAATTAGAATCAGAATCATCAATCACATCATCTCTTGTATCTTGATCATCATTATTACTCTGTATATCTAAACTCTCAATCCTTACATCATCAACCTCTTCCTCTTTGTTTGTATCATTCGTATCATCGTCATCACCGCCAATGATCCTGCTTAGAATAGGATACTCACCGCCAGTCAGATCCTTTTTTTCAATCATCCCAATGATATTCCATAGTTTGCCCATAACTTCTTTAGTCAATCCGTTCAAATCATCAACATCTCCATCGACGTTATGACCTGAATTCAAATGATCCAGATTTTTATTCAGTTTTGTATTTATACTATCAACCTCATTCAGTGTATCTTTAATAGTCTTATTCATCTTATTTGTCTTTTTAATTATCAAATTTTGAAATTGAATTGACTTATCTAGTTGAATTGAATAATCAGTTCGATATTTTAGTGTAATTGAATTTAAACTTGTTTGAACTTGGGTTAATTCAGGTTGAAGTGATTCAAGAATCGACGAGAGTTTTGTTTCTTCCAATGAGGGAAATGTGATTGACATTGTGGTTCAAGTTCTGTGTATAATCCTGTGAGAAGGCTTCAATTTGATGTGAATTGTGTCAGAATTCGAATGAAAGTTATGTTCATTGTTATGCCATTTTGACATCAGCCGGGTAACAAAACACACTCTCTATATATTGAATCAATCCACACTATCAACGAGACTTCTATCTACAAAACCAATAGCACAATCCACTACACAACATCTACTCAAGGATAAAACATTCATTCGAATCAAATAAAAAAAAAAAAAAAATACTCAATTTTCAAATCTCAAAATTCAAATTATCATTCTTGTCAAAAAATCTCTCCCAATCGAAAACCCCATCATCATCATCAGTTTTCACACTCCCACTTCTTGTGCTCATCTCTCCATATCCACCACTGCTAACACCACCGACAGTACCACCACTAGCAGTTGGTTGAGTTGTAGGCAACACATCATCCAAAGCATTCACAAAGTCGACATTGTCTGATTCCAAAGGCGATGCAAATTGGGATGTTGCAACGTTTGTCATTGGTCTTGAAAAATTGACGTTATCGGTATTGTTGATAGGGGTGCTATCGTTTGAAGTATCAATCATGATTTGGTCTTGAATGATTGGTTGTTGAAGCATGTAAGAAGGTAAAAAATTCCCAAAAATTTTCAAATCAAATTCATCAAAGTTAGTAGGTGGTGCAGAGGTAGTTGCTGTTGTTGATGATTGTTGTTGTTCAGATGATACTGTTGATGCTGCTGGATCAATTTGATCAATCGTATGTGTTGCCGGTAGATTTATCAGTGAATTGTTATTTGGTGATGTAAATTGATTCAATGGGTATGATACTTCTGCTTGTGGAGATGGTGTGGTGTTCAGAACATTTTGTGGAATGGCTGTAGTCGTAGTTGTTGTTGTGGTAGTGGCAGTAGTAAATGGTCTTTGTTGATATTGAACACCATCAATTGATTGTTTTCTTGTTTGATCCAAAGCTTCAATTTTGAAATTACTTCTTTCATAGTTCTCAAACATATGGTTCAATAAATTATAAATTCTTTCAGCACTGACTGATCTTTGTTTCAAGTTACTCAAAATCTGTTTACCTTTTTCAATTGATTTGTTAATTTCAATGTCATTTGAATCAATTTCCAAGAAATAATAAACCAAACAAGCAACTGAAAAGAAAATTGTATAAATTGAAAACCAATACGAACCATTCAATAACTTTTGATTAATCATATCACCAGCCAAATTTATAATTTGTTTTGAAATTTCAAAACATTTAAGACCATTCTCATATTGATATGTTTTTGAAGAATTATCATCATCATTTTGATTAGCAATCTTAACGTAATTGATGAATGGTCTGTATAACATAATCTGAACATGTAAATAGTCCAAATACAAAATCCTATTAGCTTTTAAATATTCCACTGAACATTGAACATCTGGTTTCAATTCATATGGTAATTCATAAACCCAAACTTTTAGTTCATTTTCTAGATTCTTAATTGTATCAACTGGGATTGTGAAAACTGGATTTGATGATGATTTATATAATTTTTGAACAATATGATTTAAAATCAAGATCAGTTTTGTATGATAGTTATTTATACCACATGAACTTAATTTCCCTTTCAATTGTGGATGAATAACATCATAGTCAATATTTTGATCATCAACATCCAATGGGAAATCAGCATCAATATCAATTTCATCAATAGAGTTAGGCAGTCCCAACATCGAGTTAACATATATTTCCATCTTGAAAATGGTCCAAAACAATCTTTTCTTACATTCAGCTTTGATATAATTACATGGGGTTTCCAATTTCCTATGAAGACCTTGTCTCAATGCAGATCTTAATGCAATACCAATGTAGGAATAACATGTTGATAATCTGGCAGAACATTGTAGAAATAAAGTCAACATGAAGATAGTTTGAATTGATTCTAAATCTGTTGAATTTGTAATATCAATCAATTTTCTAGCTGCAATGAAATATTTATAACCTTCATCTTGTAAATATTGATTATCAATTGCATTATCACCTTTTGAAAACAATGCACCAACTGCAATCACTGAGTAAATCAAAGGTAACATTTTATTCTGATGGTTTGAATAATCATTTGGATTCACTTCATATAAACTATTGAAATCTTTCAGAAAACTAGGACGATGATAGAATCGAAACACCAAACACGAATCATTCCATGTTCTATAGATCAATTTCAATGCGATTTCTCTTGGTGGCAATATAATTCTAATCTCAATCGGATCCACTGGGTTTCTCAATCTTGCAGTAGTAGAAGAGGATCCATTGGCTGAATTGTATTCTTTCAAGATTCTCTTGAGATCAATTGCGCCATTCTGTTTATGTTTCTCAAGTATCTTCAAGAACAACTCTGCGTTGAAGGTGTCATCGTTGATGTTGATTTCAGGGAACAACGCAGCTATCAGAGAAGCACTGACGTTTTCCTTCTTAGCATCTGGTGATGTTTGTTGTTGTTGTTGTTGTTGAGTGTACTGGCTGGGAGGGATTGCTAAGGCGGCAGAGGCATCGATGGACTCTTTCTTGGGCTTCCTGGTGTTTGTGACTGGTGCCCTGAAGTGGTTGTACGTGCACTCATAAGAATACACCGTGCAGTGGATGCATGGCTGTTTCCCATCACACTTGACCTTCCTTCTGCGACAGTTATCACAGGCTCTGGCGACTCTTATCCGCTTGCTGGACGTCTGGGACTTGTTCTGGAGTTGTTGTAAAGGGGAGACGTAGGTGGCGTCTTTGGACACGATCTTTGGGGGCATCCTGAGCTGCTCTTCCAGCCTGTGGACAGATGGCAGATGACGGCAAGAGGGAGAAACACTTAAACAGCAGATGTTTCGATGACACTTTTTATTTTCAGCTGTGCTGGTTTTTCCGAAGGCAGCCCTTTTAAATACAGACAGAAGCGCACTGCGAGTGTGACAAATCTCTGTGAAAGGGCTGCAAAGGCACAGATAAGAAGTGCACAGGCGAAACCACACAGAGGAGATGTCCGTCCCAGAGAAACCCTCGTTTCAGCAGCCCAATCAGTGCCTGATTTGCGTGGGGCATACACAATACGCTACTTACTCCCCGCGAACATGGTCTGTGTTTGTAGTAAGCACATAGTCACATGACACTACAATACTTAACTATAAGCAACAATAAGATCTCTGTTTACTAATAAAGCGATGGCTGGACGCGCAGCTCAGCTCAGCTCAGCCAATCAGTGGCAGAGCGTGCCTCGTACAAAACAGACGGATGGATGTTTGGCTTCTCATGCGCTCCGTGCTAAATCAGATTGCTGCAGCCATCGACGGTGATTGGTGGGATCCTTATTTGGGAGTGCCATCAGTGGACAGATTGGACCTGGACCCACTCAGAAACCTCTTGGAAACCAGTTCGTTCAGCGAGTGACCTGGTGCTCTGCCAACCCTGGCTTCGTATGAGTAGTAACTCGCTATCCCAACGAGTATGCCAAAAACTGGATCCAACGTTCTGTGATTCAACTCATGTTAGTGTTTTGTGGGTGGGCTAATTTAAAAAGGGGCACAATGAGCTTTAAAAAGACTCACTTGGAAATCAGGAAAGGATGTGCTCTCGACATTTTACGTCAGAAAGACCCTGTTGGCTTTTGAAGATGGAGTTATCAGCTTCCAACGAGGCAAAATGATGGTTTCTTTTCTTCGTTTCTTCGTTTCATCGTGATAATAAAATTGATATTTGAAATGTCGCGCTTTTGCCAGTGGTGTTGGGATGTCATCAATCAAAGACTAAAGCAAAAAGTACGCGTCAATCAAAGACATAACTCCATTTAGAGTAGACACCTAAAGAGCTCCATATAGAAGACGATGTCGCAGCCAAAAGAAGTGAAGACAAATGACACAGTGAAGTACTCTTTAAACTCAGTGCCATGCCGTATAAGATTCTCTGGAATTCATAAGTCAATCCCACAACACTTCCACAAAGATGAACAGATTGGTGAGAACAAACAGCTAGTAGTTAGTTATCTACGAGGAAGGAAACTACATGGTACGAGGTTGAATTTGAACAATCTAAAAGGTCATATCTTGCTGAAACAATTTGATGAAATTACATCGCTGGGTGAAATTGAAGAATCAGTTTGGTTTGAAAGGGAAGGACATCAGTTGGAGATCAATGATAAAATCAAAGAATTTATCCAGTTGAGTGAATTGATACATAGAAACTAAATAAAACAACAATGTTCAATCTATTTTGTCTTATATAATGTCTAAACCATGTAACTTAATTAACAACAGCATCAAAAACTTCAGCATATGGAACATTCATTCCAACAAAAAGTTTAAATTGGGCAACACCTTGATTGACAAGCATTTCTTCACCTGGAATGACATCCCAAGAGTATTTTGATTTGGCTAATTCCATGATTGGTGTGATTCTTGGTTTATAAGCAGCATCTAATAATTTTGGAGTAAATCCGACACGCTCTTTATCTTTGAAACCTTTGATCAAAAATGCCTCCAACTTGTTTTTCAATTCAGAGTCTAATGGAACATTAGCTGGAACACAACTAACAACAACATTGACTGTAGTGACTTGCTCAATAGTCTCAACAATCTTGACGTTGAAATAATCAGGGAAGAATTCTTGAATAGGTTTCAATTTAGAAGAGGTTCTATTGATCATGTAAATGTTCTTACAACCTAGTTTATGCAAGGCATAGATAGCAGCACGAGAAGTACCACCAGCCCCAATAACCAACCCATTGATTTCAATCTTTGAATTACTGATAGATTCTGGGAATCCATTCAAAATCAAACTATCATGAATACCTCTCCAATCAGTGTTTGAACCTCTGAATTTCCCATCTTTCAATGGAATGATGGTATTAACAGCACCAATCAAAGTAGCCGATTCATCTAATTCATCCAAGTATTCAATGATATCCAATTTTAATGGGATGGTAACAGCAGCACCACCAAAATCAGAAGTTTTCATCAATTCACCAACTTTTGAAGCATCTTCGGTTTCAAATCTAGTAAAATTATGTGGTAATCCTAAAAGTTTGTAACCAGTGTTATGGAAAATTGGAGATTTTGAATGAGAAATTGGAGACCCAACAATGTACAAAGTCTTTGGGGAATCTAAACCTAATTGAAAGTATAATGAGTTTAAACTCTTGATATCAAACTCATCATTGACTGGGGTCAATAAAGTGTTTGTGGCTCTTGATAAATTACCCAATGGTGTTTCATTGTATGAAATCAGATTAGGATCATTGATCTTTAATCTGAATGCTTCTAAATCGTAATTATCTTGAATACTCTCAGCTGTTGAAACCAATTTAATCAAATCAAAATCCAACAATTTTGCCAATTCATAATAGTTCTTGTATGAATCATCTGTCCATTTCTTATCATCATGAACGGTTCCAATTAGTTGAGTAAATCTTTTTTCAGAAATCAATGAACTTAAAAATTCAGAACCGAATTTCAAATTCAAGCTAACGAAATCAGCACCATTTTTGAATGCAGTCTTGACTAATTCTGCATAAGCTTCAAGATCATCAAATTTAAAAGTGATAATACTTGGTAGATTGGTGAATTTTCTAATTTCAGCGACTTTCTCTTCAAAGTATTTGACTGAGTATGGTTTGGTTAGGATCAACTCAATTGCGTCAGCACCATGGGTATGTTTGTTTAATCTATCACCAATCTCATCAACTTGATCAATGTTCAATTCATAAACAAAAGTTCTTGAATCAGTATCAAATTTAGTAGAGTTTGAACCAGTAATTTTAGTAATGAACGAATCAAAGTTTTTTCTCAATTTTGAAAATTCTCCATCAGTCTTGCAATGAGCAGAATAGAAATGATAATTTGAAACTTCACCATATAATGATTCTCTTTCATTCCAAACTTTTTCAATATCTTGAGCATAGCTTGGTCTTGTTGGATCTGAATTTAGAAACTCAAGAGTGTTTTCAAAACTTCTTTCAATATGTAAAACGATACCACCTTCAGAAACGTATTTCTTCAATGCATTTCTGGCAGTTTGACTTTCAACAATACCACCACCAGTTGAGATGATTGTTTCAGTACCATGTTTAGCAATAATGTCTTCAAAAATTTCAACCTCACGAACTCTGAAAGCATCCCAGCCATGTTGTTGGACGAACTCCTTAACATTGACATATCTTTCTTCAAAAACGGTATCCAAATCAATAATGTTATAACCTAAAGAAGATGAAGTCCATTTACTCAAAGTTGTCTTACCAGCGGCTCTCATACCAACAACAACAACACTTTTGTTGTTTAAACCAATTGATTTCTTGGCTGAAGTTTCCTCTGGTTCAAACCCATCTAGTTTACCACCCAATGAAGAATGTAAAACATCCCACCATCCAGGCCAAGTCTTACCAGTACAATGTCTTTCTTGGATTAAAACAGGACCAGATTTAACCAATCCAGCCAATAATGAAAAACTCATAGCAACTCTATGATCATCATATGAATGAATACCCCTACCTTCTGGTCTTTTCAAATCTTCAATCTTAATACCATTGATTTCAATACCATCGTCTAATTCATTGGCAATGACACCAAACTTATTCAATTCATGAACCATAGCTGCAATACGATCACATTCTTTAACACGTTGATTTGCAATACCTAAGATGGTAGTCTTGTTATTACCATCACTTGAAGTGGCAAAAGCAGCGACAACTGAAGCGGTCAAAAACGCATCAGTCATTGGTTCCATATCAACTAAAGGTAATGGAGTTAACTGACCTCTTGGTGGACCAGTAACAGTGGTTGAAGTTGCAGTTTGATTGACTTTACAACCCATTGGTCTCAAGACATCAACGGCAAAACGGGCATCACCTTGTAATGAAGTGAAACCAATGTTTGGAATAGTAACCGTTGTACCAGTGATTGCAGCAAAAGCCAACGGATAAGTTGAAGAGGAAGCATCTGACTCAATGACAAATTCTTTTGGAGCGACATAATGGCCTAATGGAATTTCATAGGTATAATTGTCACCTTTCACCACTTCAATACCAAATTGAGCCATCAAGGCAATTGTCATATCAATGTATAAAATTGAGATTGGTTTACCACCGACTAATTTTAATGTGATTGGAGTTTCAGCATATGGAGCAGCCATTAACAATGATGAAACATATTGAGATGAAATGGTAGCAGCTAATTCAATTAATCCACCTTTCAATGGTTTACTTTGAATTCTTAAAGGTAATGAACCTTGATTTTTCAAATATTCAACTTCAGCACCATTCGATCTTAATGAGTCCACCAATGGACCAATTGGTCTTTCTGTCATTCTTTTGTTACCAGTCAAGACAATGCTTGAGATTTCAGAAGTTGGTTTGACTAAAGTAGCAACAGAAGTCAAGAATCTTGATGCGGTACCGGCATTACCCAAATATAATTCTTCAGAAGTAGCAGTTAATTCACCACCATTACCATTGATAATCAAAGTTTCACCATTGTCTTCCCATCTGATTTTAGCACCTTTCAATTTGGCAATTGCGTTCAACATATGTTCAGTATCATCTGAGTGTAATAAATTTGTGATTTTACATTCACCTTTAGCTAAAGCAGCTAAAACCAAGGCACGATTGGAGATAGATTTAGAGCCAGGTGGAGTTATGGTTGCTTCAAAATCAGGCTTAGTGACAAATGGGTAAACTAAAACTTCATCAGTCAAGACAAATCTTAAATCTTCATCGTTAACATATGAAGCACTTTTGGCGTAACATTCACCAATAGCCTTCAATAAAACAACTTTTTTCTTGGAACCATCGTTTTTCTTATCAATAGCCATTTTCTCTAACAAGACGTTGACTGGAGTTTTCTTGTTCCCAATAATCTTTCTAAAAAATTTATCTTCAGTTGAAACTGGTAAACCATAAGCAACAAAGATCTTGGTTAATCTAGCAACAGCAACTGGAGATAAGATACCCAAATAACGAGCCAGCTCAGCTTCTTTCACTGAACCGATAGCAACACATTCACCATGTAAAGCTTGTGGGGTTAAGATAGCTTCATAAGCGTGTCCAATAGTATGTCCAAAGTTTAACAAGTTTCTTAAACCACCTTCTCTTTCATCAGCAGTTACCACTTCAGCTTTAACCTTGATCGATTCAGTGACAAGTTTGAAGACATGGTCTTTGATTGGTGTTAAATCTGTGTTACCTTCAGAATCTCTCTTTCTAATAGTTTGTAAGAACTTTGTAGCATTGTCTTCCAATCTAGCGAATTCAGCTTCATTCCAAATAGCAGCGGTTTTTATAACTTCAGCAATACCATTGATGAATTCTCTTTCTGGTAAAGTACTCAAGAAGTTCAAATCAACAAAAATATATCTAGGCTGCCAAAATGCACCAATGAAGTTTTTACCAAGAGGAGTATCAACAGCAGTTTTACCACCGATTGAAGAATCAACCATTGACAACAGAGTTGTTGGAATTTGAACGATTCTAACACCTCTCATAAAAGTCGCAGCAACAAAACCAATCATGTCGCCAATAACACCACCACCAATGGCAATAATGACTGTATCTCTAGTACAACCTTGAGTCAAGAGATAATCTTCAATTTTTTCCTTTGTTTGACGAGTTTTGTTCGCTTCACCAGGAGAAACAACATATGAAAGGATTCTTGAACCTTCTGGCATTTGGCGTTCGAATTCCTCAGTATAAGCTTTCAAATACCCCTTCTTAACAATATTTGTATCCGTCACAATGACATAGGTTGAACTTTTCTCATTATTGATCAATTCAGAAACGATATGAGACTTCAAATCATAACCCACATGGATGGAGTCCGTCCCAAGGATCCTGACCTTCTCCACAGAAGCACTCATTGCGTAACTAGAAAGATAATCAGTTGGAAAGAAAGTGGGTTGCCAATCTGGTTTGTTAAAGATTCTTGTTGACGAGTTCCTTTTTCACAGTGAGTCAAAGTGAAAATTAGGTAAGCACTCTAAAGCACGTGAGGTATCACGTGAATGAGCAGAATTTCACTACTCATACAAAGAGAGGATAATGGTCTCCATATCTCATATAAAAAGGAGATTTCCTTCAGCTTCTCCTCTTACCGGAATCATGAAACCATCACCTTCAAATGAATCACCGCCATACCAGCGTTCCTCCACCGCCTCCACCTGGCGCTTCTGGCCCTGATGTTCAGGGGTATTACCCTTTAACCAATGATCAACTTCTGGAGCTTGTTGGACTCATTGAGGAAGACACAGAGCACTTTGGGTTTTTATTGAGGCAGAATGCCTGCATTGAACTATTTGATCACTTTAGGGTTCAAATGAACATGGACCACTTGATCCGAT
Organism: Wickerhamomyces canadensis; assembly: GCA_003707015.3. Lineage (NCBI taxonomy): Eukaryota > Fungi > Ascomycota > Saccharomycetes > Phaffomycetales > Wickerhamomycetaceae > Wickerhamomyces > Wickerhamomyces canadensis. Next base: position 76,778 of record PPMU03000022.1, on the reverse strand, counting down.
TGTTATTTATACCTGCAGCTGATATCACAGTCGATCAATTGACAGAATACAACAACTACGTTGATGCTATTAGAAGAATTGAGAAGCTGTACAGGATTCCAATGTCTATGCCCTATGATCGGCTTTGCTCTGATGATGTGGTGAATGAGGTCGGGAATGCGAATCTCACATCAAAAAGGTTGGTCAATTTGAAGAAAGTGTCACCATTGCTGCATCATATTGATTCAATGGATGAATTGATAGACATCGTTGGGCATTCAACTTTTGCTAACTTGGATAGAGATTGGCATAATAAATTTGAGGAAGCTCTCCCTGAAGCAGGCCCTGAAGGTGCTAATATACCAACGTTTCCAGCTTCATCATCCAACATACCCCAGAATGAGGAGATTTCACAGAAAGCACAGCGCGTTAACTTCATAAAAGCCAGTTTATGGCTTGGTCGAGTCACTAAACTCTTAAATGGACTTTTTAATGAACTTGGCCCAACTCCTAAGCCTGAAAATGATGGACCTATTGAAGATCCGATACAGGCCTTGTTCCTTGTCTTCATCAACAGCCTCGTTCGTCCGTTTCTTTTGGAAATCACTGAACTTGAGTCCATGTATATTGGAACACAGATCCCGAAGAATATCCAAAGATATATTTGCCAAGATCATTATGCAATATATCCTGAGGAGGAAGCGATCTTTTTTGAACTCCAGTCATCAACACCTATTGGACATGATCACAGACTGGATAACAGGAATAAAACAGATTTATTCTTCTACCTTGAAGATGAAAACAAATGCAGAACCGCTGAATCTGGTACTACGTCTGACGAAAATATAAAGAAATCGGTAACACCAATAACCTTTATTGAGGTCAAAGCGGGAAACTTGAATTACTTTCTTGATGGAGATCAGCGTGGTAAATTGTCGATTGATACTAAACAAAAGTTTAAACACTTTTCCAGCCTGTTGTTGCAGTGTTTGCGGTATGATCTTGACTTAAGGGTTGTACCTGCATTCACTATTGCAACAAGGCATACCCAAATTGTCTTCTTCCAAGATAAATGTGATTCAAAAGAAGAGTGGGACAGTACTGAACATGATTTTGCGTTTACAGATCTTTTTCTTGCTAATAAAGGTAAGGTTGCTGATAGTAAGGATGTCTATGGTGGTGATGATTATGGTGTTTGGCCTTTAAAATACATTGTTTTCCAAGACGGTATCGCTATACTGAAAAATGAGGCTACTGGTGAAGACGTGAGAGTTACACTACAAGCATTCTATGTCGCCTTTTACTACCAACAAGCAAAACTGGTGAAATTTCAAAGGAGACTTGAGAGAGCAAATACCGAAGTAGAGCATCATGATCATGCTCTTGATGAGCCAGCCCAAGGAAATCATGGCGTTGAGGAAGAGGTTAACGATATCAGATTACCCACCCTTAGCAATGGTATGAAGAATCTTCTTCTGTACAAACGGTTCATGAAGTTATTGCCAAAAGATCATATACTGGTCGTCAAACCTGATGAAGAGCTGTCGGAAGAAACATCTTTTGAAGATGATAGCTCAAAGTCTGAAAGCAGTGCTGATACTGGGATGGCGCGTGGGCAAAAGAGAAGTTCAGAGCATGCGTTTGGTCCATCAACTGCTGAAGGGTCAAAGCGTCCTGATAGAGACGAAAAGATGCAACAAGCCAAAGGAGGAAATATTCTAGTTTCGCCTCCAACTTCAAGTGAATCGATTGAGCTAATTGGCGATGATCCAGAATTACCTATCGATGTATCATACAGGACTGAGTTTTTCAACACAATTGAGACCAAACAAGAATTTACTTTTGAGATACTGCAGAATGGTAAAGATTATTACACGCAGATTTTTTTATTCACTGCAAAGGATATATGCTTGTTCTTTCCATCTATTGTTAAGTCGTGTCCAGTTTTAGCCCAAAGACCACCAGATGAAAAGCTTGTGATGAAGGTGTATGATCACGGTTATTGGGAGACATACCTTGAGAATGAGTATGGATCTAGCTGTAGTGGAAAATTTGAACTGCAAGACTTATATGAAGAACGCTGTGAAGAAATGAAGCACGCATTTGAAACTGAAGTAAACATTCTATCAAGAATACAAGAGCACAATCGAGACCTGAAATCTAAGAGATTAGGACAGGAAGTAGTTCCTGGTGATGTTTCAGATTTTATCAATGCACCAGCTGTGGTATGTTTTGGTTTCATAAACTTTGAATGTTTAAGGTTGAATCCATTCGATCTCTATGGGAACTTTATGATTATGGAATACATCGAAAGCGATGAATCCTCTGTTGAGACCAAAGATCGATATTGTTTAAGTCAGAAGTTATTCGATGAAGGTTTGCATCAACTTAAGATATTGAAGCATTTGAAGATCATTCATGGGAATTTAAGACCCTCGAATATCATCATCAGCAAAGGCAAACTTCACCTGATTGATTTCAAATCTGGAGCCGTGGAAGAAAGAGATGATGAATATAAAAGATTCGAAAAAGATTTAGAGGACTATTGCAGAAGGTTTGAGGTCCTTTGATGCTCTCTTTTTATTACACTAAGTTGCTAAGATTATTAACCTGGCTATTTTTTTGCATAACATTACACTGTAGTGACTGGTATCTAACTTGGTTATAGATCCTAACTTGGTTATAGATGGGCATCAAGTAATGGTGGACATCGTGTTCTGTTGCCTCTATCAAAGTCGATACTAATTCTCCGCGATCAGCTTATGGGTGGTGCACTTGTAAGTCCATTGTATCAGTCTCTGTCTACTAGAGAAGTGTATACATGTCGATAATCCACAGAGAATGACTGGTGAAACCAGGTAGATGAAGGTTCAGACACCTCGGAATGTTTCCAGCTGTGACCACCACAGTTATCGCACTAACAAAATTGACAACCCGAATCCACCCAAAATTGTGAAAGCAGTGGGAAAAACAACAGTGACTCTCTCAACTCTTTGTTAAACCGCTTCACACTACCTTCTACCAATATAGTACAATCCACAGCTGCAACCTGCCCGTCTTCATAGTGCCATACCCACTTGCCCCCACATCAAGCACTTGTCACTTTCTCCTTATCAAGCTCATAACCGAAGCACAAACAAACAAACAAATAACTCAAACTTCATGACAACGATATTGAAATCATCGGACCAACGCACATTAAAGCGGCAGAAGCTCTCACACATATACCCACAACCATGCTCTGCCCATTGGATGTTCTCCCATGAGATTTTGTGTCTTATCTTTCAACATTTGGATAACTCTGATCTTATAAGTCTTAGTTGCGTGGATAAGTTCTTTCGGGTGCTTTTGAGGCCTTATATCTTTAACGCTGTTCAATTAGAATGGTCTATGATCCTCAAGAAGTTCCCAAACAAACAAGAGCAAGCTGTTGAGTCGGACAATGTCTTGAAAGTTATCTCCTCGTATGTTGAAGTGATAAAGATTGTTGAACCAAATTTACAAAATGAATGGAATTTCAGATATCATCGGTTCTTCAAGGCGTTCCAAAACTTGAAACACTTGAAACTTAACGTGTCAAACTCTTCAAATTTCTTGAAATATAACGAATTGATGCCAAGTTTGGAGAAGTTGGAACTAAAGACTTTTAGTGAATCAGATGCTGTTTTCAATTTGAATCATTTGAAGATGTTTCCGAATATTAATAAGTTAGCAATAGATGGGTTCTGCATTGATTTTAGTGAAGAAGATCTAATAGGGTTGAAGTTTTGCATAAAAGAGTTGAATTTGGTAAACTGTTCATGGAACTATCCTTTCCAATTGGCGAATTTTGGTAATTTCAACATTGAACATATGAATCTAATCTACTCAAATCAATTCATCCTCAGTGAAAGATTTAGAGAGTTCTTGCATAATCCAAACTTACCAAATTTGAAATTCTTGACCATATCGAATCAAAATTCATTGAGATTACATATAACATACAGAATTTTCAATTTTTTACAAAACATCCCAAATTTGAAGAGACTATATTTAATCGGGAACATTTACAATGAGACTTTGAATCATTTCACAAGTGTTGATTTGGAAAACAGGCTGAGATATTGTTTGAACATAAATGATGTGAAGATCTTCTATTCATCGTTTGTCCAGTTTTAGCTTGGCAAACCTTGTCGATGAAATGGTTATAACCCATCAATATAACGAGTTAATGAGTTGAGAGTGACGACAAGAGGAAGCGTATTGGAACCTTTCATGATTTGAAATATGTGCTGAGACCTTGAAAGAAAGGAGTACAGAATAAACAACTACTTGTCAAAATGCTTTCCCCACTTGGTCCGCGTATTTATCATACTCTGTGCGCTCTAGTATTCACCACCATCTAGAAGGGTGCTCTATACATAGTCCTTCTCTCACCTTAATTTAGTCACGTTAATTTCGTCACGTGAATATCACGTGAAGGAACGCCAAATTCTCTCAAGAAGAGACGACAATGATCTCAATACCTCAAACTTCATACATATAAAGCAGACTTTCTTTAGCGTTGCCTCTGACTGGAACCATGCTTTCAAAACTCACATCACCTTTGAATGGATCACGGTCATACCATACCTCCACCACCTCCACCTCGCGCTTCTGGCCCTGACGATGAAGAGTATAACTCTTTAACCAATGATCAACTTCTGGAGCTTGCTGAACTCATTGAGGAAGAAACAGAGCACTTTGGGTTTTTATTGAGGCAGAAAGCCTGCATTGAACTATTTGATCACTTTAGAGTTCAAATGAACATGGACGAGTTGCTCTGGTTGTTATTTATACGTACACCTGAGATCAGAGTGGATCAAATTACAGAATACAATAACTACGTTGATGCTATTAGAAGAATTGAGAAGCTATACAGGATTCCAATGTCTATGCCCTGGGATCACTTCCGCTCTGCTGTGTCAAATGAGGTCGGGAATGCAAGTATCAAATCAAAAAGGCTGATCAATTTGAAGAGCGTATCACCATTGCTCCATCATATTGATTCAATGGATGAATTGCGAGACATCGTTGGGCATTCAACTTTTGCTAACTTGGATAGAGATTGGCATAATAAATTTGAGCAAACCTTTCCTGATGCAGGCCCTGAAGGTGCTAATATACCAACGTTTCCAACTTCATCATCCAACATACCCCAGAATCAGGAGATTTCACAGAGAGCACAGCACGTTAACTTTAAAAAAGCCAAATTATGGCTTGGTCGAGCCAAAAAACTCTTAAATGGATTTTTTAATGACTGTGGTCCAACTCCTAGACCTGAAAATGATGGGCCTATTGAGCGTCCGGTACAGCATTTGCTCCTTGTCTTTTTCAGAGGTCTCGTTGAGAGGTTCCTCTTTGAAATCGTGGGATCTGAATCCATATTCATTTCCACAGTGATCTCAAAGGATATTCAAAGATTCATAACAAGGAATCATTCAGCGGTGTTTCCTAATGAAGAGGAGATTTTCCCAGAACTGCAATCATCAAATCTTACCGGAAATGATCACAAGATAAGTGACAAGAATGTAAGTGATTTAATCTTTTACCTAGAAGATGAATGCAAAACAATGGTTAGATCTGGTGCTACTTCTGATGTACATATCAAGAGAACCGTTACACCTATCAGCTTTTTGAAGGTCAAAGCAGGCAATCTGGATTACTTTCTTGATAAAAATGAACGTGGTAAATTGTCTATTGATACTGAAGAAAAATTCAATCACTTTTCTGACTTATTGAAGCAATGCGTGAGATCTCAAATTGATTTCCGATGTACTGGTTCGTTTACCTTGGCAACAAAGAATACCCAAATCGTTTTCTTCCCAGATAAATGTGCCTCAAAAGAAGAATGGGACAGTACTGAACATGATTTTGCATTTCCAGGTCTTGCTGATAGTCCTAGTGATAATTATGGTGTTTGGCCTTTGAGGTACATTACATTTCAGAACGGTATCGCTATACTGAAAAATGAGGCCACTGGTGAAGATGTCAGAGTTACACTACAAGCATTCTATGCCGCCTTTTGCTACCAACAAGCAAAAGTGGTGAAACTTCAACGAGCACATGAGAAAGACAATTCAGAAGTAGCTAAAGAGTCATCTAAAATTAATCACACTGTTGCAGAAGATGATGACGATATCATATTACCACGCCTGAGTAACTCTTTCAAGAATATTCTTCTATATAAGCGCTTCATGAACTTACCGTTAATAGATCATTCAATGGTGGTGAATCCTGAGGATGGTTCAGAACAAGCACCATCTAAAGATAAGAATTTCAAACCAGAAGCTCAGATGGGTGAGATTTGTCAAAAGAGAAATTCAGAAAATGCATTTGGTCCTTCGACCGCAGGAGTTGAACGGACTAAACGTGCTGATCTTACAGAGAAGTTGGTCAATACTCATGAGCTTACCAATGAATTAAGCGAAAACGAAAGTAGGGTTGGTTCATCTCCTACTTCATGTGAGTCGTTTGAGCTACTTGGCGATCATCCTGAGTTACCTGTCGACGTATCATACAAGACTGAGTTTTTCAGCGCAATTGAATCCAAACGAGAATTTACTTTTGAGATACTGCAGAATGGTAAAGATTATTACACGCAGATTTTTTTATTCACTGCAAATGAGATCTGTTTGTTCTTTCCATCTATTGTTAAGTCGTGTCCGGTATTAGCCCAAAGACCACCAGATGAGAAGCTCGTGATGAAGGTGTATGACCATGGCTATCGGGAGGCTGAGCTCCTGTATGGATCTAGCTGTCGTGGGAATTATGAATTCCAAAGTAGTTATGAAGAAGACTGTGAAGAGATGAAAGAGGCATTTAATACTGAAGTAAAGATACTTTCTAGGATTCAAAAGTACAACCGAATGGAGAGATCAATGAAATTAGAAAATGAGTTTGGTGAAGTTCCCGATTTAATCAATTCACCAGCTATCGTATGTTTTGGTCATCTGAACTTTGAATGCTTAACGTTGAATCCATTTGATCTATATGGAAACTTCATGATCATGGAGTACATTGAAAGCGATGAATCTCCTGCTGAGATGAAAGATCGAGATTGTTTAAGTAAGAAATTATTCGATGAAGGTTTGCATCAACTGGAGCTATTGAAGCGCTTGAAGATCATTCCTGGGGATTTGGAACATTCGAATATGATCATCAGCAAAGGCAAACTTTACCTGATTGATTTCAAATCTGGAGCCATTGGAGAAAGGTATGATGATAAAAGATTTAAAAAAAAGCTAAGGTACTTTTCTCAAGAATTCAGGCCTTTGTAGGGACCCTTTCAATATTAAGTTGCAAGGATTATCAATGTATTATTTGCATAATTCATTAAACTGTGGTGACTGGTAGCTGGCTGATTTTTGATGTCGGTGATGAGATTGGTATCTGTTTAGTCATTGAGGAGATAGTGTTTGATTCAGCAGCTACGAGATCTTCTTGGTGGTGCATTTGTAATTGCATTGTACGAGGTTCAATTTAGGTGTAGAGAACTGTACTATCGAGTATATGGCTATGATCTAAAAACAATGAATTACATAAAGTTTAACATACTGAACATCCAGCGACCTCTTGTAGATTTCATATCATTGAACACATTTACAATGATGAGACTGTGAATTATTTCACAAGTGTTGTTGATTTGGAGAACATGCTGAGATATTGTTTGACCATAAATGATACATAACGAGTCAATGATTGGAGAGAGATAGGAGGAAGTGATATGGTGAGGATGAGGGAGACACTACAAAATAAACAATCATTTGATAATAATTTATTCTGGCTCACGTAGTATCATAAACTCTGAGCCCACCAGTACTCACCACCAACTAATTATCCTTCTAGTGGTATTTTTCTCGCCCTTCTAAACTGTTTAACTAGCAATAGTTGATTCCCAATTCATCAATCATTATATCCTTCTTCAATCAGTCTCAAGTAATGATCAACATCAATTGTTAGACCAATGAATGCAAAAACGAGCAATCCTTCATAGTATTCATCAACAGGTCAATATTGACCAGTATTGTAGTATCTGACAAAATAAAGGGCATGTAAAACTGAAAAAGGCCAACATCCAAGAAGAAAACACGCTGAATTGAAGATAAATGACAAATTCAACAAACCGCCCTTCTTCAAATAAATTGCAATAGGAGGACACAAGAAACTCCAGAAGATCAAGGTCAATTCATGCCAATCGATGATTTCCGTTGATTTATTCTTGATTGAATCAACCAACTGTTGCATCTCCATCACGTTGGTGTGACGATGGGTTGTTGGATAGTCTGAATGGTTCTCGATCAGGTCCAATAGCGCATTGAGACCCGTGACTGGGGCCATCAACAGGGCAAAGAAGACGTGCTCCAGAAACGCCAACAGCATCATTTTGTGGGGAGTGAAAGAGTGTTTGATAAATGGTTGTACTTGTTTAGAAGATGATGAATCCAACTATTTAAAGGATTTTCATGTGATTGAAGAGCAGTCAACGTACGTCGAATTAGAATTGTAATTGCGCTGCAGAAGTATTTTTGTTCAGCGTGTTCTTTACGGGGAATTTTTCTTTTGACACAAAACGGGGATCTGCAGGTTTAGCTGAAGTCACGTTTTTTTCTTGTTCTTCCTTCTGGCCCCTCTCTTTGGTAATTGGTGGTTGGTCACGAGATTGCTGTGTTTAAAGGACGGTGGGTGATGTGTTCATTGGGCGCTTTCATTCTTTGTAGTTCAGCAGGAAGAACTAACTGCTTGTTATGTGGATTTATTATTGCCTGGGCCAGCAGCGGCTGATCTGCCCAGGTCCCGCCTGCCCACTGCCCGCCTGCACCCTCAACTACTAACAAGAGATAAAGGTAAATTGGACAACGGATAAACAGCTACAGGATCATTTACTATTTTCCGTAACAATTAATTAGGTATACGATTCTGGCAAATCAACTGGAAATTCATATCTCACATCACAATATCGACAGCTCTCAAGTGTGATTGTAAACAACGTAGAACCCATAAAACATACTGATGATTCCAAGTGTCAAATGGAGAACCAAACTCGTGTTGAACTCCTTGCTGAAACCGGTTCTCAAGTATATTGCTAAAGGTGCAAGGAATACGCACAACAAGTACAGAAAGTACTTATAAGACACAGTTAATTCTGAAGCAGGTTTGATCTTATGCAACTTCTCATCCATAACATCTCCCTCCTGTGGTAGATATTGATACCCAATGTGGCCCCCAAAGTAAGGGTCGTATGAATGTTGTTTCTCCTTGTCAGTATAGTAGTCGCCCATCTTGATCTGTACTTGAATGTTGGAATTAAAATGATTCACCTCAAAAAATATCAGAGGAAAACACTGGAACCATCATGAAAGAAAGGGAGAAGGCTGCACCAACAACACCAGGAAGACCATCCCCTTATATAGCAATCAAACCTCCTGGTATAAATTATGGCCCCTCGATTTAACCACGGGTGAAATATTGGTCACTAGTCATTCAATCTCTTTCAACTAACTCTCAGGTATGGTCACAGTGCTGAGAACCCTTCTCTTGACAATATAACCTATTGCTAGTATATTGCTGATATCAGATACGAATAGCACATGATCTGGCATTTCCACAAGCCGCCATTGTCACAGCCTTAATACTGAAGTATAAAGAACTCAAAAGATCAGTTTTAGAGGTAAGCATCTGGAAAATAATTCACCCACTGATAACAAGGATTCTTGGTGTAAGATAAAGCACGATCAGTGGAGTACCCATCACTAAACAATCAGACCCTGATAAACATGGTATAATGAGCACATGCAGTGGAAATTAGATATGAGACCCCCGTATCGGACTATCAAGGCTCAACTCCGCAACACCGTGACAAAAATATAACAGTTATCAAACATGGATAAATCAGCTTTCAGCTTCATAACTCCAACAATTGGAGACCAGCATCTCAACCAAGCAACAATTCGATGATTACCGGCAGCTTAGCTATCAGCCATGAAATTCAATGATAAATAGTAGTGTTCAGATCCCATCCCAGCTAAATAATATGGTTTTAGTGATATTATCAGCTTCAGATATGGTCGCTTTACGAGTTATAAGATATTTTTTGGAAAGGCTATAGATGATAGGGCTAGTTCATCCGGGTAACTGTATATAGCCATGGCGATTCTGTATATGGCGTATTTCCTCATTTGGAAATTTATCCAGAGTTTTTGCCCGCGATCTGAACAACGTTTCAAAACAAGTGACACTTTGACAGCGCTTGAAATGATTTATAACAAATCAAAAGTGGTTAGGCAATTGGCTATGAGTTTTGCCTTTGAGCCGCTGTTGAAGACGCTGGTCGAGAATCAGGGGTCTCCGAGATTGCCACACCTGGTCCAGTCGTACCACACAAAGCTATACAGCTATATCAATTCCGAGGAGTTCAACCATGAAGAGATCCATCCATTATTCCTTCAGCTGGACCAGCAGATGGAGTTTTATCACGATGACAGGAACAAAGACATTCTGGCAATACTCTCCCAGCCCATCTTGATATCAATTGCGAAGAACTACGTCACTCTCCTGTCGAAGTCAAAAGTGAAGCTCTTTGATATAACAAACAAGTTTGTGACAGTCTATAGCGATTTGAAGAAAGCTACAAACTTGAGAAACCTTTCCGCTGTTATTCTATGCTATATTTATGAGTCGTTCGGGAAAGAAGTCTCTTCGTTCATTCCCTTGATAATTACTACAGCACTGAAACAATTGAAAAAAGAAAAGTCAAATCTGTTGAACTTGGCCATACTGTTTACTTCAGTCGTCAGAAACGGCGGTGCATTAGAACTCAATGATTCAATAGTCACTAAATATCACAAGCTATTGAAAACCCATACAGAGGTAGAAATACTAGCAGCTCTTTATGGCTCTCTAGGTGTTATTGCTACATATAAGAAGACCGACTTGGTGACGTTCAAAAGTACAAACATTCTACTGTTCCAACAAGGTTTAGCACATCATGAAAAGATCAGACATCAAACGGCAAAATCCCTTGCTGAAGCACTTCTTCTTTCAGGTTTCACAGAAAAAGAGATGTTTGAGGTGTTTTTCGAGATTTATATTGATGGTCATAACCCTAAACAACAGATTGGGATTGTTCAGTCAATTATCCATTATCATCACTTGAAATTCATTAAAGATCCAGACTACATTGCAAACAATTTTAGTGAGGTAATTACCAATATGCTGTCTGTATTCACACATGAGAGGGTCATCAGTTGGAAATCAAATGGTCAGAATAGATTGATTGAACATTCACAAACTATCTTTGAGTCACTCTTAAAAATGACCACTGAATCTACCCAAAAGACAACATTCAATGATTTGCTATCATTGATTGACAAACAACCAAGTGTAATGGAAACCTTGGCCATATTGCAGTTTGCTGGAACAATACTTGAAAATATCTCTGGTCTGTCAGATAGTGAAATTGAACTATATCATATCAAATTATGGAAGCTTTCAACCTCCAATGATATCAGTATTCGTGTTTTTTCAATACAAGTTTTGAAGGCATTTGCGAAGAAATTCCCGAGGGTGATACGTGATGTTCTGGAAACATCCTTGAATGAGTTAATCAACAACTCAAAGCAATCTTCATCTACCAAAGTTTTTGATAAATCGCATGGTTACTCTTTGATATTGGCAAACTTGATCAGCTTGGCTGATAAGGATTATGTCCCTGAGAGTTTTATACATGATGTTTGGAGGTTTTCCACTGGTATTATCAAGCAAGATTTACCCTTAGATGATGCCAACTATCAGAAGTTGGTGGTATGTTGGATTGCACTTATTGGTGTGTTCACTTATGATGACCCTAAACTCATTGGTGACTTTGGATCCCAGTTCATCGATTTCTGTGATGTCCCTGATAGTTTGACCTTTAAATCGTTGGACCTAATATGCTATATGTTGACTGCAATATTAGCTCTACTCAAGCATTCTCATCAACCAAGTCATGTTATAGATCACATCCTGGAGTTATTAGGAGTATTAAGACTGAAATTGAACATTCTGAGGGAGAATACGGCGTTTAAGTATGCCATAATATCAGTGGAGAATAAATTATACCAGATATACCTGTTATTGATCAATACAATTAAGATTGATGATAGTTCAGTGTTGATTCAGGCAATCAAGTGTTTCTCAGACTTGCCAAACTATGAAGTTGCTAAGAATGATAAAGAGGTTGCATTCAGCGATATAGATGATGGTTTCAGCAATGGTATCACCTCAAAATTCAGAGGATTTTTTGTTGATGAACTCAGTATCAAGTTTTCTTCCGGGCTGGTTGAAGAGGTTGATTATTCCATTGATCATATCCAAAGACCTGCTGGCTCGATTGGTTTAGCCAGGATTAAAAGTTGGTTGGATGATGCTACATGGTTAGATACACTTGAATCGTCAATTGTTTCACCAGTTTGGAGCTCACTGGTAAATGACCCATTTCAACCAATATTTGGGAACTACTCACTGAAGAGAACATATGCTCCTCCAGAACCAACATCTATCATTGATTCAACAATTGAGATTTTTGCAAAAGTTTTCCCATCGTTGACCACTAAAGTTCAATTATCATTGTTGGAAACCCTAAGAAGTCACCTGTTATCCAAGTCAAACAATACCAACACTAAAATCGCTTTATCGATAAACATATCTATTGTCATTCATGGATTATTGACGGTATCAGTTCAAGAAAACCAAACGTTCGATCAATCTGTGGGAACTGTCCTATTAGAAACATTGAGAAACTTATACAGTGATTATCCTTCGAAATACTTGTTAACTTTGAACTCTGAATCTATTGGTATCATTATCTCCAAGACTCCCCTTATTGAACAGATTCCGATCTTTATCAAACAGATTGTTGATAACGATAAGGCTGATTTGAGAGCATTTAATGCTTTGCTATTGAGCTCCATTTATCAGTATAATGCATCTCATTTCACACAGATCTTGGAGGTCTTGTCCAAGTTAGCCATTGATCCACATCCATATGTTCACGCATGGTCACTTGATGCGCTCTCCACCATCATCGACAAGCATCTTGCAATCAACTCAAGTAGTGCCATAGAGATTATATCTATACTGGAGAATGTTTACCTAAGTGATAAATATGGAAGATTTACTGCTGGCTTGTTATCTGACTTAAATGCTGACAATGATTCTAATGTTTTGATTTCCAGAGTGTTGAGAAGTGTGGTGAATAGTTTGGGTCCTGGTGTGAAAGATTTGGACCCGGAATATAAACAAACTGTTCTTAATCTAGTTCATGGTCTATTTTACAATACCAATGAACCAGTCATTCAATGTGAAACGTTGAGACTCATTCAAGAACTGATCATTTTCGATACAGAAGCGTTCAAGACTCATGAGATTGTTGAGATTTTGAAATTTTCCATTTTGAATAACGCTGGTGATGTTATTGGGTCAAACTTGTCTCTCCCAACATATGAGTCCATCAATGAGGTTTTTTGCTCTACCAGCTCTTTCAAAGTTTTGAAGATTTCGTTTGATTTCTTATCACAACTAGTCAAGACATCTGAATCAAAAGATTTCATGAAGGAACTTGAATATTTGGTATGGTTTGGATTGATCAATGATCCACAGTCACCAATCATCAATAACCTGATCAAAGAATGGATTGACTCGACCTATGATCTCAACTGGTTCATCAAATTACAGAAATTGTTCAATTCGTCAAAAACTACAATCAATTCCAAGGTGCTTCAATATCATATTGATATTCTGAACAAATATGAACATAAGAAAATTGAAGTTGATGTGAAAGATGAAGAGGCCCAATCAATTGCCAAGGACGGTTACAAGGAAGATGATCAACTTCAAAAAACAGAAGCTGTTGACTGGCAATTCAAGATTGCCATATTGAAGTTCATCAAACAAATGTTAGGATACACACTTCGAGACTCCAAACTTCATTATCAAATCTCTTCTCGAATCTCTGATCTGATCAAGATATCCTATTCAAGCTCAACATCATCAGTTTTGGAACTAAGATTATTAGGTATTGATCTCTTGGGTGATATAATTGCCATTTATGCTGAATCAAGAGACCCCATCTATCCTGAAATGTCTCTGTTGGAACAGCAACAAGCACAAATCACATCTGCATTGATTCCTGCATTCCAGATCAACAGTACTCCTTTGTTTGCAAGTCATGCAATAAAAGTTGTCGCAACATTCATTGGTTCAAGTATAGTGAGTGTTTCAAGATTGGCGAGAATTACAAAGATCTTGATCAACTCTCTTGATGACTTACAAAATCATGATGATGATGAATTGAAGATAAATGAGGTTGTTATCACCAGTGAGATTGGTAAGCGTCGTGTGAAGTTGGCTGTTTTGAATGCTTGGGCTGAACTCATGGTCTTGGCTAAGGATGAGGAACTGGCTAATCTCGTTAATGAACATCTGGATGTATTATTACCTTTGTGGATATCTACGCTGAAGGAATATGAGATCTTGAAACATGGTAATGGGAATACTGAACTATACGACTCATCATGGATTAATATAGTTGATGTTATCGGTGTCATTACTGAAAAATCACAGTCTTCAATTATTGAATTGCTGAAGAATGATATTTTGGGATTTTATTATTTGATTTATTCTGACTGCATGTTCTCATTATTGGGAAAGAATTCATCAGAAGGTGAAAGAATCAGAATCTTAAAAATATTGGTTAGAATCCTAAAGTTCAAACAGTTGGTTGAACTTATTTTCCATGATGATATTTTTCATGAGACGATTGAAATCCTGGAAAGATTGATAATCACCGGATCTGCATCGGAAAAACTGCTCCTAGTCGACATATTGTCCAGTATTTTCATGAATTATTTTGAGTCAGATGAAGCTAATCAACATATAAATGAAGATGTTGACAAGTTATTTGAGATTCTTAGAATGACCTCACAACCAATCATCGCATTGATTCCATTGAATGAGCAAAATGTGAAAACTAAGGAGTTGGAACCACTGGAAATTCAGATTTTGAAAAATTCTTGTGCTTCTATAATCAAAATGATATCCAAATTCCCTAACATTATCAGATATGATTTATTTGCAAGTGTTTTATCTGTGATAGAGAGAGCATATACACATTATTCAAGACTGGTTCCTCAGTTGATTCCGATTCTTAAAGAGATCATGACTCAGCTGTCTGAGAGCAATGATGCTGATACAATCAACAACTTCTACCAATCAATCAAATCATCATTGAGTTTCTCCAATGTGAACAGTCTCTTGACGATAAGCGTTTTAATTACAGCGACTCAAAACCACTTGAAATTGAATGATGATGATGTCCAATTTATTGTGAAGGCATTTGTTTCTAACTTACTTGACACAAATATCGTTACAATCATCACACAGACAATTAAGACAATGATATCACAAGACAGCGCTAGAAATCAAGTCATTTTTAAAAACTTGATCCCATTGTTAGTTGTCAAATCCATGGATGATGAAGATTCAAGAATCTCCACTGAAATCCTCATCTTGATTACGAAAAGTTATCCATCACCTGCACTATACACGATTTTGATTCCTTGTCTACTCAACGTTTACCACAAGAATGAAGCTTCGAATGGTGATTATGTACATAGGAGACTACTCTCACTGGTTTCAATCAATCCTGATTACTTCAAGCTTGTCATTAATAACTCACTGAATGATGAACAACGAGCTCTTACTGAAAGATTGGTGAAGCTGAAAAACGATCAGACGTCACTGGATGACCATCAACAGATCAAGTTGAAGACATTCGAGTGAGATGGATGTTTATAGTCAGTAGACAATATATGTTTTCTGTGATACTTGTAGATGCAGAGATTGATCATCATGGTTATTGTCGCCTGTTCCCGGTTATGAGCCACGTGACCAGTCCTAACTAAAGAAGAAAAAAAATCGATCTGCTAAACGTCTTTCCATTGTTCAGCAGGAAGATCCAAACGACTGTCCCAAAGATCCTGCGCAAGATGAGTAAGCACATTGTCGCTGGTGTTGCCGGTGCTGGGATCACAGCCACAATCGCCAACTTCTTCTGGTCAAAACCATCCGCCACAGCCACTGAAACGAAAACTGCCCCAGTGCCATCAACCTCATATTCATCACCGTCTGTTCCAGCTGCTGCGTCTGGGCCACTAGTCAATCCTTCTGCCTTCTTCAAATACGGGTTCCCTGGTCCTATCCATGACTTGGAAACGCATCAGGAGTTTGTCAGTGTGTACGACAGACAGAAGAGAAACCCATACTATGTCGTGGAACACATCACCAAAGAGTCATTGAAGTCTGATGGTACTGTCGATAGAAAAAAGTCCATCTTCAAAGAAGATGAGAAGATTCCGCTAAATTACAGGGCCCTGTTGAGAGATTACTTCAGAAGCGGTTACGACAGAGGTCATCAAGCCCCAGCGGCTAATGCCAAATTCAACCAAGAAGCCATGGATGAGACGTTCTATTTGACTAATATGTCACCTCAAGTTGGTGAT
Source organism: Wickerhamomyces canadensis (assembly GCA_003707015.3). Taxonomy (NCBI): domain Eukaryota; kingdom Fungi; phylum Ascomycota; class Saccharomycetes; order Phaffomycetales; family Wickerhamomycetaceae; genus Wickerhamomyces; species Wickerhamomyces canadensis. The sequence goes on along the minus strand of PPMU03000022.1, from coordinate 60,243 downwards.
GGTTTCAACAGAGACTATTGGGCACATTTAGAGTTTTTTGCTAGAGAACTAACCAAAGTTTACCCTTCGGTGAGAATTGTTACTGGCCCTCTATACTTACCAAAACGTGATGCTGATGGTAAATGGAGAGTAACGTACGAAGTCATTGGAAATCCTCCAAATATCGCTGTTCCAACACACTTCTTCAAACTGCTTGTTGCAGAGAAAGGCAATGATGAGATCAGTGTTGCTGCTTTTGTTTTACCTAATGACAGAATTGATAACAGCGTGCCGTTGAGAAGTTTTGAAGTTCCAATTGAAGCATTGGAAAGATCATCCGGGTTAAGTCTTTTACAGAATGTTCCAGATCATAAAAAGAAATCACTCTGTAAAGAAGTGAAATGTGAGATTGTGGTTAGAGATTTCAGCAATGCACTTCCAACAAAGAAAGAGCCTTATAAAAGTTTACCCCCATAAACTCGTTGGAGTTTTTCCATAGTCCCTAATGTATAAATCATCATGAAAATAGACAAGCTCATCCTCTTAACTTATATAACATGCTATCACTATATGATGTAGACAATAAGCGCCCTTTTGCCAGTTTAACCTCATCAGAGATATCAGTGCCTCCTTCCCTTGGGGTTGAGTTGTTGATATTGACCATAAGTCGATCGATATTGTTGAAATATGGCTCACTTCTCATAATTATGACTTCTTCCATTGCAGAAAAGTCGTCATGAGACATGTTTTCTATACCTTTATCATCAAGATCTGAAATGTTCAATTCTAATGGTACTCGAAGCTTCACCATGTCTCTAGAACTCAAATCATGAGTCGAAATCGACAACCCTGCTTTCTCTAGATTCTTGAACTGTGTCTCAAGCTTACTGGTCAAATCTTCATCAAATTTCTCACCTAACATAGATGACATAGTACTGGTTGAACTGGCAGAATTTAGAATTGAAGGAATGATTAACTGTGGCTCTTTAAAGGTAGCAATAGCCATACCAGATGCCTTCACAATACCACTATCCTTGTCAAAAAGAACTATACGTCCTTGATAGACTGGTTTCTCATATTTCAGTTGTTCGTGGTCTGCGGCGTTGAAACTTTCACAAACATTCAAGACTTTCTTATGATTCAAATACCTCTCTTTGAATTTGCGAATACCAAACTCCAGTTCCTCTTTGTAATATTGGACGTTCGGCATGGATCCATTTATCAACAACCTGTTGAGATCAGGATCCAGTGAACTCTTTTCCTCCTCATTTAAACTCGACGTTATAGAATGGGTACAACGTTCATAGTGTGTTAAGATATCATATATCTCCAGCCGCACCATCATTGGTTCATGGTTCTTCACCAACTGATCAAGCCCAGTTGAATCGTCTGTAGTAATATGTGTTCGAGCCAGAATTTCATTGAGTCTGTCAATTTCAAATTCATCATCCAATATACCATCAAAAACCAGCATAAACTCTTGCAGACTGAGTTCAAACGTTCTAGGATGATAGGTACTGTTCTGATGGTAGAACTCAGAATCATGATAATCATCATTGCTTCGAATTTCTTTCAAAGAACTTTGAGAACCAGAAATTTCACACAATCTTAAATCTGCATAGCTTGAGTCAAGTTGATTGTAAAGGTTGAGATAAAGTTTCTCACACATCAACAATTGTTCCTCCATTCCAACTTTTAATTCATTGTGCCACATCTCAATTGATTTGATTTCCCGACTGCGCATCGTTGAATTGTCTTGAAGATTCATTTGGAATGGGACAAACGAACCGCTCTTGTCAAATTTCAACTGACACACCCTTTTAGCTTCTTTTTTCAACTCTTTACCACCTTTCTCAAAAATATCCTCACCAAGAACTGATTTCAAGGTCTTTATAATCAGACACATTATTGCAAGTTTCAGCGTGATACCACTGCCAGTCTGTGTTGATTTGTCTGTATAATTATCTGAAGTACAGGGATTAGTACCAGTGCTGTTGATAGGAATCACATCCAGTACAACTATGCTTAGTATTTGTTCTGAGCTTATAGCAGGTAGGCTTTTATAAGTGACACCGGATTTGTTCTGAATGAAGTCTGCCACTGATTTACCAGAGCCCACAAATTCATCTTTATCCTTCAGTGATATGATATAGCCATTGAACAGGTCATTCCCCATGCCAAATATACAGTTAGATAGCATCATATATCCAATTATTTCCATTATAACCTTGCGAGTGTTCTCACTCATATTTTTTGGAAGATTGAAAGTAGCAGTATTCATCTCAAAGTTTTCATCAACAGGTGGTTTGGCCGGATCAGTTGTTGCATTTCTAGTACTGGATCCTGATGTCCTTTGGAATCTTATCTCATGACTCGTTGAATTAAGAAAATCTTCATCTAAACGACGCTTCATTTCGATGGGGAACAGAGGTACCGTTTCGTTCAGAGAAACTAAATAGTCAGGTTCTATTAGATTAAACTCTTCCCTGTCACCTGAGAATTGTCTAGCTTCATCTTGAGCATCGCTTTCCATAGAATATGTGATTCGAACTGTGTCTTCAGTGTCATGTTGATTACCTGAAGATTCACACCAGTTGCTCAACATTATATTGATGATATCAATAGCTGGCTTCAAAACATTTAGTTCAAATATATTTGATAATGTACTTTCTCTTAGCCTTCTGCTGTACTTTATCTCTTGTTTTGAACCATGAATCGGGATATGAAGGTGTGATAACCTGAGTGCTAGGCGATTGCAGTCATCATCGAACATCGCAGTCTGAAAATGATCACCTAATATTCCTGAACTGGGGTCCCATGTACTACCAGAAAAACTAGTCTCAATTTCACTGATAGGATCGGCTGTGGATATTCCAGTGATAGACGTAGCAAGGTCTGAGACGTTATCTATAACACCAGCTTCAGCAAACCTATTGTCACTCACGGCACCATGAAAACATGATACTGTATAATGTGTAAACAACAATCTCAATTCTTCATTGAAGTAAAGTCTTGCATTGGTGCAGATCTTATTCCATATGGGCCCGATGAATAGATTTTCACTGAATACTCTATATCCACAGCTCCCTGTACTTGCTGATATGGATTGAGACAACTCTTCAAATAATTTATCATATATGATCTGACCAGGGATGTGTGGTTTTAACATCTGGTTAAATTCTGGTGGAGCACTGTAAGATTGAACGTTGGCTAAGCCACTCTTTGGTGCTAAACTAACCTCACCTTCAATGGTATAGTGATGGTGGTAGTTCAATGTAAATTGGGGCATAGGGGTGCCTCCGACTTTGTAGGAACGACAAGCTGAGATTGAAGTTTCGTAGTCATCAACTGGCTTAGATAGTATGATGTTCATATAGAAGATCTTTAGTATAATATCATCAGAAACATCATCTGCATCTGTTCCAAGCTGATCAGTATCTATGAAGCGGCTCAGGATATCTTTGATCTGTGGTCCGGTGACATCTGGTAGAGCTTCTATGTAAACCAAAGCTTCTGCTATCCGTTTCTTTAAAGCGGTATTCTTTATAGTCAACTGTTCATACTCAAACGAACTGAGACCTTCAGGACCCAATCCCAGGAAAACGGCATATATGTTGAAAAGAGGCCAATGGTGTATGAGCTCTCTAATGTTCTGTTTCAAGAAATTCGCCCACCTTTTCAGGCCATCATGCAAAGTAACATTATCAGCGAGATGTAAAAGTTCCTCACCAATGACTGGGGAATTACTCATGGCTGCAGATACACCTTGTGGAAATGGGAGTGGCTAAAACGATAACATTGAACCAACCATATATGACGAGTTGAACTGAGAAAATTTGCCCCTTCTTGTATGAAATCCACTCAGTTACTCTATGAGCCTATAACATCTCAGCTTCCGATTACCCTGCCACACTTTAGAAAGATCTGGTCAATGAAGTATTGGGCATCAACAGTGATCATTTTCCCAGAAAGGACAAGCATCTTAGTGGGATTCAAACAACTGTAACAGGAAGAAAGTGCTCAACTCAGAGAGCCAAAGCCATTCACAAAATGTCAGAGAGCTCAATTGAAGTCTCAGTAGTCACGTGATAAACTACACTTATCGAACGCTACTATAGTGGCCAGCACTTAAAATTCTCGTTCTGTATTGTTTTATAAAGTGATAACCAAAGAGGTGATCCAACGGATGTCTAACACTGACCCTATAGCAGCTGATTGGTGCTGCTTAATCTTCGTCTTCTTTTCAACAAACACTTGAATCCTGGAAACGACTATGAAAGCACGGCCCACTCACAGACATTGATAGTAATACATTATACCCTTAACCCCCCAAAAAAAAACCCTTGATCCCCTCATCTCTTTCCATGATTAGAAACATCACTCACATCCAAGTGACGATGTCTTTTCTTTCTCCCAGCAACAGCACTGACACTAGTTATTGAGGTATTCGTATTTGATCTATTCGATCTTGTTGATCCTTTAGAGACAACACTTGAAAAACTCGACGCTCTCTGCATCGACTGAGAGTAATTGTTAGAGAGTGGTGATGAGGTAGTATTATTGATTGGTGTCATTGATATAGAACTGGTGGTGGTGATTGGTTGTGGTTGTGGTATTTGTTTCCCATTTGGAGGAGAGGTTGGAGATGGATCCTCTACCGCATCTTCAAAGTGCTCAGATATTGAAGGTGTTTGATTATCGTTGAGTGACATTGAAGTGAATTGGGACTCAAGACCTTTCGTAGGGGAAGTTGACAACGATTCATTATCACATTCTTTTAATGGTGGTAATGTTGGCTGTGAAGCTGTAGCACTTGCTGTTTCTGAAATGACATCGCCAACAGCTTGATTTTGGTCCGAAGAAGGGATTGGAATTGCAGCGGATGATGCCGCATCCACTAAGTCCAGCATTGATTTTGGTTTTGTGATTGGACTAGGTGTCACTGAATTATTCGCAGTTCTTGAATGTTCACTGAAACTAGTAGTCAACTGTGAAGGTAATTGTGGGGCGCCTGTACCAAATGAGCTATCAACTGAATCTGATCTCTCTGGTGAATATCCCCTAATCTCATACTCTGAGTCGTCTTCATCACAACATGTTTCAAGACCAATAAACCATGGGTCTTCAAATACATCCTTCATTGTATATCTAGTTGATTGATCTGGATCACATAATCTCCAAGCGACCCTAGAGGCACCGTTTGAATGAAACTCTTTAGCGTATTTGAATTCTGAACCTGGTCCGTGGTTTCTATCACCGTTTTTGAAACTTGGGTTTGAGGAAAGATAAGTAGAGTAAGCAACTAGGAAATCTCTATATTGAGAATCCTGAGGTGATGCAGATCTGAATGGTGTTCCTTGATAAGCCATACAAAATAAAATCATCCCAAGGGCCCATAGATCCAATTTAAAAGGATCATATTTCTTTTCATGATTGTTTGGGAGCTTCAAATTCATAACTTCAGGAGACACATATGGTGGGGATCCAACAAAACTTGAACTATATTTGATTGGACTGTCTAAATCATCAGGATTTTCCAATCCATATTCAGCAACACCAAAATCTGTCAATTTCACAATCCCATTCTCATCAATCAAAACATTTTCAGGTTTTAAATCTCTATGGACAACACCCATCGTATGCATATATCTTAACCCAAAGACAATCTGCTTGAAAATACAGTATTTTTCAGCTAGTGGATGGGTTTTCCAACCTGTTCTTGAAATCAAACTGAACAAATCACCACCTTTACAATACTCCAATATGAATCCCCATCCTCTTGTTATGTTTGTTGTTGTTTGGATCTTTAATAGAGAGTAAGTCTTCACTATATGTTTGTTATGGTTCAACTTCATTGCAATGATGTACTCCTTGACTGCTCTTTTGTAAAATTGGTCAGGTTGTTCATGTGGTAACATCAAGAATTTCTTCAATGCGTATGATTTCATGGTTTTCTTATTTTGAACCAAGAGGACATTTGCAGATGCACCATCACCTAGTTTCTTATCTTTGGCTGACCCTTTTTCAGGTACAAGGTATTCATCACTCAATATTTGAAACTCTTGTTTTAATTCATCAGGTAAACTATCATTTGGATCCTGAATTGGCAATGGTAGGATATTTTTCTTTTCATCATCACTTGTAGGGGTCAAAGAATACTGAGAAGGTGTTCTTGAATTGATACCATATGGATTGTAAACCATCTTAGCGTCTTTGAAAGAATGAGCTCTTGAGAGACCATTAGCAGTAGGACCTACATTGTTGTTATGACCCGGACTCTGACCGTTGATGGAGTTTCTTGGTGCAGCAATGTCATTACCAGTTCCAAGATAAGCAAAAGCAGCTTCACACCCTTGATTCGAATGAGTCGTTGGGCTGTTCTTCATGAATGGGTTACTCATATGAGCTGTATCTATGTTCTTCAAAGCAACTGATGATTTGTTGAAAGTTGGTTGCTTCACTACCGATTGCGATCTTCTCATTGGCTGTGGTGATGAAGGAGGATGAGGTGCCGTTGATGGCAGTTCATTCCTGCTGACAGTACTTGAGCGTTGTCTCTGGACGACATCATTTGATACAGGATGATGGGAATGTGACTTTAAGAACTTGAATGGGTTTTTAGATTTTTTGTGTTTGGTTGTATCCTCTTTTGTTGTCATGGGAGTTGTTGAGCTTCTCTTTGGTTGCGATTGAATGAGAGTCATGGTGTGTGCTCATCGAAGGGGGTATCAACGTAGTGGGTGGAAAGGAAATGAAAAGAGACAAGAAAGGGAAATTTGCTAAGAAATGTCTCTGTTTTGTTGGTGAGATGAGATGAGATTGGTGGGTGCTTCAACAAAATGGTCTCTTTCCAAATTTAAAGGGGAAAAGAGCTAAGTATCCAATAAAGACCCGGCCGGAAAGAAAAGTCTGAGCACGGGAGTTCAGCGGAGTGTGGACTGTGTGAGGTTGTTCTGGCTGGTCTGGCTGTTGATATAGCAGGGCACTCTGTTCTTATGTCTTTGTTCACCAGTTGTTTGTTGGACCAGCAGGAGACGAGCTGAAATTGTTTTTCAAATTATATCTGAACTTCTCGGCTTTGACACTCGCTTCTTCTCAAAGTCTTTGAATATGATTGTCTCTGATTATGTGCTGACTCGCCTAGATCCGCCTTGTCTGGGGTATCTACTGTTTACTCTCCACACAGATCTTCTCTTGGTATTGGGGAGTTGTTCCGGGCGTCTTCAACTCAATTGTTTGTGCCTCGAAGTCTTGCTCTGATGGTTATGACATCATTTCTAAGGAACACGACATGTACTGATTATGTACAGCTTACTGTGAATTAGTATATTGTGATGTCGTATCATGTGCTAATTAAAGTCAAGCTCTGACTACTACCTTAGGGAGAATATGGCTGTCTTCCTTTGGTGGTGACTGCTCACTTGATCACTTTGTACTTTGTACCTATCGGCGGAGTTCCCCAAGGCAAAGGCGGATAGACCCAGCCTACCATGCGCTAATTCTTTCTGCAAGAGGCTACTTTCTAAATGTGTTGGGTTCCTTCTGCATGAATTGCACCCCAATATTTTCTAGAAGACCGTAGACGTTCGGTACTGTTAAGTCTCTTCGCTATAACGTATAGGCTGATCTATCACCATGAAACTCATCAATATTGTATCTATTATCTCCTGCATGAGCTAATATTATCAATTAAATATCCAAGAATAATATCGTCGACATGAGCCGGCCAGCTTTGACGTATTATAAAATAATTCATTATATTATATAACGTGATCCAATAAAATATATATATTATATTGCGCCACGGATAATATAATGGGTTAATATTAATGAAGAGCTTCAGCTGCTAAGTGCTAACGGATTAATCCATATTGAAATTTTATTATAATCTGGCCGCCGACGTCTAATTAATATAGATATCACAGATTAATTAAGGGTTTTTCTCATGATAACAATAGATATTGAGTTCATTGGCTTACTGAATGCTCCTTTGAGAAGAAGCATGTGGACACAGCCCTCATAGACACATTGGAGCCCACCTCTTCTCCATCAACTCCTGTAACTCAAGCATATAACTAGGACCCTCTCACGTGACGAAGACAAGTCGGCACATGGCTCATAACATCAAAGGTTCTTGAACGAAATTGCCTTCTTCAATTACAGAGACCAGTGAAAGACTACCAGTTTTAAGAGTGTTGCAGCGGGCTGAAGTAGAGGATGAATTCAAGTACCAAGTTTGTGTCGTCTTATGGGAAGCATTTCTTTCTGGGCAACAGAATCAGCCTTCGTCAATCAGTTCAAAATACATCACCATGGAAAACAATCTTTAACAAGTCCATAATCAAACCACAGAACAACTTTGTTCTAAGATCTTCTATTTTCCCTAATCTTTTGAAATCAAAAATATCATCTGCATTTGTCAATCCTTTGAAGAATCAAGCTAGGATAAACACAACGTTACAACTACGTGAATTCTCATCATCTGGTTCGTTAAAGTTCATTAGAGTCTCAAATTACAATTATAACAAAAATTACAATGTCTTGAAACAAGCCTCTATCTTCAGTGTGATATTCATTGCAACCACCACATTATTGACACCGTATCTATTCCAATATACTCCCTTGAGCTATTTCAACAGACATCCTGCACATCTAATATATAGTCTTGTTGGATTGAACGTCTTAGTCTTTGGATTATGGAGAGTCCCTAGTTTTTGGAGAGTTTTGAACAGATATGCATTATTAGAGAAAGATTCAATGTATTCTAAATGGAGTTTGATTGGTTCTGCATTCTCACATCAAGAGATTTGGCATTTAGGTATGAACATGTTGGCCTTATACTCATTTGGGATCTCATTGGCTTCCATGATTGGATCATCAAATTTCGTATCGTTATACTTGAACTCTGCAGTTGTTGCTTCATTGGTATCAATTGCCTATCCTATAGTTTTCAGAATCCCAATAACTGCTGCTAGTTTGGGTGCATCAGGTGCCTTGTTTGGTGTTTTTGGAACTTTCGCCTATTTGGTCCCACAGGCTAAGATCATGTTGTTTGTGTTTCCTATCCCAGGTGGAGCATCTGTTGCGTTTTTGGGGTCTGTTTTGTGGAATGTTGCTGGTTGTGTGATGAGATGGGGATCATTTGATTATGCAGCTCATTTAGGTGGGTCTTTGTTTGGGGTGTTGTATGGTATTTATATAGCTGAGAAAGTCAAAAGACAACGTGCCAAAAGAATGCGTGGTTTAGGCTGGTGAATTACACAAGATTGAAAATACAACTGTTTATATTATATACACATGAACGCCGATCAATAAATAAGTACATATGTCTAGATTTTAAAATCCAATCGTTATTTCTCTTTCAGTAGACCTTCTCTTACAATGTAATGACCATTCTTCGAACCTTGAGCTAACGATAATGGATCCCATGAGCCTGGAGTCTCACCTTTTGAAGCATCTGGGATCTGTTCATCAATGAGTCTCAATATATCTTTTAAATTCAATGGGTTTGACATCTCTGTGGAACTCGTAGATTCAACCTCAACCGAATGTAAATGGTCAATGAATTTGACTTGTTCTTTCAGAAGTTTGATTATATCTTGAATCTCATCATCATTCTTTACCTCCAGTCCTGAGAGTTGCAATAATTTCATCACTGTGTCCTTATTAATCTTTTCCGCTCTTTTACTAGCATATGAATCATTCTTCAAGAATTCCTTGACATTCCAAGTTGGACTCGACAGAAACTCGGTAATTTCTTCTTTTGACTTGAAGGGTGTTCCAACTTTTGCTTTGTAGCTTGGAGATGTGCTTGAGATGTACCGTATTCCTAATGCTGTAGCTCTGTTTAACGCTCTGTGATTAATCAATTTGAACATTTTCTTTATTGATGTGTTATAAGTTCACAACACTGTATTCTCCAGTACAAATAACCTGTGATGAACTGTGAGGATGATCAAATGAGGGTAAAATAAATACCACATTATTAACGATAAGTAATTAAAAGACATAATGAAAGCATATCCGAGGGCAAAACCGGATTTCCCAACGCTAGTATGGCCAGATTTGTCCTGTCCCATCTCATCGCTTAGTCATCCGGTGCTAGAGTCTAGCATTATTTGGGTATTCTCCTTGAGTTTATGGAAATTTCGCTCAATAATCTCATGAGGCTATCTACTACTACTACCATTGGAGGTATTGAGATAAACAACGCACCTGAACTCACGATTGTCCTGTGATCTTGGTCATTTGTCCGCTGTTTTCACCGTTTGTCCAGCCCCAGCAAGATGGGACAAAAAATAAATTTTTCTTTTATAAAAATTTTATTTTTTTCACTAATAAAGAGTAGAACAACTATAGACTGAATCAGAACAAATCCATACACAATGAGACCTAAGAAGAAGAACACAAAAGGTAATGCCAAAAACTTCATCACCAGAACACAAGCTGTGAAAAAACTGCAAGTTTCCCTCGCTGATTTCCGTCGTTTGTGTATCTTTAAAGGTATCTACCCAAGAGAACCAAGAAACAAGAAGAAGGCCAATAAAGGTTCCACTGCATCCGTCACTTTCTACTACTACAAAGATATTCAATACTTATTGCATGAACCTATCCTTGCTAAGTTCAGAGAACACAAAGCTTTCTCCAAGAAATTGAACAAGGCTTTAGGGAGAGGTGAAATAGGTGATGCTAAAAGATTAGAAGAGAATAGACCAAGATATAAATTGGACCATGTCATCAAAGAACGTTATCCAACTTTCAGTGATGCTCTAAGAGATATCGATGACGCATTGAATATGTTATTCTTGTTCTCGATAATGCCTGCCACCGATAAAGTATCAGCTAGAGTCACTAAAGATGCCTCAAACATCTGTAATCAATGGTTAGCTTATGTTGCTAGAGAAAGAGCAATTAGAAAAGTTTTCGTTTCCATCAAAGGTGTTTACTATGAAGCCAGTGTTAAAGGTGTTGAAGTCAGATGGTTAGTCCCATTTAAATTCCCACAAAATATTCCATCTGATATTGATTTCAGAATCATGTTGACTTTCTTGGAGTTTTATTCCACTTTATTACATTTTGTTCTATTTAAACTATACACCGATTCTGGTTTGATATATCCACCAAAATTAGACATCAAGAAATATAAAGGTGTTGGTGGTTTAAGTTCATTCATCTTGGAGACTGAAAAAACAAGTTTATTACCAGATGTTGCCAATTCTACATCTGCTAATGTTGAAGGTACTCAAATTTCAAATGATTCTTTAAAAGCCGCTTTGAATGCTGATTCAAAAGCTAATGATGAAGTTGTGGAAGATGAAGAAGTTGAACAAGTTGGTACTGTAGAATTGGATGAATTCAAAGATAGTAATAAGAATGCTGGTGATTTATTAGAACAACCATCAAAATTTCAAACTGAAGTTGCTACATTATTTGATAAATTTGTTTTTTACATTGGTCGTGAAGTTCCATTAGACGTTTTAGAGTTTTTAATTTTATCATGTGGTGGTACTGTTATAAGTGAATTGACTTTGGATGAATTGAAATTAAACGGTGAAGATGTTAGTGATTTACCATTGGATAACGTCACTCATCAAATTGTTGATAGACCAAAAATTAACGGTAAAGTTCAAGGAAGAACTTATATCCAACCACAATGGGTCTTTGATAGTATAAATAAAGCTACTTTATTACCAGTCAATGATTATCTACCTGGTGAAAGTTTACCTCCACATTTATCACCATGGGGTGATGCTGGTGGTTACAACCCAGAGGAGCAATTGGAAGAAGTTGAAGAAGACTCTTCTGATGAAGAAGAAGAAGAGGTTGAAGGAGAAGAAGATGTTGTTGAAGAAGAAGAGGAAGAAGTTGATGAAGATTTGAAAGCACAAAAAGAATTGGAATTGGAAGCTCAAGGTGTCAATTACAGTGAAGTTAAAGATGATTTGAACCAAGATAACACCAAACAAAAGAAGAGAAAAGCAAACTCAATTGCCAAGACCAAAGAAGAAGAAGAGAAAGAATTGAAGATGATTATGATGTCCAACAAACAACGTAAATTATACAAGAAGATGAAATATTCAAATGAACAAAAAGAAAATAGACAAGAAGAATTACGTCAAAAGAGAAGAAAAATTGAAAAGACTAAATCTAAATTGGAGAAATCGAATGAAAAGAAATGATTTTCTTTTCCTTTGATTGACGTTCATATATAGTAAGTCTGGGTTTTATGGTTGTTTTTTTGTGATTTTATCGTTCAGTTTCATTATCAAATAGAGATGAGAAAGGTGTGATGGTGAAGCATTGAAAGGAAAATTGGTTTCCTTCAATGAATTGCATTTCGTGTACATTACATAATTCTTCAATAAGAATAATAAAAGAAAGTTTCATGCTTTAAACACTTTTGTAAACTCATTTTCGTATTCCAATTCTTGAATCCATCGTTGTTCTATCAGGTATCTCTAACTCTAACAACCCTTGTAATTCCGCTTTCAAGTTCAACAGTTCTTGACCTGATTTATTCAAATGTTCAACATCTGTAGCTTTTTCAACATTGATGAATGTTTTAACAACGTAAAGATTTTCATCTAATGGTCTCAATTCATTCCCATGGAAGAAATGATCAATTTGGAAAATCTCAATGGTGATATTCCCATAAAAGAATCGGTACCCTGTTATTAAATATCTCGTATCAATGTCATATCCTAAATCTTTCATCACTTGAGTTATTGTCTGATTTTTTTGTAGATTTAGATAAGTTTCCAATATTAACTGTATACTGATTTTTCTCTTTCCTGCAGATGGGATATCAACCGTTTGCAAGATCCAGTCTTTATAGTCGTTGATTGACTTGATGTCTTTGTTATAAGTGGTCTTTAAATGGAGTTTGTGCTGTTCGTATTGCGTGTTTTTACTGTTTGGTTCAAACTTGACTATTGTTGATGGTGGTGATAATATCGTTAATGTCTGGTACGAAAGCGGTTTTGAGCCGGTCAAAGTCGTCAATGAGTCGAGTGTGAGCTTCAATTGTGGTTTGGAGATCGATCCAAACAGAGATAACTGCTGCACCATGTTCCTTTAAGTGCTTTTACCTGGTGAAAGACGAGTACAAAAGCTACAAAATCTCTTGATGTTCAGAAAAGTAGAGTAGCTTTGATTAATTACATAATCATCCGGCCATAGTATATAAAGGCTTCAGTCCAGCTTGATGTCCTCGAGTTTCTGGCTGTGCTCCAGCTGGACGTCCTCTGTGAATGCTGCGACGATGTAGCCGATGAGCACAACGTTGGCCATGAAAGCAGCAATTCCTCCAGAAATAATGGCGTTGTGGTCTATGAGAATAGAATTAGTAAAAGAGCTCATTGATATTTGTATTGTTTAAAACTCACCAAAATAGTACTGTGCGACAAAGAAACTGAACACTGGGAGTATCACCATGGCAGCAGTGAAGAATATCAGTTTTCTAACAACGGAGCTGGGTTTGTAATAGTTAGTGATGATGGTCATTCTGAGCTGGTGAGAGATACGTACATTGGGATATCAACAGCCATTTTCTATTATATTATTGAGAGAGTTGGTTGAGTGTGTCTATTGAAATAGGGAAGTTGATACTGAAAATTGAGCGTGATTGTCTTTCAATAAAGTTGTTATTTAATTCAATTTGGTATAATTTGATAAGATTTCTCTCTTATGAATTTTTATTTATTCATCTCAGTGCGATTATACAATGTGTCTAGTGTTGTTTTGTAGAACATCTCAAGATTTATATAGTGAAGATGCAATGATAATCACACCGTTGGAAACCTCTCATCCAGATCATCCTCATACTCCAAAATCACAGAAATATTCGACAATCACTCCATACAAAACTTCCAGAACAACACCATCCACATACTAATCCATCGCGTTTTTTTTTTCGTACAGCGCTTTAAAAAACTATACGAAATCAGAAGCTTTATAAATTTACCAAAAACTTGCTGTTTTGAATATTTCCTTGCTCTTTATCCAATTGTACAAACTCTTTTTTAATTCATAGAGACAGCCATACAATGTCAGCTTTGAATCCTCCAACAAGAACCAAAGAATTCGGTGGGATTCCAGGTGTACTGGCAATCTCATTAGGTCTGCCTACGTTGCTAATAGCGATTCATCAATTGGTCAATGATCGATATCATCTGGTTGGAATTGACCTTGATCTTGATGCTTTCTTGACATTTGATAAACCTTGGTATTCATACGTTTTCAATGGTCAAGTATGGACGTATTATTTGGTTTGGTTCTTTGGATTGATGGTGTTTGATCTTGTTTTGCCAGGGACATATAAAGAAGGTGTTGAGTTGAGAGATGGAACCAAATTGTTGTACAATATTAATGGTGTTTCATTGAGTTCATTGTTGATATTGGTATTGGGATTTAGATTCTGGTTGACTGATGGGAAACTACCAGAATTACAATTCCTTTATGATAATGTTTTGGATTTTACCATTGTTGCTATAATTTTTTCATTCTTGCTTGCATGGGTTGTTTACTTCAACTCTTTTATTCCATTGAAAGATGTCAATGGGAAAGGTACAAAAGAAAGGATCTTAGCTGAAGGTGGTAATACTGGGAATGTCCTATATGATTGGTTTATTGGTCGTGAATTGAATCCAAGAATTTGGTTTTGGGATATTAAACTTTTTTGTGAATTAAGACCTGGGATGTTATTATGGTTGGTTTTAAATCTTGCTAGTTTACATCATCAATGGTTAAAATTTGGATACTTGAGTGATTCATTAATCTTATTGAATGTACTACAAGGAATTTATATCTTTGATGGTGTTTTAAATGAAGAAGGATGTTTAACAATGATGGATATCACTACTGATGGATTTGGTTTCATGTTATCATTTGGTGATTTGGCACTATTACCATTTTCATATTCTTTACAATCTAGATATTTGGCAGTTGAACCAGTTCATCTAGGTTTCAACTTGACAATTTTCATTTTAAACGTTGGTATCATTGGATTTTATATCTTTAAATCATCAAATGCTCAAAAATCATTATTCCGTCAAGGTAAATTAACACATTTAAAATCAATCAAGACTCAAAGATCAACAAAATTACTAGTTGATGGCTGGTGGGCATTATCTCAACATATCAATTACTTTGGGGATTGGGTATATGCCTTTAGTTGGTGTCTAGCTACAGGTTTCAAAACTCCATTGACTTATTATTATGCTTTATATTTTGCGGCATTGTTGATCCATAGACAACAGAGAGATGAAATCAAATGTAGAGAGAAATATGGGAAAGCATGGGAAGAGTATGAGAAACAAGTGCCATATAAAATCATTCCATATGTCTATTGAGAGGTTTGTTGTTGTTGTTGTTGAAATGTGGGATGCGTGATGATAATCAATTTGTTAAAACGTAAACAGAGTCTGTAATATAGAATCAAGCACTCTGAACTAAACCAGTAGTCATATGCCTCATTTGTTCTTGTTGTTATCAACCCTTTTCTCAAAAGAACCGTAGCTTATATCCAACGAAGCCAACCATGAGATGGCAGTGATGAGGACGAAAAGCAACACCAACGAAACGATGATGGCTGAGAGAATTCCCGGCGTGAAGTATGTTGGCTGGAGAGGAACACCGGAAGCGACGGATGATGTTATCGAGGCCATGTCTTTTATGTGTGTGTGAGTGTGTTTGTTTGTATTGGGTCCTGTGCTTTCTCTTGATGTGGTTGTTTTGGTGAGAGTTGTTCAGAAGATAAAGAGAAATGATATGTGGAGTTACCCGGTCTTATGCCCTTTTTCTACTATAGCAGTAACTGGACGATAATATGAGTCCTCTTTAGTTGGGGAGCAAAAGTCAGATCAGAAATACTCGATAGGTTAGGGATTTGGAGGTTATCTAAGTTTTTGATACTCAATATAATGAGAACTGAGAGGTGATTCTTCAACTCAGGCAGCACCGTTTTGAAGCATTCTAATCAAGTTGCTACAGAAGTATCCATATTTGCCACAAAATCTTTATGCTAGTACTACAATCATCACTCTGTCAAGCACTGAAGTACCTGAAACACAAAATATCTCCAATCTAACCCTTTAATCTTCATTACTCATGACTGAGACCTCAGGAGGCAGAGAGTTACCCGGTCCGGGCTACCCACTGCCTTTGGCTTACCTAAGCATTAATTTTTTTCAAATTAGGCATCTTGGCCGAGTGGTTAAGGCGAAAGACTTGAACTGTTTCATAGTGAAAGATATCTTTTGGGATTTTCCCGCGCAGGTTCGAGTCCTGCAGATGTCGCCATTTCTTTTTTTTTCCCAATATCTCCAACGCTTTTGTTGATGACTTCCTTAATCTTTTATTCAGTTGGCTTGTTGTTTCAATTACTCAGTGGTGGATCTGCTGAGCAGTCCATGAGATTTGATACCAGCATTAACTGTCCTGTAAAGACGTGATGCTCTTATTGGCTGGGAGTGTGGTTCGGCGAAATGATTCCAGCAGAGCGCGAGCCACCGCTGTTTTCGCTGGGTTTGGCGGGGAGTCTCGGTGCGTCTGGGCGGAAGGCTGAAAGGAAGGCTAGAAGGAGCTAGTGGGAGAGCCCCCCAGCGGACAAAGAGAAAAACGTGATCAGCTTAATTATAGGAGCAATTTCGCGGGTGGAAAAAAAAATTACCAGTGGGTTTTTTGAGCGGCATCAAACAAACAAATACCAAATATCGAATGGAAAGAACCCTGTTCTGAAGGCAATTTGTTGCTTGGAAGCTGGACACAAACACTTGAAATCTGTCTTTTGAGGAGAAGTGGTGCTATCAGAACAGGCCGTCTCTCTGCTCTTTCCCGTTTTTTTTTTCTGCGCACAAGTCACATTATATTACTCATTCAATAAACCAGTCATCATCCATCACAATGACTTCCAAACAAAACACCATATCAAATCTATCGAGTGCGCTGAAATCAGTCAACATAAGCGAGGACAGACACCCTCTGCAGCAAGAGCTCCACTCACAGTACACACACGAACAGCTACAAAACCAACAGCAAATACATGACAATCTGATAAACCAACAGAATTTGACCAATGCTTCAGAATCAAGAATCTCACATTTTTTCAAAAATCAACCACTGGAAGGTTACACTTTGTTCTCACATAGGTCTGCTCCGAATGGGTTTAAAGTTGCTATTGTCCTAAGTGAGTTGAATTTGGACTATCATACAATTTTCTTAGATTTCAATAAAGGTGAACAAAGAGCACCTGAATTTGTGCAAATAAATCCAAATGCAAGAGTACCTGCTTTGATTGATCATAATAATGAAAACCTGGCTATTTGGGAAAGTGGGTCGATAATACTATATCTAGTACAAAGATTCTCTAGAGATTTTGGTGATTGTCCATTATGGAGTGAGAATTTAGCTGAACAATCACAAATTACAAGTTGGGTTTTTTTCCAAACTTCAGGACATGCGCCAATGATTGGACAAGCTCTACATTTCAGATATTTCCATTCTCAACCAGTACAAAGTGCTGTTGATAGATACACTGATGAAGTTAGAAGGGTTTATGGGGTTATTGAAATGGCATTGGCTGAAAGAAGAGAAGCATTAGTTATGGAATTAGACGTTGAGAATGCAGCTGCTTATTCTGCTGGAACTACACCATTATCACAATCTAGATTTTTTGAATATCCAGTATGGTTAGTTAGTGAAAGAATAACAATTGCAGATTTAGCTTTTGTTCCATGGAATAATGTTGTTGATAGAATTGGTATTGATTTGAAAGTTGAATTCCCAGAAGTTTATAAATGGACTAAACAAATGATGAGAAGACCTTCAGTTGTTCGTGCTTTAAGAGGTGATCAATGAATTGAGTGATGGTTTTCATTTATTATGAATGAATCAGAAAACAACTTTGCTATGAAATGTTAATAAAGTATTGTATAATTTGAGGAGGGGTGTGTGCAAAAGATCATGAAGGATGAAGAAGATATGTATTGATAATGATAAGTTTCAAGATAATTATGCCGTGGTATATTTGTAACTGATACATCAGAGGACAGCTCGTAGAATTACTACAAATTGAATGAATATTGAATGAAAATTGTGATGGTGCATGGATTTGAATGGAACTCAAAATCTGAAAACTTTTCCATGACAGAAAGCAAAATCATCATCGTAAACTCATTCAAGTCCATGTAGTTTTACTCTTATATGCTGATCAGTTCCCACGACAAATCTCCACCATTCAGAAACGTTGAATTTTGCAGTGAGAATAGTTTTGTATAGTGGAACTATTAACCACTTCAGCAGGTTAGGAGCGCAAGATAAGGGTGGAAAAAAGAAAAAACCTCTCTAATTCGTCGTTATGCCAGAACCTAATATCTTTCCAGAGTATTGAAGAGAGTACTTTGATCAACACAAGGGTATTAAGGAAGTACCAGAAATGCTATTGTTCCGAAA
This sequence comes from Wickerhamomyces canadensis, assembly GCA_003707015.3. Taxonomy (NCBI): domain Eukaryota; kingdom Fungi; phylum Ascomycota; class Saccharomycetes; order Phaffomycetales; family Wickerhamomycetaceae; genus Wickerhamomyces; species Wickerhamomyces canadensis. The sequence goes on along the minus strand of PPMU03000022.1, from coordinate 41,814 downwards.
GAAGGTGAGATTTTCTATGAGTCTGAAATCTCTGAATTCAATATCGAAGAGACTCTATCAATGATGATCAAAGACTCTAGAGAATCAGATGCTAAATTCATTGAAGCATTGAACAGAATGACAGATACAAGTTCAGGCTCTCTAACAAGTACTGACAATTCCATTGCTTACGCGAACACGTTCTGGAAAATGTAGATGTTCTCCAGAATTACGTAATCTCATCGCACTCAAATTTTTTTATGTTGGCATATCGAACCACACCACAATCACAGAGCACTTCACTCGTCAAACCTCCTTGCTGAGTCTGCTCCGTTGAGATTCCTCGGTCAATATCAAGAGACGCACAATATAATGACAGTGGAGGAGCACCAAGCGAAAAGAAGGAATATCAGTCGAGGAATATCCAGAAACACAATCACCCATAAACATCCTCTTAATGTTAAGCCATCAGGAAATGCATTGATTTACGATACCCCTGCTCTACAACGTTCACGAGCTGCCTTGCTAGGATCATTCGCAGGCTTCCCAGATGAGCTGCTGTTGGAGCTTCTAGGGTATATAGATTCCACTAGAGATTTGTTGAATCTAAGTCATGCTTCAAGGGTTTTTTATTCATTTATATATGATGAAGAGTTATGGAGAAAGTTATACATCAAGAAAGCATTAAAAGAAGAAGCAGAACTAGGTGAAGAAAACTCACCACAATATCCATTGAATATCAAAACATGGAAAGGTTCATGGAGAAGAACCATGCTCAACATTCCAAGAAATAAAGAAGCTAATATCCAACTCCCTGATAACTTGATATGTTCAGATGTTTTGTTCAGACCATATCAATGTTCACAAGTTGATTATCAAATTCTATTCAGCGATTTGTATCAGGATGAAGAAGAAAGTTATAAACTACGGAAAACTTCAAACAAGAAATTTGGTATTGAAAGAATCGATGAAGATCTAATGACTGATGATTTATTCACATCAAAATATCATGATATCCCATTCATCCTCACAAACAAAGATGAATCGAGATGGCCAAAATGGAGTCTGAAAACCTTAACTGATAGATTCCCAACTGTAAAATTCAGACAAGAATCCGTTAGATGGCCTTTAGATTTCTATTCCCAATATTTTGAAGAAAACCAAGATGAATCACCATTATACCTATTTGACTGTCAAAGTAAAGCAATGAAAACTTTGGTTAAAGAATACACTGTCCCAAAGATTTTCCAAAAAGATGCCTTCACAACATTCAACCCACCAACCACCAATTTTGAAAAAACATGTCGTCCAGATTATAGATGGATAATAGTAGGACCTGAAAGAAGTGGTTCAACTTTCCATAAGGATCCAAACCATACAAGTGCCTGGAATGCAAATCTAACAGGTTGTAAACTTTGGATAATGCTCCCTGGTGATGTGAAACCTCCAGGTGTTGGTACCGATGATGAAGAAAGTGAAGTCACTTCTCCTGTTGGGATAGCAGAATGGGTTATTTCAGGTTTTTATAATGATAGTATTAAACTGGCATTGGATGGGAAATGTAAGATTGGGATAACTTTCCCTGGTGAATGCATGTATGTTCCTAGTGGTTGGTGGCATAGTGTTATTAATTTGAAAGATAGTGTTGCATTGACACAAAATTTTGTTCCTGTTGTTGATCTTCCTAAAGTTTTCAATTTTTTGAAGAATAAGAATGATCAAATCTCTGGGTTTCACGTTAAGGATTTCACTGATAGTTTGGAAAGTTTTATTCAAAGGCATGGTTTGAAATTGAAAGTATTTGAGGATTTTCTAAAAGAGGTTAAAGTGGCACAATTGCATAATGAAGATGTTGGAGAATATAAGAATTATCCAAGATTACCGGTTTTTGAATTCTTTGTTGAGTGTTTGAAGAAGAACGATGGATTCAAAGATTTGTTAGAAGATGCATTGATTGGGCTCAAGAAGATTGAGGAGGAAAATGCTTCCTCTGTGGAAAGAGTGATTGTTCCAAGTAAAAAATGGGAAAGTTTAACAACGGCCAATGATGATAAAGGAACTACAAGTACATTCTCATTCAATTTTGATGAAACTGATGATGAGGAATGAAGCAATAAATATAATGAAAATATATTTCCCTTTCATGAAAACCAAAAACACTCTACTCTAACTTAACTATAATCGTAAAAAACCCAATTGAATCCAAATGAATAAAAACTCATCATATCTCATATCATCGTTAAATGCAACAACTTAACTCAAGTTTGTAACTTTCTCAACACTACCATTAGCATCGTAATCCCGCACTTTTTCCAACAACTTCTTATTCCCATCAGTCTCATTTAAAAAGTTCAAGATATGTGGGACAACCAAATCTTTGATCCCACTACCCCAAATGAGATCCAAATGTTCATGATGAGGCACACCAATGGCTTTCGTATCATCACTTGGTAATAGTTTCAACATCTGCTCAATATTCACCAATGAATCAATCTCACCATATAATAACCTAATTGGAACTTTGATGTTGGTCTTTGTTGGGAAGTTCAAAGGTTGGAAAGGTTTTGAAAAAGAACTTGTTACTGATACTATTTCATCATACATTTGAAATTTTGAATTTCTAATGATTTGAAACCAATGGACAATCGATTTCACAGAAGTTGGACTGTATAGATGAGAGTAACAAGCAATTTTTGAATCAGAATCAATGTTTAAACCTCTCCAATTGAACAAAATCTTAACTGATAAATCAATGACTTTCGTGAACAATGGAGGATATATGATATTCTCCCAGAATGTAGCTGATGGTAATAATGCTCTTTTCCCAAAAATCAGAAACATAATGTTTGGTGAGGCTTTTGTCAAAGTATCAACCACTTGAGAATGTAAACCCCTTGGTGTCATTGCTGGACCAATTGCAATGAACAGATTCACTTGTGTGTTTAATTTAGGGTTGATTGACAATGACGCAAACGCCTGGGCTGATCCTTGTGAGAATCCAATATATGTTAAATTAGGCAAATGAGTATAATTTAGAATATATTCAATTGAATCAGGAATATCATAAATTGCAAACTCATCAATTGAAAAATCCCAATATTTAGAAGATGAAGGTTTCAAATTCAAATGTTTTGATGAATACTTATTCCCTCTATTATTCCCTAACCAAACATCAAACCCAAGATCATGTAATACAAATGGTAAATTATTCTCCTTGTGGATATTGAGACACCAGATGTCTGAGCACATCAGGAGTCCATGATGCAAATAAACAGCAGGCGCACCTTCTTTCAACGGCTTGATTCTATGAAGGGTCAAAACGTAGCCGTCTTTAGTCGGCAAGACATGGTTATCAATCTCATATCCAAAGATAGCACCAATCTCATAGATATCCTCTGCTGATCTGATCTTGTTCCGCAACTGCACCTCTGTAGGCAGCTCTTGGTCCGTGGAGACGTTCTGGAAGTCATCCTCTGAGAAGATCAAGCTGTGGAGAGCGTTTAGACAGTTTGTAAAGTACTGAATCAACCTGAAGGGTATGAGATAGGTGATGATGGAAATGACAAACTCCACATAAACGACAAAGAAGGAGCAGAGCAGCGTGGGCCACTCCGCCAAAGACAGACGGCCAATGACGGGGATCGAAGGCATTTTACAGCAGCACAGAGTTTATAGATTGTGCAGTTCTGAAAAGACCGCTGCTTTTTGTGTTGATGAGTTTATACTGTTATTTGAAAAGAAGGCGGGTGGCACATTCGCTAAGTAAATTCAAATAAAAGGGTGAGGTGATTATGTGCCTATGTCACTTCTGTCAGGTGATCATACACGTGACTATAGGTTATTACATAATAAAATATATTAGCAAACCCCGCGCGCTGATTGGCCAGTCTTCCGCGCTCTGCCCCGGGCACAAATGACTTTCTCGGTTCCGCAAAGAAACGATCATAAAGAAGTGCTACAGAAAAAATTGCGAATTGAAGCCATCAATATTTACTGATCTTGTCTTGTTCAGTGTTTTCTCATTAAAGATCATCAAGAACTAATCAACAAGAATAATCACAATGCTCGCAGCCAGACAATTCGGATTGGGCCTAATAAGAAGAGCCTCCCCTCTAAACAACCTCGTCAAAGCCCAGGCCATCAGAAGCTTGAACACCGTTGTCACAACCCATGAGAAGGAACAGGACATCCTAGTCGCACAGCGTAAAAACAGACCAACCTCTCCACATTTGACCATCTATCAACCACAACTCACATGGTACTTGTCCTCAGTCCACAGAGTCTCCGGTGTCATCTTGGCTTTTGGTTTCTACGGTGTCACCGTTGCTTATGCCTTGACCTCTTTGTTGGGTGTGCATTTTGACTCCAACTCTATTGCTGATGCCTTCCATTCCTTGTCATCTTCTGCTCAAATCGGTATCAAGGCCCTTCCTGTTTCGTTGTTCTTTTTCCATTTCGCTAATGGTATCAGACATTTGATCTGGGATACTGGTAAAGAATTGACCATCAAAGGTGTTTACAGAACTGGGTACGCTGTGTTGGCTTTCACCACCATTAGTGCTTTGTACTATTCTATTTTCTGAGGACTGTGTCTTTAGATAATATCCATATTCATCCATCAAGCCATACATATTTATTCACCACCTAAACCAGTTATTTACAGATTTTACACTGGGTGCCTTATAAATGTTTCTATTTCCATTATACGCATCCTGTAAACATAACTACTTATCATTCTATTCTTTTCATATACACATTAAAACATGCTTTCTTTTCTCTTTAATCATTATCATCTCTCTGATACATTCATACCTCTTTCTATAACCCCATCAATCCAACTTGCGGATCCTCTTCAGTCTTTATAAAAAAATTTAAATATTCATCATTCTCATTAATAACATAATCCTTCATATTGTCTTTTAGATAGTTGAAATCGTGTTGACTCTTATTATAATCACCATCCTCTTCCAGCGTTGTGATACCAATCATTGAATCGTTTTCACGACTGAGATTTTTGTTCTTATCAAAAGAACATAAACACGCACTACTGGATCCACAAAACCCACACTCACTCTTCACCTCAGTACTGATTGTTCCACTGTTATTACTAGCTGGAATCTCCCATACTTCATTATCTATGGTGGTCATTGTTGTTGTTCTCGATAGATTATGGGTATGTAAATTGAATTCAAATGGATCAATTGATGTACTGAGACTTCTATCCAATGGATGGGTATGGGAAGGTGGTGGACTCAACATTAGATCCTGTGTTTGTAAAGACATTGATCTTTCCAATTTGGCAGTCTTGGTCTTTTTGGTTGGTTTCCCATATTCTTCAATGTCCAATTCTTGTTTAACTTTATTATTGGAATTGATTATCGTTTCAATGTTTGGTAAACCACTTGTTGATGATGCTGATTGATCCATTGGGATAGAAGCCAATGAGATTGGAGATGGTGAGTCTTCGGGTTTGATTTTGAGCTCTTCACTGATCAAATCCTTCTTCTTTGGTTTCTTCTTATATTGACGTTTTTGACGAACTGGTTTCCCATTAGTAGCATTCGTTGAGCTTGGAGTAGATTGACCAATTCCAATGTATTTAGGATCAACTGTTGGTGAAACATCACGAGAAGCTGCAAGACTAGGGGTGTTATTTATTGGTGTTGATACCGACGTCACTGATGAACTTGTTCTATCAACTTGACTAGAAGGTGTAGAGTTCAGTAGTTGTGGAGCTGGAGATGAGTCTGAATAGTCCATTATTGGTTTTTGTAACGACATTATTTCAGCCTTCAATCTTGATATTATATTCTTAAGTTTTTGATTCTCTTCAGTGGCTGTTTCCAATTGACATTTCAAATCTGAATCTTGATAATCATTAACTTTGACTATTTCACTCTTACTCTTTTGTAAATTCAACCCAGTCATTGTGTTTGAAAGACTTTGCATTGAAGTGGTTGATGAAGCTGAAGACATCAGTTTCTTCTTATCAACAGTTGGCTTTCTACCAGCTTTAGGTCTAGGAGGTAACACCCATTGCTTTGAAGTTATGATACATGGTAAACTCTGTGTATCTGAATCATTATGAACACCATTGATTGTACTAGTTGATGTCTTCATTGTAGAAATAGATGAGGATGAAGATGATCTTGAGACATGATTCATCGGTTTTGGTAATAATTGGGCAGGTTTTGGAGCTATAAGAGGAGCAGGAGCAATGGGTGTCAAATGGTTCTTATAACTCTGAGACTGAGTTTTCATTATCGGTATAGTGTGATTCATGATTATTGACAAGGGACTCTTGAGCTTTGGTTAAATTGTCTAAGTTTTAAATACAATAATTCAAAGGCCGATCTAACCAATACTAGCGATAGAATAGGTAATAAACGCTTCCTTCTAAGCCAGGATTCTAACAAAAGTATGAGACCTCGTTATTGGATGGATATCGATGAGTTCAGGGGTTTGAGTATCATCAAATAGATGGAAGTTGTGATGGAAGTTTGATTAGAAATGACTGAGCTGGGAATGTTGGGATTCTATGGTGCTGCTTCCCTTGGATATGATTCTGCTTCGGGATGAATATTGAAGTATTATGGATGCTGCCTGTATTGCGGAAAGTGGGATGTTGGAGATGAAGATGGAGGTGTGGTAGAGAAAGGAATAGCCTGAGTGTGCGCGACAACAACAATCTCAACGAACCCTCTTCAACTATTATTGCTGATGTTCTCGAGAAGCAGAGAGGGAAAATTTGCAAGTTTTTATGGATTATTGATTACTTTTGCATAGTTAAGCATCAATTTTCTTCTCTCAATTCCAGGCAGTCTCGGGTCTCGGGGTACGTTATGGGGCGGGACTAAAGGACTAGCAGGAGTTTGAATTCTCGGGAGAGCAGTGCCTAATTAGTAGGCCGAGCACCGACCCACCGACCCTGCGCAGCTTCCGGCTCCCAGCGCTGGAACTCAGCTAGAAAATGGAATGACTCCTCCGCGCTGTTTGTTAACTCTGGAAAGACTAGCAGCAAATAGCCAGTCACTAAAGTGCAACCTATAAAAAGGGGTTCATTCGTAATACATTTCCGCCAGGTCGATGATCGTTTCATGATCAGTTGAAGATGCACTTCTCTTCGTCCATAATTGCTTGCTTGCTACTAAAACTTGGGAGCTAAATGCTATTCGTGTAATTTGTTTTTGTGTCAAAATTGGGCCTACCGAGCACCGGCCCATCCATCGCCCCGGGAAAGAAGTATGAGCATTCCCAATCCCGATGAGCTCTGTCAAAGACGCAACAATCGAAAGATCAACACGCGTTTTAGTTTATAACGGTCATATTCAAGCCCTAACCTAAACTTGTGTGGCTGCTATACTTCTACTCCATCTTCTGATCATCTGGCTTATTGTTTAGACAGAGATTGTCGTTCTACCACTGCAGCGGGATGATGATCTCAAACGCCAGTATCGGCCCTACACTAATGGTGGGCAGCTTTCCCGTTTGTGAGAGTAGATCAGCGTCTGCTGAGTTAAATTAACTCGTGGGATAGACCGTCATGGCTAAGCTGTAGATGCCAAACACTGTCTCAAAAGCATCAGGAACTGGAATTGCAAATATTGCTCTTGATCTGGCCATTATAGTAAGAAATATGCATTCCGGTAACGTCCTTTCATGGTCTTTCAGCTTCCTAATCCTACAACGAGCTGACCGATCGAGCCACGCATGACTAAATTATAAGCAGGATATTAGCCAAAGACTTCTGGATGATCGAGAGCATGACACATGACACTCCCCGGAAGTGTACGTCCTTGTTCTACATCGAAGTGTTGTCGCTGAGAGTTTTCACTTCCATCAAGTTCACGCTTGTTAATCGCTATAGTTTATTTCTGGAACTGCAAGGGTCTAACTGGGACTTGTGGGCCTTACTTCAAGGGACTGTCACGGACTTTACCACTGAAACCTGAACCTCTTTGCCGGAAGGGGAATTCTCTCATAGAAAAGAGCATCACCCGGCCGTGCTCTTGTAACCGATTTGCCCATACCCGCGATTTTGAGCCAAAACAAAAAAGGTAAACAAACACATCAAATTCGATGGTACAAAGAGAAGTGATAGCTGGAAATGATAAGGAGATCAACTATAGGAAAGACTTCAAACTCGTTGAAGCAAAGACAACTGTCTCATCTCCATTCACAACTGGCACAACTGGAGGCTAATCTATCAGACTTTGAAAACTTGATCAAAATAACAACGTTCCAGGCTGAATATATCAAGAAATTAGGGATAATGCATGGGAGTTTGTAAGTATACCATCGATTCGATATATTGGCCGTGGTTCGCAATACTAACCCTTCCTTTTATAGGTTCATGGCAAGTCATAAAATATTCGAAGAAGAGATAAGAGCCCAAGAAGGCTTTGATGATAATGATAATGATGAGGTTGAAGTTGATGAGAAGGCTGAAGAGGAATCAAATATTGTTACCAGTTGAATTTTGATATTGTACCAGAACCCAATTACGGGTTTGTCTAATGAAGTTATGATGTCTTTTGTTTTTACGTTTGTTCGGTTCTTGAGTTGAAGCTTGTACAGTTTGACCTAATTTTGATTTTTTCTGCAATTTGGAAACCTTGTGGCCCCATTCTTTCTTGGATGTAGAATAACAGGTCAATGAAACATCTAAATCCCAGATTACAATCAAAAACACTCGGGGGCTCTTTAACCACAATCGTTAATATTTGATACGTATTCTCTATAAGTATCCTTCGATTACGTAATCGAGAATCTGATTTTTTTCATCACCATTGAAAAAGTTCAACATGAATGAATTTTGAAGTCAGTTCGAGTGTGTAAATCAAAGCGATTATACTGCAATAATACGAGATGTTTGGTGCTTTTAGATCCACAAATGTCGTCCAAGGTGGTCTACTTTGGTAAGTTAAATCTTTACTTCTCACTCAACACCCCATAGTCGATAGAATACTAACATTCAACAAATAGGAAAATCCCACATACAATGTCACAACCACAAAAATACAGATTGAGAAAAAGATTACAACAGGTTGATAAAGTGATTGAAACGGTTTTCAAAGGTCTTGAACAGAAAAAACTAGCAGCTCCAAATTTGACTGCTCAATATAGTAGATTCCCAAAAGAATCTGAGATGAAACCTGCTGATAAATATACTGTTTTCAATAAAAATGAAAGAGGTTATAGAAAAGGTGTTCATAGAACTCCTAAATGGACTAAAATATCACAAAGAGTTAACCCTGAACATTTCTAGACTGTTTTTTTTTCGGTTTTGGAAACATGGAAGACTGGCTTTATGGTGTGAGGAGTTGTTGTATATAGAGGGATTGAAATGTACATTAGACAAACGTACTGATGATGTAGCTAGGAACAGTTTCTGGTTGCTCGAAGCTTTGAAAAGCTCCCTTCCATGAATCTGCTGAATTGTCCGCAGTCTATTGATGTTCTTGCTTGAAACACCTCAATGAAAACTCTACGATACCGCCAGTTTCACATTACAACGTATATCAACCTAAAAAAACATATAAAGAACACTAGAACACAACAAAACATCAACAGAACTGAACTAATCCCCCCAAGAAGCCAATATGGCGCTAATCAAAACCTATCCCAGATATAATTCGAGATGAAATAATCACTATATTTCTCATCCCCATAATTCAAAAAATCCGTGAGGTTTTTCTCCTTGTTATATATCACCAACACTGATGATTTCATATCGATTCGAAGTCCCAATTTTCTATAAACCATTAGTTTCAAACTATTTTTTGTACTGTTAGTGATTTGGGGGTACTATTGATTGTAGGCGAACAAAAGTGATACTCACACAATGGCATCTTTATCTTCTTCATCATCAATGACGTTTAATGATTCAATTTGTTGATCTAGTTCGTTGAAATCATCAACAAGATTACTCAATTGTGATGATAAATCTTGCTTGGTAGATGTCAGCTCTTTGAGTCTTTTGTTTAGATCAAGTTCTAAATTTTGGTTATCCTTGATCTTGTTCTTTGTCTCTACTCTTTGTTTGGAATTCTCTAGATCATCCAAGATTTGCTTCTGTATAGCTATTTGGTGTGATAATTCTATATTTCAAGTTAGTTTTAGTTCCAAAGCCATCAATTCTGTTGAAATTACATACTTGAAAGCTCCTGTTGTTCCACCATGATTTTTGATTCACGTTGGTTCTGCAATGCCTTCAAGTTTTCTGAAATACGATCTATCGTGTCCAGATCGGTCTCTATATCGAAACCTTCTATGGTTTCTCTTAGGAGCTCGCCAGGATTGATATGGAGCACCATCGTGTGATATTTGTGAGGAGTGTTATCAGATTAGAACAGAAGTTGAAGTATTAATTATTGTTTGTTTACTTTTTGACAGATTGAAGCGCGATGAGAAGTAATAGCCAAATCTGGAATATTACTGTATTAGGATACAAGATTGAATTATAGGTGAAACCCCCTTCTGTTCTTTGAAAAAGAAGAGATTACAATACTCCCCAAGCAGCTTTCTATCAGACTGTTCTTCTGTGCTTCAAATATCCTTACAAATATTCACAGCTTCAATATTCCGCAACTCTCTCTATGCGGGTAGATACCAGACTCAGTGCGTTTTCAAGCGTAAATTTCGGTCCGCTCAGCTACGAAAAAGAATATGGCACCAGAAACAACAAGTTGAGAGAAGTTCTTTGAGCTGAAGAGTTTTAAGTTGATTGAGAGAGGTTGTTAATCGATCTTGTATTGTTTGAAGGAGGTTCAGAATGGATAAGCATAATGTTAAACTGCCAGTGTGGGTTCTGACCCCAGCTGAAGAAAAAGAGGCCAGAAAGAGATGGAAAGAATACGCATATAAAGAATGTGATGACTTTGTAAAGAGTGAGTATTTGATGATTATTGATTGATGGGTATCAAATGAACTGAAAGAGCAGGACTAACTAAATTTTGATTTGTATAGAATTTGCTGAATGTTCAAAGACAAATGGTCTATCAGTCATTTTCAAATGTACTGGAGCTAGAGATGAAATGAATGCTTGTATTTTGAAGTTACAAGGTGCAGATGAATTAGATAAACAAAGAAGACTCCTGATAGCTGAAAAAATAGCTAAACTTGAGGAGAGCAAATAAGAATCTACTGATAAGAAGTGGTAGATAAGTTTATGAGAAAGATTGTCTAGGTGAAAGGATCTAGATTCATGAAAGATGATGGAACATAGGAACGAAAAGATAAAAAAAGAGGCAACTATGAAAGACCTGCATCGCACATGTTGTTCTTATTGAGTGCTATGAAGGGAAAATGATAAACTTGTAATTAGACGTGGTGGTTCATGAGGAATGGTTTGTGTGTTGGATAAAATAAAGATCTACTTGTACATAACTAAAGAAGTTGTAAGGCTAGAATTAGTTGAGTTAAATCTAGACCAGATATAACAGCCATCAAATATCGACTGTATTGTGAACGTGTGAACTCTGAACCTTTTGACCTACGATTAGCTTGAAGAGGTACTAATGTTTCAGTCATGTGATCAATATTTGATAACTATTGCTCTGGGTAGTGGATGGATCAATAATTTGCGCTATCATAACGTTCCTCAGCACAATCACACATGTGACGTACGCACTAATTTATTGTATATTACATCATCCTTCATGATTGTGACATGACAGCGTGTGATGCGATGACCAATTTTAATCACAACGTGCCTGATTTCCGTGCGATTTCCAATGTCATCTAGTACTACGCAACTAAGATTCCCCAATATTGAAAAAGAAAGGTATACTTATAATCAGAGCTGTAAGTTGTGAACTTTTGGGGTAATTATGCCCGTTTGATCGAGCTGAAAATTAGCAACCCCACTTCTCCTATTGGTCCATTACCAGTTCTGGTTCTGATTTGTAAGGATCTCCATCATCGTCAATCGCCAGCAACTGATAGTAGTGTCATTGCGTATAAATATGGGTAAGATTCCTCCATCATTCACACTTCTGTAACTTCCTCAGATTCAACAAATTCTATAATATACACACAATGTCAGGAATCTTTGATAAATACTTAAACATGATCAATGGATCCAAAAACACATTTGGTCAAATGCACACAAGAACAAACACATCAGCTTCTGTCACAACCATCAACTCTAGAGAAGCTTACATCCCATACCAAAAGAGAAGAACATCCTCGACCGCTTCAAGCATGAGTGAAGGTGATGCCAGCTCCATCAACGAGTTGAGAAAATCTTCGATGGCATCGATTGGGGAGCCTGGTGCTGTTGCTATTGAGACTGAGATTAAAGAGGTCAAGAGATTGAGTGAGCCAAATAACAGGGTCAATTTCTGAGCATTTCAGCAACAGGTTGTTACTTTTCAGTGATCATTTTTGAATATATTGTGGGTTTTGAAATTTAAATGGGTAGGCGTTGTGAGTATAGTTTTGGGTAATAATGGATAGTTGATTTGGTTTAAGGCTTTGGGCTTTGGGCTGTTTATTGTAGTTAAAGAATAATAAATAAAGTGTAGTGGCGCGAATCCAGTCTGTGAATGGAGGGCCTGTCGATATTATGCTTCATGATCAATACCGCCTCGTTTGTATTCAATTTTAAGACGATACTTCTCTCTATATCGATATATTAGTTGTATTAGTAGTCGTAAATTCAGTGTACATCCACTATCAGATAAGTAGTACAACCACCAATATTTCCCCCTCAAAATCACAGCTACTTTTATATCGAGGATACGGGTAACAAGGACTGGGAAACCCGATAAATAATCAAATTCAAGAAATTTCAAAAACTCGTTTCAATCGATTCAATCATCAACAAGCCAATCAAAAGAACACTCAACAGCCAATCGCACTGACCCCTCACAAGATCACCTTTCTCCACCTTCTCTTGATTGACAGAAACAATGGCCATCACCAAAAGAGCTGGAAGAAACAAGGAGGCCAAACAGCCCCCTCCAAAGAGAAATGGGATCCAGAAAGCCACTTTTGACGCTGGAAAGAAGAGAGAAGTTGGTGTTTCTGATTTGACATTGTTAACCACAATTACAGACGAAGCAATCAATGACAACCTAAAGAAAAGATTCGATAACGGTACCATCTACACCTATATCGGCCATGTCCTGATCTCGGTCAATCCGTTCAGAGATTTAGGTATCTATACCGAACAAGTGCTGCAGTCTTATCAAGGAAAGAACAGACTAGAAGTCCCACCTCATGTTTTTGCCATTGCTGAATCAATGTTCTACAACATGAAGGCTTATAACGAGAGTCAATGTGTGATCATCTCTGGTGAATCCGGTGCTGGTAAAACTGAAGCTGCGAAAAGAATTATGCAATATATCTCATCAGTCTCAGGTTCAAGCTCATCTTCCCAACAGATTCAACAAATCAAAGACATTGTCCTTGCTACAAATCCTCTATTAGAATCATTCGGTTGTGCAAAGACTTTGCGTAACAATAACTCTTCAAGACATGGGAAATACTTGGAGATCAACTTCAACACCGAATTTGAACCGGTCAGTGGTAAGATTACAAATTATCTACTGGAGAAACAAAGAGTCGTTGGACAAATTAAGAATGAAAGAAATTTCCACATCTTTTATCAATTCACTAAAGCTGCGTCTGAGAACTATAGACAAACGTTTGGAGTTCAAACCCCAGATCGTTATGTTTATACATCGGCTGCTGGATGTATCACTGTTGATGGAATAGATGACAATAGTGATTTCAAAGAGACTTTGTCCGCAATGCAAACTATTGGTATTGAACAACTAGAACAAGATCAAGTTTTCAGAATCTTGGCTGCTGTTCTATGGATTGGTAATATCACTTTCAGCGAAAATGATGAAGGAAATGCACAAGTTCGTGATAACTCGGTCACTGATTTTGTTGCATATTTGTTACAAGTTGATTCAGAAACCTTGATCAACTCAATCACTCAAAGAGTTATGGAGACTAATCATGGTATGAGAAGAGGTTCAGTTTATAATGTCCCATTGAACATCACCCAAGCCACTGCTGTCAGAGATGCTTTGGCTAAAGGTTTATACAATAACCTGTTTGACTGGATTGTGGAAAGAGTTAATGTTGCATTGAAATCCTTGACTGGTGCTTCAAAATCTATTGGTATTTTGGACATCTATGGGTTTGAAATATTCGAACATAACTCATTTGAACAACTTTGTATCAATTATGTCAATGAAAAATTACAACAAATTTTCATTCAATTAACTTTGAAATCTGAACAAGATGAATATGTTAGAGAACAGATCAAATGGACCCCAATTGATTATTTCAATAACAAAGTTGTTTGTGACTTGATTGAAAGTAAAAGACCACCAGGTATCTTTGCCGCTTTGAACGATGCTTGTGCCACTGCCCATGCGGATTCAAGTGCTGCTGATCAATCATTTGCTCAGAGATTGAATTTGGTTACTTCAAACAAACATTTTGAATTGAGACAGTCAAAATTCTTGGTCAAGCATTATGCTGGTGATGTTACATATGATATTCAATCGATGACTGACAAGAATAAAGATCAAATGTTGAAAGATTTGCTGGATCTATTGTCCACTTCTTCCAATCAATTCGTTCATACTTTATTCCCTGAGGCTGTTAATCAAGAATCTAAAAGAAGGCCACCAACTGCAGGTGACAAGATTATTAGATCTGCCAATGATCTGGTTGATACATTGTCCAAATCTCAACCATCTTATATTAGAACGATCAAACCTAATCAAAATAGATCTCCATCAGAATATGATCAAAAACAAGTGTTACATCAAGTGAAGTATTTAGGTTTGAAAGAAAATGTTAGAATCAGAAGAGCAGGGTTTGCATACCGTCAAACATTTGAGAAATTTGTTGAAAGATTCTATCTATTATCTCCAAAATGTTCTTATGCTGGTGATTATACATGGACTGGTGATATCCATGAAGCGGTACTTCATATTTTGAAAGATTCAGCAATCCCAACTACTGAATATCAAATGGGTACCACAAAAGTCTTTATCAAAACTCCTGAGACTCTGTTCGGGTTGGAAACTTTGAGAGATAGATATTGGCATAATATGGCTGCTAGAATCCAAAGAGCTTGGAGAAGATATCAAAAAAAGAGAGTTGATTCAGCAATTAGAATTCAGAGATTTTGGAGAGAGAGAACTGGTGGTAACAAGTATGAACAATTGCGTGATTATGGAACCAAGTTATTAGGTTCAAGAAAAGAACGTCGTGCGATGTCTTTGTTAGGTTATAGAGCATTCATGGGTGATTATTTGAATACTAATGAACCAAGATCAAAAGGTAATTTCATCAAGAAACAAGTTGGCATTTCAGATCAGGTTGTTTTTTCAAGTCATTGTGAGATCTTACATGCAAAATTTGGGAGATCTTCTCAAAGATTACCAAGATACATATTTGTTACAAAATCAAATGTTCACATCGTTGCAAATCAGGTTGTTAACAATAAGGCCACATATGTTAATGAAACTACCATTCCAATAACCAATATCAATTATTTAGGATTGACTACATTACAAGATAACTGGGTTGCAATTTCATTGAAAAATTCCCAAATTCCTGATCCATTCATTAACTTAGACTTCAAAACTGAACTGGTTACACAATTGAAGAAACTTAATAATGGTATTAGAGTCGAAATTAATCCAGAAATCAAATATCAGAAGAAACCAGGAAAATACCATACCATCAAATCAACAATTAGTGAATCTGCTCCACAATATAGTGATCTTTACAAATCTGGTACAATTCAAGTTCGTCGTGGTAAACCAGCTTCTTCAGTCTCGAAAAAGAAACCAAAGAAGTTGCATTCTTCTGCTGCTTTAGATTTTACACCAAGAAATAAACCAATTCAAACTACTAATAGAACTGCAACTGCAGCTGCAAGTGGAACTCCAGCTAGGGCTCCAACTACTAGAAAAGTACCACCACCTGCTCCAGTTCAACAACAGCAACAGTATCATCAACCACCACAATCACCAACCAATACATCAGTAGCTGCTGCTGCTGCAAGTGCTGCTTACAATCCTAAACCAACAACACAGAGAAAAGCACCACCACCAAGACCTCAAAAAAAACCAGTACCTCAAGCTCCAGTTAGATCACAACAACCAGTTCCCTCACACAACCAGGTTCAGTCAAGTCAACCAGTTCAGACACCGGTGCAACAACAACCTGTCAGAGCTGCAAACCCACCACCTCCACCACCACCTCCACCTGCTGCTAAGCCAGAATTCCCTACTTATAAAGCAGCTTATGATTTCGTTGGTACAGGTAGTGCATCTGAATTACCAATTGCTAAAGATGAAATTGTTTACATTTTAAAGAAAGAGAATAATGGTTGGTGGTTAGCCAAGAGACTGGATGGAACAAAAGAGGGTTGGGTTCCAGGTGCTTATGTTGTTGAATGTGCACCACCAGCTCAATCATCAAGCGTTGCTCCTCCTGCTCCTCCACCACCTCCTGCCGCTGCTCAAACCACAAGTGTCAACACTTCATACACCAATGGAGATTCAACTCCAGCTACCACTGTCTCTTCTAATAATAATCTAGCGGGTGGATTAGCTGCTGCTTTGATGGCCAAAAAACAAGAAGAAAGTTCATTGGCTGGTGGACTGGCTGAAGCTCTAAGAGCTAGGGCTGGTAAGATGGGTGCAGATAGTGATGATGAACAAGAGGATGATGACGATGATTGGTGATTTTTTCGAAAGAGTGAATAGAATTGTGTATTAGGAAAGTGAAATGGACTACAAAATGTTTGATTGAAAAGAGATTTGTAAGATGTATAACGATGGTTGTTCGAAAGGGGAATCTTGAGCCACCCTGCTAAAAGGAGAGAAGGTGGCCCCTATAAATGGCCCCTAATTAAAAGAGAACCTGTCAAAATCCACAGTGCCGTGAATTGTGAAAACTAATTCCACTGACTCACCAAAGGCAAAAAAAAATAACTGTATAATCTTCAAACCCCGGAGGAACTAAATCAGTCATCGAACTAGTATAAATGATCGCTGTTGTGCTCCTCCTTAAAGGTCTCCTATATCAATCAGCCTTTGACCCCTACTCTAGGTGCTGATGAACGCCAGCAAGATTCTGAGAATCGACGACGATGAGGATGGAATTGCCCTCGTGGAAACACCACAGAAAGAAGATCATGAGAAATTCGACATCCAAGTCCAGATAGGTGAAGCAGACTCAGCAGTGTTTCCTGAAGGTGGCAGAGGTTGGTTTGTGGTATTTGGTTGTGTTTTCATCAGTTTTATGATCTTTGGTATGATCAATTCATATGGTGTTTTCCAAACTTATTATGAGACTGAATTATTCCCAAATACAGATTCTTCCAAATTATCAATAATCGGTGCATGTCAAGCATCAATAGTTTATTTCCTTACACCTCTTACTCTCCCGTTGATACATGCATTCGGTCTCAGAAATATACTAGCATTGGGTGGTTGTTTTGTAGTTGTTGGATTTTTTGGATTATCAACTACATCTAATGAAGATCAGCTTTGGAAATGTTATCTTTTCCAAGCAATATTCTTCTCTATTGGTGGTGGATTGATGTTCCCACCTGTCATGTTTAGTCCAATGGAATGGTTCAAAGAGAAAAGAGCTGCTGCTTTAGGATTATCTATGTGTGGTGTTGGGTTAGGTGGTACTATATGGCCAATAGTTTTCAAACAAATGATTGACAAGAATGGGTTCCAATGGACAGTCAGAACTATTGCATTTTTATACATCCCATTGAGTATTGGTGCTGTTGTCTTTGTCCCACAACATTTGGAACAGAGATATATACAGAAGAAAGAAACTGTATCAAATGCTAGATTTAATAAGTTGAAAATCAAATGTCTTCATATCACTTATTCCAATATATTCAAGAGTTGGTTGATTGTTATTCAAAATAGGAGACTCGTCGGTATATTATTAAGCAATTTAATTGGTATGTTTGGTACTTATCCTGCTATTTTCTATCTTGATTATTTTGCTAAGATTATCAGTCCTCATTCTAAAGTCACATCATGGTTGATTGTGATATATAATATCATGGGGGTACCAGGTCGTGTTGTTCCTGCGCTTTTAGCTGATAGAATTGGAAGAACTAATGTCTTGACATCATGTCTAGCTATTGCTGGTGCTTCAATTCTTGCAATGTGGATCCCATGTGTGAAGTATCAGATTATGGGGCTATACATCCCTTTTGTATTGATATTTGGGTTTGCTGTTGGTCCTTTTTTTTCAATGTTTCCTGCATGTCTTGGACAGATATTCGGAATTGGTGGTTCAGAGGCAAGAGTTGGATTGTTTCTATTCACAGCAACACCTGGTCCTTTATTAGGATGTTTGATTGCCGGTTCATTCATTCCAGTTGATTCAGATTCAAACGATGCTATCATCCACTCGTTTTACAGTCTTGTCATCTACTCCGGTGTCATGGTGATGGTCTGCTGCCTCGTGCTGCTTGCCGTCAGACTGTCAATCTCAAAGAAGATAGACGTCTTCCTATAGAATAACTAATAACTAATAACTAATAGCCAACAGATAGTCGTGTGGAGCACGTGACATCATCGTCAAACCATCCTTACGTAATTTCGAACTATGACATATCTCTCTGGTACGGGCCACATAAACCAGCAAGATTGGAATTGCCACTTTTCTTTATCGTCTCCATAAAAAAGCACTCCTTTTGAGCCAACCACCTCTTCAACAGAAAAAGAGAAGGAGATCATTTACAGGTTCCAATAAAACACATCCCCCTGTTCGTTCCTTCTTTTCTCTGAAACCTGAAATCCCTTACTCTCAAGCGAAAATCCAAGCTAAAACCATGAAATACTCCGTCTTGAGCTCTTTGGCTGTTGCTATCGTTGCATTCTTCGAGTCTGCTGAAGCCAAAGTCCACCATGCCAAAATCCACAAGCATCCGCTAACTGACCAGTTGAAAGACACAACCTTCGACGAACACGTCAATAACATTGGCCAGAAGTACTTGTCCTTATTCCAAAAAGCCCATCCTGAAGTTGACCTCCCTGTCGCTGTTCAAGGGGGCCATGACACCCCATTGACAAACTACTTGAATGCCCAATATTTCACTGAGATTCAACTAGGTACTCCAGGTCAAACTTTCAAAGTCATTCTAGATACCGGTTCTTCAAACTTGTGGGTTCCAAGCGCCGAATGTTCTTCATTGGCTTGTTACTTGCATACCAAGTATGACCATGATGCTTCTTCCACTTACAAAGCCAATGGTTCTGATTTTGCCATCAGATATGGTTCTGGTTCTTTAGAAGGTTATGTCTCACAAGATACATTACAATTGGGTGATTTGATTATTCCAAAACAAGATTTTGCTGAAGCCACAAGTGAGCCAGGTTTAGCTTTTGCTTTTGGTAAATTTGATGGTATTTTAGGTTTGGCTTATGATTCTATTTCTGTCAACAAGATTGTCCCACCAGTTTACAAAGCCATTGAGCAAGGTTCATTGGATAAGAAACAATTTTCATTTTACTTGGGTGATGCCGATAAATCTGAAGATGGCGGTGTTGCTACATTTGGTGGTCATGACAAATCATTATACACTGGTGATATCACATGGTTACCAGTTCGTCGTAAAGCTTACTGGGAAGTCAAATTTGAAGGTCTTGCATTGGGTGATGAATACGCCGAATTGGAAGGTACAGGAGCTGCTATTGACACTGGTACTTCCTTGATTGCTTTACCATCTGGTTTAGCTGAGATCTTGAATGCCCAAATCGGTGCTAAAAAAGGATGGTCTGGTCAATATTCTGTTGAATGTGATACCAGAGACAGTCTACCGGACTTAACCTTCAACTTGAATGGTTATAATTTCACAATTGGTCCATATGATTACACTTTAGAAGTTTCTGGATCATGTATCTCTGCATTCACTCCATTAGATTTCCCAGCTCCAATTGGTCCTTTAGCCATTTTGGGTGATTCATTCTTGCGTAAATTCTACTCTATTTATGATCTTGAGAATGATGCTGTTGGATTAGCTAAAGCCGTCTAATTCTGAATTTGACCAGTTTATCAATCACGTCTCACTAAAACACGATGAATTTTCTTGCTAAAAGCTGCTTCTTTTTTTTTCTGTTCTACTACCTATCAACTCTGTGATTCCTGAGTTGTATCCATACTATGCTGTCTACTTAAAAACTAATTCGATGTCATCTATTATACTCTTTAAGAGCCTGTAAAAACCGTCTGTTGCTGTGGTTACCAGCCTCATCGAGCTTTGTTTACATTTCGGCCCAAAGCCTGTGTGTTTGTGCTGCGCCTAACAAAAATCGTTTTTGTCTGGGAAATTAATATCAAGAATTTGTGACAGTCAGAAGCTTTTGTTGAAGTCTGGCTGCTGCTGTATTCTTGCCACAGAGAACTTTAGAAGATGTATCCACGGGGACAGACACCTAGAAGAGGAGTGAACTCTGCGAACCCTTCCACTCCGTCAATAAGACCCGCATCTGCTTTATCCTCAAGAGCCAACACACCATCTAGTGTCTCAAGATTACAATCAGCTCGCTTTGGCTCCACCAATGAGCGTTCTGCTTCTGTTTACAGCCCTTTGAAAGAAAGAGCATCAAGACCATCAAGCTCACTGTCATATACCTCCGCTTCATCACGCCCAACTACTCCATCTTTTGCCACACCATCACAACCTTACACCGGTACAATATCGGTTGCAATCAGAGCCAAACCTTCAGACACATTCTTGAGAGATCCCTGGCTATTATCAGATGGTGTCATCCATCACAATGATATTGGTGAGTTCAAATTCGATCATGTTTTCGATCCTAGTGTGACCAATCCGGAAGTTTATGATAAAGTTGTCAAGAATTTGATTGAGTCTTTGATGGATGGGTTTAATGCCACAGTATTTGCATATGGTATGACTGGTTCAGGTAAAACATATTCAATGTCCGGAACAAAGGATGAACCAGGTGTCATCCCATTGTCAGTTCGTGAGATTTTCACAAAGATAAAGAACTCTGATAAAAGTATCTATCAGTATGATTTAAAAGTCTCATATCTGGAGATTTATAATGAAAGAATTTACGACTTGTTAGATCCAAGTCAGTTAAAACCTGCTGCTTTTTCAGCATCACATTCATCAACCCAACCTGAATTGAAGATAAGGGATGTTCCAAACTATGGGGTAAAAGTGATAGGACTCGTTGAAGAGAATGTAAAGACAGAAGAGGATGTTTTAGAGATAATACAGAGAGGTGACTTAAATAGAAGAACCAGTGAGACAGATTTCAATGCTAGAAGTTCACGTTCACATGCAATTGTTCTCATCAGAATAACCACTACAAATACAGTTACAGGTATAGAAAATTTTAGTACGTTATCACTGTGTGATTTAGCAGGTTCTGAAAAAGCAACTACTCAACAGGAAAGAAGGAAAGAAGGATCGTTCATCAATAAGTCATTGTTAGCCTTAGGTAGTGTGATTGTGAAACTTTCCTCACCAACTGCAAATGTTGGTCATGTCAATTATAGAGATTCTAAACTTACAAGACTTTTACAACCTGCTCTCTCAGGAGATTCAGTTGTGGCTATCTTGTGTACGATACATACAAGTAATTCAGCCTTGGCTGAAACTGTGAATACTGTGAGATTTGCTGCTAGAGCCAAGAATATCAATCTGACAGTGAGAAAACATGAAACTGATATGACCACAGAAAAGGACAGGATTATAGAGAAATTAAAACAGCAACTAGAAAGACAACAATCAGAAATCTCGAATTACAAATCACAGCCACTAAAATTGGACCTCAGTGCAAAAGACACTTCTAAATTTGACTTATCTGAAGAGACTCAAGAGCAAATTGCACAGTTGACGGCTGAAAATAGAATTTTGGTTGAACAATTGGAACATCTCAAGAGACTAGTGGATGAGAAAAGCGCTGAAAAAATGGTCCTCAAGAATGATATAATCAATGATATTGTCACTTCATCATCTGAGAATGGTCCTGAACTGATACAAAAGATTGAAGAACTGTTCAAGAAAACGTACTCTGAAGTTGAAGAGTATAAATCATACATTGGGCACCTTGAACATCAATTGAAACAAGAAGTCAGTAAAACGACTCAAGGTAAAAGAAAGAGAATGACATATTCACCATCAAAGGCCGTATCAAATGAATTTGAGGTCGATACAATAATGAGAGAACAAGAGGATGAGATTCTAGAGTTGAAAAACCAATTGAATAATAAAGAGAAAATCATCAAGGCCTTACAGTCAACCAGAAGAGTAAGAGAGAGTTTGATAAGTACTATAAATATGAATGATTCAAGAAGAGAATCAGGGAGACATGAAACTCTAAGGCCTTTGAATGGTGAAAAGATAAATCACAAACTTGAGCCTTTTATGGATGAAATACAATGAACATTCGATAATGAACCTACGATTTCAATGACTCTTCTTCGCATAGGCAAACTCTGTAGTGTTTCAACGGAAACGCAGCCTCTTGAATCTATTAGCAATTGGTGACCTCTGTGTTGACTCTTCTGATAGTGGTCTCTTTGAGGTCTTTCTGATGATGTCTTCTATATCTAGAGATTTATCCAACGGTGATTCTAATGCATCATAGAAGTAAACATCTTTATTATCATCATCATCATCATCACTCTCCTCTTCTTGTTCTTCCTGATAATGATCAACCTGATGATTATTCTCATAGTATTGACCTCCTTCATCTTGTTCATAGGTATCATAATTATAGGTGTCATATTGTGGATCATAATCATTCACTTTTTCCTCACTATAGTAATATTCAGCATTCTCCGTATTCTGAGCACCATGATAGTCAGCTGCATTCTCCGTGTTCTCATAATAATATGCATCTTCCTCATTTCCATTAGCATAATAATCACCTTCATAATCTTCTTCATAGTAACCTTCATCATTCTGTTCTGTGTTGTCGTAATATTGTGGTTCGCCTTGATTCTCTTCACCGTAATAATCATCAGCTTGTTGTTCTGCACTTTCAAAGTAATCAGCACCAGTACCTTGATTATCATAACCATACGCCTGATAATAATTGTAAAATGGTTCTTGTGCGTAGTTGAGATTATCATATCCATAAGTTTGCTGATTCAGATGACCACCGATTAAGGAATTACCACCAGTTGTGTTTGTTTTGACAATAGGCTTTTCATCATAGAAATCCTCGTCATATATACTCGATCCATTTGTTTCAACAGTTTCTGAAACCACTGTAGAAGTGGTAGGCATGAATTTCTCACCCCAAAATGCAGCAATCCCCTTTATATATCCTTCAGTATATGTGTACATAACCCTACAACGAGCCTCATCACCTAGTAGTTCTCTGGTGATCTGTGCTAGTTGGCCAACATCTGAGTTTCTGGGTAGGAAAAGACACACATTCGTTGAGATTTTGAAAAAAGAAACAAGAAGTTCTCGTATAGGCATAGGTTCAAGATAATTCAAATCAAACACCTCTTGATTCTTATAATTAGGGCCTCCCCATGGAGGAGAAGCAAACACCAAATCCACCTCATCTTGTAGCTTTCCATAGTATTCCGTTCCAATTAAATCGATCCAGCTGCCTAGATGAAGTTCAACCTTATCTTTCACGCCATAAACTTCACAGTTCCTCTCAGTACAATATAGATTAGCCTCGTTGATATCAATCCCTATCACTTTGTTGAACCTCCGTGCAAATTGGATTGTATTACCACCACCTCCACAAAACACATCACATATGGTATTTAGTTCTGGATGACATGCCTGGACAAATTTGGCAATGAATATTGCTATGTCTTCAGGAGTGACTGAAAACCATAGTTCATGATTCATATACACACCATCATCAAACTTTGAGAACAAACTATATCTTTGCCTCCAATACTTCTTCACGTTCTTTGGGAGTGTCTCGTATTCATAGATAAAATCCTGGGGCCTGCTGTCGAAGAGCTCTCTGCTGGGTATCGCCGTCATCCTGTCTTCACTGCCTTCTCCAGGACGAAGTGTGAGGACAAACAGACTCTGCCCTGGTTAAAGTAATTTTTTTTGTGTATGTTCCAGCTGCCAAAGTTTATCGTGTCAGTGGAAACATTATGTCATCATTGTCTTGTCACGTGACTATCTAAACTGTTATCACAACGGGCTTTCTTTTTTAACATCGATACCAATTTGCAAGCGCATCGCATATCCAAGCATTGAAGAATCAGCTTCACCTTGCAATAGTCAGATCCGTGTTATTCAACCAATCTCTAGACGTTATATTGACGTTGATATTTGACTACTAGAATTAGACGGTTATAAATGTTTATACGTCCTTAATTACAGTCTGGAAATTAATATGCAGCTAACTAATTTCTGATACAGTGATTATAGATTGAATTTATATAAACGTACGTCGTCGAATTATATGATCTGCAGCTGTACTATCCATATTATCATAATTAATAATATCTATATATATTATAACTCAATTAATTCTATTATTAATATAAGCTGTCGAATATCGATCACGTTATATTACATTAATGCGTGATCAACTATCTTATTTAAATTAGGGCATAGTTATGTTCGAGCTGAACATAACACCAAATATTAATATCACATATCGGACGTAAATATCAAATTATAACATATTGATCATAGAATTGATTATATTCATGAATTTTATTAGATTATATAGCTGTATGATACATCTTAATTAAAACTGTCCTTCTCACTTTTCATCATAGTAATCAAAGATACCTGATATTGATCAGTTCCTGAAATAAGGCTTCTCATTTGAGCGGCCTTTGTGTTGACAGACAACAAGTTTCGTGCCCGAGTCACGTGACTCTGCACGTGGCCGGATTACGTAAATTACCGCGAACCAGCCAGCCACGCCAATTTAGTTTGATTAGCAGACAGCCATGCTCATCGAAGATATTGGAGAGGACTCGCAGCATGATGATGGCTGTAGTCCTTAGAATGAGCACTCTGATCACACTCTTTTCCTTGTTGGGAAGTTCCCAATTAATAACAGCTAGCCATCCAGTTTTAGTGAGATAAATATAACAGCAGAATATCATCGTTTTGTTCATCTTTCTACAAATCAACCATCAATCAGTGTACTATAACGATGTCAACGACTAGTTCCAACAAGACCCACACAAGATCACAGACTTATGAAGGAGAACAGATGGTGTTCAAGTTCCCAAGTGAAGAAGAATTGAACACTGAACAGTCCGTTGCGCTATCTGGTCCTCACGTTAAACCATACTACGTCTATAAGAACACACCAACTTCTTCAGAGTCTGGCTCCATGCAACCAGAAGAAGCACATTTGAATACAACGATCCCACAACATTACCCATCACCGACTTTCAATGTTTCTTCACCAACACCTTCAGAGACATCGGATTATCACACTAGTAGCATAGCAGGTCATACACTTTCAACATTTTCAATTCCAACTCAAGATAACATATCATATCAAATCACTGATCGCTCTTCCACGGCTGAACAAATCAATGACCATGGTTCTACACATCTACCTATCAATCATCAGTATACCATGACCAATTCAACTACCATAAGGAGTGTCCCAACAATCAGAAGAAGTCAACAGTCTTTGAGAAGAAACCCACCATCATTGAGAGAAAACTCACAATCAATAAGAAGGTCTGTCTCATCAGCAAAGAGTGAAAATCAATCTCTATATCGAAAGTCTTCACTGAAGAGAACCAAAGCCATTAAGTCTAAAGTGGGCTGGTTGACAAGATTGAGAAACATGGGGATCAACATCAAGACGAAACTAAGACGCTGGAGATCAATTTCCAGAAGGAAAATATTCAAGTTCAAGAGTATGAGAACTCCTAAGTTAAACAAGAACAAAATTTCATTGCCAGTCGAAAGAGGTAGAGCTCAAAGTATTTCAGAATTGAGAAGAGAAATCAATGAGTGGTATACTGTCAAAGAATCAAGAATCTCCGTTGATACTCCACCAGATGCTCAATACAGGTTGATCGATACCCCAGAATCCTCTTCCATCAAAAAGATGCCACCACCACCTA
Source organism: Wickerhamomyces canadensis (assembly GCA_003707015.3). NCBI lineage: Eukaryota > Fungi > Ascomycota > Saccharomycetes > Phaffomycetales > Wickerhamomycetaceae > Wickerhamomyces > Wickerhamomyces canadensis. The sequence continues at coordinate 15,750 of PPMU03000022.1, read as the reverse complement.
TCCCTGAACATCGTATAGCATCCAACTCGTCTATGCAAAGAGTCATTGAAGAACAACAACAAAAGAGAAATTTAAACTACAGAACTTCGGTGTATCAAGCTATTCAGAATAAGCAAATTGAAGCTGTTTCAGTTGGTGACTTGACTACACCAATAGAGGATAAATTTTCATTAGGACAGGACAATAATGGTTTAAGTGGCGATTATCCAGTAAATCCACAATCAATCATTGATGAGGAGAGTTTCTACTCTGCTGGAAATATGCAATATGATAATGAGAGCGATGATGAGGATGCTGAGAGTATTCTAGAGGCAAAAAGATCTGAGGAGATGCTTCGCAAATATTGGAACAGTTATTTACGTAAGGTGATTGCTGATAGAATTAGATCAAAGATCGAAATTCATGAATTTACACAAATCAGAGAACATGATGAAGTGAAAGCCAAAGAATATGCTGATAATGTCTTGGGACTTTTGAGTGATTATGAAACTGAAGATTCGATAAGTGATTTCGATATGGTTGATTCTGAATCATTGACATCCGTCTCAACTAGTCAATACAGTTCTGATGATTCGAATTCTTCATATGGACCATCTTCAGACACAGGGACAAATTATTATTCAACATATAGCAGTGGGCCATACCTTCCAGTTGATGTGATTCGCTATGAACATGACTTTCTGAAACGCCATGCCCATCTGGCCAATGTTAAGAGAGCGAATAGTTTACCAAATGGTCTTTTGAACACCGTTCCAAGAGTATCAATCCCTGCCACTACTCAAACTCATTCGAGATTTCGATCAGTTATAGTATAGAAGTTATTTGACACTTGGTTTATTTATACAATGGTCTCGTAAGATATATTAACGCTCTTTATCCAATAGTACAAAGAACTTGGCTGTATCGATGACAGTCTTCTCAAATGATATTGGCCTATGATCAATCTCTGATTCGGTGATTTTCAAATCTCTCTTGGAAATCTTTCGATCTTTATAGATCTCTTCACCTCTCTTCACCAATTCCTCCCAGTTCCCAGGATTGTACTCACTAAAATTCTTCAAGTAGACCTTCAATGCATCGAAATAGTTTTCCACTCCATCAACAATCACGTATCTGTTATGAACAGTAGATGGAGTTTTCAACTTATCACTTGCTTGAACAGCAGCATCTGCCACATTACGAACATCAGCCCACCATTCGATCCCAACACTTGGAGCTTCTCCCCTGAACAGTTTGTAAAGATGAACATTGTTCGTATTCAACTGGGACTCTTTATCCCCAAATGAAACCAAAGGTCCAAGAACAGTTGGAGGAACAATGACTTTATACTGAATACCTCTGGATGACTTAAACCCCAGGACTTTCTTCTCAGCTTTTACTTTAGCATACGTATAAGCACTCATCCAACTCTTGACAGCTTCCGCATGGGTCAAATCAGCAAAATCATTCTCAGTAAATGTTTTGGTATAATCGACAATAGGGCCTCTAACAGCAACAGAAGTTGAGAACAGTACAAATCTTTCAATTGGCGAATCACTTTTCTCAACTATATCAATGATTGAATCCAATGATTTTTCAGTGTATTTGATCAGTTTTAAGTCCAGTTCCTCTGCAGTCTTCGCTTCTTTAGCAAAATATTGAGCAGGGTGAATGACTCTAGTAATGTTGTGATAATTCTTGAATATTCTTTTAATCGATTCCACATCATTGAAATCGACCTCGATGAATTGCAATTGTCCATTCTTGAACTGATCAGGGAACAACGAGATCAGATTGGCAGCTTTATTGAAAGAACGAACTGTTCCAATAACATTGATGTTATCTTCTAGTAAGTTTTTGATGATATGGCCTGAGATATAGCCATTGGCACCCGTGACGAGGGCTGTTTGGGTTGAGGTCATTGTAGGATAGCTGCTGATTGACTAGTGAACATGACTCAAGTCAGAAGTCTGAGCGCTTTTGTATTTATAAAGATGTCGTCTTGCGGAACAGTGGGAGTGGTGTAATTCTTGGGGGGTGTCGCTAAAGAAACCTCTAGCAGAACATAGAGCGCCACTATTTTATTGCTGCAAAAATACACACCAGCTCAAATACAACACTCAATCACAGTCTGAGCGAATTAAGTGGAAACCGAGAATTGCCATTTGTGTCATACGTTGAGGAAGAGCTGGCAGTCGTTCTAATTGGTTTTCTTTAATCACGATTTGAACTACGTCTTGTTTACAACAGTGATCGGATCATCCTGTTGGGTCAACATATAAATATCAGTAACGGCAGCCTCATCTCGTCTCTTTGTCTGTTCTCTATCAATGGATCTGACTACAATATTAATATACCCTCCCGTGATAGCACTGACTAACAAGAAACATCAAGATCACAGTATCGTTGTGGTTATTTCAGGTTCCACACTAAGGCCGGTAATACAATAGAATCTTCGAGTTAGCTGCAGTAGGACCACATTAATTGAATCCTCTTGAGTAGACAATGTCTGTCGAAGAACGGTAGGAGATAAGCTCACCCCGAGTTAATTGGGTAGGGATACTCATCAGTCTAATATTCACCAATACATCGAGTTAAGGTCAATATCCAACCTACCTTATCGAACTGGCCTTTCTTTCTGCTACAAAACGTGACATGAAATGATTTTTCTACGGCCAATTGCTCTGATCTTCTGTTACCTGCGATGTATGGGAATCAATATCACAGATTAGTGTGAACTGACTGATCGCTTCCATACCCTTGAGAAGTATCATACAAAGAGAAGTTATGGATAAACCCTGTATCCTTCCTGTTCCTGGCTGGTGGCCTACAAGGAGAGGGTGACCCCCTCGAATCTAATTTGGTGTTCGGATGATTAGTCATATTAATGGTTTCTGCACGCACAGGACTGTGCTTCGGTTTGGGCAGCAGGTGCCTGGTAGACCCACGTCAAAGTAATAACAGTACCCAAAACGGCACTTAATTGCGTGCGTGAACAAGAAAAAGAAAATAAAAACGCGGAGAGAGAAAATTTTCTTCAAATCAACACAGAGAGAGAGAGTTCAACGTAGATCTAGATCGCCTGTAACCTGAAGCACTTAAACGGTCCAGATCAAGATTCTAGACTGATCCCCACGGATTTCTCTGAGATCGTAGAGTTGACGATGTTGCGGTGAACAGCGGTACTCTTAGAAGATGCTACGAAGGTGGCAATAACTAATTGCTTTTGATGGTAGTCTGTCATGTGACCGTGATCCTATGTTGTGTCACGAGTATAATAGGGCGTCCATTAAACGCGTAGGACTACGTCCACGTCGCCCAACACCGCTCCATGATGTCTGTAGAGCTGCTAAACTATTCATACTTTGAACCTTGAAGGTGATGCCCACTAGCTTTCAACTGTACCCTTCGACCCAGTATTAGCCTGGCGTTTCGCAAGTTTGATCCAGTCTCAGCTTTGGGCGGTGGTCATTGAGTTGTTCCTTATTGGCTATAACCTTAAACATGTGAAGGTCAAAGGTGCCTGAAGTTGAGGAAAATAGGAGTGATATCTGGTACAGGCACTCTATTCCTCACTTTACGTAAGCAAATTACTAGCGTTCAATTTCATGACAACTGTCAATGACCTTCTATATTTTTTCTAGACCAGATTTCAAGGAAATCAATACGAGACAACAAATGACAAGTCTGTTCTGCTCACAGGGAGTTTTGAGGACTATGAATAATCTAGAACACTAGTCTATCTGTTGATCCTACATTGAAAAGAAATGCCCTGATGAATATTCTAGGCCTATGGCAACGGTCAACTGATGACGTTGAAAGCATTCATCTGCATCTGTACTGGCGACCAAACCTTAATTAGATTACGCTATTAGGAAATAATTCCTTTTTCGGCTGATAACTTTTTGCGGAAGTGTTTTTTTTTTGCGCTTCGGTTTCTTTTTTTTTGCCCTGGTAGGAGCACTATGTGATTTTTTTCATTTTTCTTTTTTGTTTTCACAAATCTCGCCAAAGAGGCAAAAGGCCCAAAAAATTATATTTAAAACAGATCTGCCGGTTTTGAATCAAGTAAAGTGAAACAAAAGGGACCTCCAATTTTTCAAATTCAACGAAAGCAACACTCTCATTTACAGCGCTAAACCGTTAAATTGACAAAAAGTTCCCAGTTTCCCAACTACTAGTCTTTCCTTACTTTGTCAAACTCGTTTACGCTCGCACACTCCCTTTTTTCAGATCTATCTTATTTTTATCCTTTGTTTTCATCGAAACTCCAACCTTGGTTCTTTCACAATGAAATACGCTGTCATTCCTTTATTGGCCTTAGCCACCAGTGTTATTGCTGCTCCAGCTCACAACCATCATTTGCATCGTCGTGAAGCCGATGCCGCCATCGTTTATGTTACCGAAACCAGAATCCAATATGTTGATGGTAATGGTAACTTGGTCACTGCTTCCACTGCTGAAGCTGCTGCCACTTCTGGTACCTCTTTATTGGTTCAAACTGTTGAAGCTGCTTCAACTGCAACCACTTCAGCTTCCGCTGCTGCCGTCAAGAAGGATGCCACCACTTCAACCACTCCATCCACTTCTACTGCCGCTCCAACCTCAACCAAGGCCTCTTCAACCACCGAAGCTTCCTCAACCACTACTTTATCCTCAAGTGCTCAAGCTGCCACTACTGCATCTTCTTCAAGTTCTTCAGGTTCTTCTTCTGGTATTGATGGTGATTTGTCAGATTTTTCAGATCCTTCTGAAGATTTCGAAGATGGTGTTCATAAATGTTCATCTTTCCCATCTGGTCAAGGTGTTATTGCATTAGATTGGTTAGATTTTGGTGGTTGGGCTTCAGTCATGAATGAAAATGGTGATACCTCATCTTCTTGTGAAGATGGTTACTACTGTTCTTACGCCTGTCAAGCTGGTATGTCCAAAACTCAATGGCCATCATCTCAACCAGCTAATGGTATTTCTGTCGGTGGTTTATTATGTAAAGATGGTTATCTTTACAAAACCAACAGTGACTCCTCAAAACTATGTGAATGGGGTCAGCAATCTTCATCTGCTGTCAACAATGTTGATTCTTCTATTGCTTTATGTCGTACTGATTATCCAGGTTCTGAAAACATGGTTGTCCCAACTGTTGTTGAAGCTGGTTCATCAAAGCCAATCTCCGTTGTCAAGGAAGATTCCTATTACCAATGGAAAGGTGGTTTAACTTCAGCTCAATACTATGTTAACAACGCTGGTGTTTCTGTTGAAGATGGTTGTATCTGGGGTACTGATGGTTCAGGCGTTGGTAACTGGGCTCCAGTTGTTTTGGGTGCTGGTTACACTGATGGTTTGACTTACTTGTCAATCATTCCAAACCCAAACAATAAAGATGCTCCAAACTATAACATCAAGATCGAAGCCACTGATGGTTCTTCAATCTCCGGTTCTTGTTCTTACATTGACGGTGAATACACTGGTTCAAACTCTGATGGTTGTACTGTTACTGTTACCTCTGGTTCAGCTAACTTTGTCTTCTATTAGATGCTTCAATGAGAGTGAAAAAGAAGAGATGTCAGATTGATTTCCATTCTGATTCTTGTTTCTTTGTTGCTTTTTGCTATATTATCAATCTCCCTTTTCATTTTTATTACGCTCATTTTGAACCTTTCGTGCCTCGTCAGCTATCAAATCTTTTTGAACTTTCGGATTTGGGTCTTTCCTTTCTGTCTGTTAATCGGATTTGTGCCTTTTTTTTCATTTCAAAAATCTAGATCCCAACTGATATAGTTTGATAAATCCAATCATCAAACAATCACATAATATACCCTATTCTCACCGGTCATCCGTGATCTTGAGGACTAAAATGTTTTTGTTTGTTGGTATCAAACGATAAGAAGATATCATTGATCTTTATACCCACATGTTTTCTTTGCTTTTTTTTGGGGGGACAATTACTTCTATTATTCTTCTTGCTTATAGCTTAAAAAAATGTTCATAGTTCTTCATATAAGAAACGGTATTATACTATAGCTTTTACATGTAATCGAGTGAGAAAAACAGAGGTGAAGTCAACTAACACGATCCGGAATCGTCACGTGAGTTGCACGTGCATGTGTCTCGGAACTGTGCAAAGAAATTCCCCAACCCAGTTTAGTCATTTTGACACCTTTCTGCAATGATTATGACTAACGCTTCTTAGTATAACCTCATGAGGATTGATGATTAGTTGATCAGCCTTTTGAAGTGGTGCAGGCTGGCTTGAAGGTGATGGGAGGAACAAGGTCGAACGGAGGATCCCCTTATAAGTGCATTAATCAATTTCAGCCTTTTGTTTTGTTGGGTAAAGCCGTTTGTTGACTGTTTGATTGCGGTGCTCTTACTGAAGTCTCAATGGCCCTTTAATATAACAATTACTCGAAGACGAGACCAGCGACGACCGACCGCTAACCATCTCAAACTCCGACTCTAGCTCAGCATACACCCTGCTTCTGCTTCTCCACAATATCCAAAAGATCGCCAGTCTTACCAGAATTTCATGTCGACAGAATGAAATGGAGAAGAATGACTAGAGTGTTTTATACAATGCTCATCTTCTAGTCCCTCTCTACTCCTCCCGAATGATCCCACTCCAGTTGGACTGAGTCCTTACTCCTTATCAACCTGGTTATGACTTGTTGACAATCCAAATATAAACCTTCAACCTCGCCTCTGTTTCAATGATTCCTAAGCTTTATCTTCACTACAATTCAATCCAATCAACCTATCAACTACGAATTCCACAATATGGTTGCACTCGATAATGACCTAGAAAAAGGCTACACATCTCATAACAACTCCTCAAATGAGCTCGGAAACTCACCAACTGTGAACGATGAAGGAGTAACAGGCATTTACAGCAAAGATCATTCTGATGGCCTTGGACCAAATGTTATGAGAGTTACAACTTCAAGTACAGGAGACATCATCTATTTAGGAAATCAAGCATTCCACAGAAGCGAATTGGTCAATGCATTTGGTGGTGAATTTAATCCTGGTTTACATCCAGCTCCAAAACGTCCAATGGGTAATCCAGTACCATTAGGATTAGTTGGATATTCAATATGTACATTCACTGTTGGGATGATCTTCCTAAATGCTCGTGGGGTTACCAATGCTCAATTCATGGCTGCTCCTGCTTTATTCCTTGGTGGGATCATGACTGCTGTGGCTGGGTTTTGGTGTCTTGTTGTTGAAAACACATTTGCAGCTACGGCAGTTGGTGCATTTGGTGGGTTTTATTTGAGTTATGCTGGACTTTTACTTGATTGTTTTGGGGTATCTAAAGCTTATGCTGATTCTCCAGGAGAGTATAATAGCATTATGGGATTTTTCTTGGTTGGTTGGACCATATATGCTTTTTCAATGTGGCTATGTACCTTCAAAGCAACTTGGTCTTTTTTCTTGATCATTGGATTCATTTGGATGTATTTATTGTTGTTGACAATATCATATTTCGTTGATTCGAATGGGTTGAAGAAAGCTGCTGGAGTGTTTGCAGTTTTATCTTCATTGTTTGGATTCTATGCTATTTATGAAGGTAATGCAACACATCAAAATTCTTATATTGTTACTCCTCAGTTCTACATGCCTGGTGCTGTCACTGTTTGAATGCAAATCATCAATATGTCAAATTCACCAGGGCTATTTTGCTCAACAGTATATTGAATATGCTAATCATAAAATAAGATGTCGTTTCTATGTTTCTATGGTTCTGTACATCTTCCTCAAGCCATAAATTATGAATTATCACTCCTCGTAGACCGAAGCTCCAGCTTATCATGATCTGCTGGGATCCTCAATCAACTCAGTGTCCGCTGGTGGCCCCAGCTAGAGCATTCAATCAACTCATAACCACTGCATGAGAGAATATAGGCAGTGATTGAGGCATCGGATCGTGTTTTGTGAGAGGCCTATTCCGATTCCCGATCAGTATCAGGGTTACCCGCACATTCATGATAGAAAGATCTCATCATGATGATGAATTCGCCTCATCAAGACAGAAATTGGGACAAACCCCAGAGGGTCAGAGTAGCGGTATTCTGGTGAGATGTTTTCTTACAAGATGTATAAAAGGAGTGAAACTTTGCCTTTCCTTAAAGTCCTGGAACGTATGATTGTGATAGTATAATTAAACTAGATCAAACAAGAGATTATTAGAAACCTTTTGAGAAAATGTCAGTTACGTCAAGGATTAACGAACCAACCCATTTGGTTTATGGTGATGCTATTGAGCTACAAGACTATACAGTACTTGACTCCAGAAGATGCTCTGATGAGTTTTTAGCGAATGATTCACTCCATAGTGTAATCAGAGACAATCTGGCCAACTTATTGCTTAATGATCCTTCATTTTCTTCAACTTCTGGTGCTTGTTATGATACGCCTGCTGAAGATGATGAAACTTTGGCTGATTATGAGATCATCTCTCGTGAGGATTATGAGGAAAGTCTTTCAGATGAAGATACTCTTGTTGGAGAAGATGATAGTATTTTTGAACATGCTGACGAATTCACTGATGCCACTGAAGATGACGATGATGATATAGAAAGGATAGTTGCATTTGAAGGACCTATTGAGGATTTTGCCTTATTTGATGAACCTTTCAATTTTGAGGAAATAGGTACCACGGATTATGACATGGGTGTTGATTACGAGGCAGATGATGAACTATCAGATGTAGAATCAAGAGTCTATCAAGTTACACAAACTTTACCACTCCAAACTCCCCCACCCACTCCTCAAGAAGCTACTTTGATAGATATTGATCTCCACTCAGAGTATTATAACTCTTATAGACAATTCCAAGAGATGCTCGAAGCAGAGAGAGAGAGATTACTATTACAAAACTTGGAACTTCAAAGATTTATCCAGGAAAATCGTCGTGAGGATTTGGTTAGACCAAGACATAACAGCAGATATCCTATTCACAGACCATCGTTTTTGGCAGGTGTTATTGATGAAATCAAGAGCAGAATTCACTGAATTTCATCAAGAAAACAAAAGAACAAGGTCAGCGGTACAATTTGGGTTGGGAAAACCAGACTTCTTTATTCTTTGCATAATTGTATTGGCATACTCTTTGACATCTTGCACTACAAATGTTATTTGGCCAAAGATGTCCTAATGTTACCATAATTTCATGATAACCGTGGCACAGACCAACCCTTGCCTTTGTGAATGAATTGGATGCTGTATCATGAGATACACGTACTACCTAATCACCTAATATTAGATTACTCACCATAGTCTACTTCCGTTGTGTCACATTTTATTATCTTTATTTTATTACTTCAAATTATCTTGAGAATAATCTCTTACTTTAAGGACCAGAGATTCCTCTATTTTTTCTATTAATCATGAATACAGGCCTTGTTTACACGTTTTGGTAGATTTTAATCATACCCACTCAGCAATATTAGAGATACGTAATACATCGAATCTAGATCTTTGCAGTGCAGAGATCGAGCTTACTCAATTCAACCGAAAGATGTTACATCTCAAAATGTTTCATAAGTCATAAGTCATTTCAATTCAATTCAATACATAGAACAACGTACTTTTCAGATTACACCTTCCCTCATCAACAATAACAACAAAATCATCATAAAGAAACCATCAGCAACATACATAACTGGTGTCAGAAGTGAAAGTGGATAACTTGCACATTCAAAAAAATTCAACTTTCAACAAATTGTCCTCAATCTTATCATCAATATCCCATACAACAAGATTTTTAGGAACAACTTTCTTGAATTTTTCACCATATGATCTAGTCAACTTCCAATAAAATGGATTGAATAGGCCAAATTTCGCCAAGTATGGGATTGTTGGTTTGCAACTGACTGGTTCTGATGATCTTACTTCTCTAGAAGACCCACTCAATTCATTAACCATTTCTGCCAATTCATCATCAATCATTTGGAGATCATTCGATCCATTGAGCTCGTTCAAGAGGTCACTATTGTTGTTAGATGAATTTGAGGAAGTGGAAGAAGAAGAAGAAGTGGAAGGATGATGTTTCATGAAATCAACGGAGTAATCCAGCATCTTTGAGATGTTCTTCATTTCAAACAATTTTGTCTTTCCGTGGCATAACTCATCATCATTGACAATCAAAACAACATTCACCAAAAGTTCTCCAAAGACTTGACTTTTTAAAATCTCATCATCTAGATCATCAAGATTTGATAATAACATATCTCTAAATTCAGGCCAAATTATGAAATTTATCCAGTATGGGTATTTGTTTATTGATGACTGTTTCAAGAGGTATTTCTGTAGAGTGGTTGGATGGAAGAATTGATGTAATATGGAGTAGAAATTATCAGATTCTAACGTGCTTAAATAATTTGATGATATCATTTCGATTGAATTGTTAAAGTTTTTCGAATTGAGCCATTTAGTCAATGTTTGCTCTAGACTTGAATATAGTTTTGAATAAGTTTCATTGTATGGATTGAACAAGATTGAATGAATTGAAGCCAAGGCAGGATTAGTCAAGCAAAACAATAGGATTTGACCACATAGCCATTTAGTACCACCATAAGCAAATGTATAGTGTTGTAATTCTGGGATTTTTTCAAAGATCTCATTTGCATACGAGCAAACCATATTGATCACGTTCTGAGAGTCTATCAGTTCAATAGCAGTTGTATTTTCGTCAAAGTTGTTGATGGATGTTATGAACTGAACACCGATTTGATTGATGACTTGAGAGTCAAAAGAAGGATTTGATAGGAAGGTGGCATTGACAGGTGACTTTGGGATTCTGTAATCAATGGTGAAGTTCTGGTATAGGTATTTCTGGACATTTGCCGGCGACTCAGTGGATTCAGTTTCATCATCATCATCGCTTTCATTATCCGCGTCGCTATCATCCGCATAGCCAATGCCGTCCAGCAGCCTGTTCTCCAATCTAGGCAACTTGTCCTTCTGCAGAGCAGCAAACACTGACGAGTCCAGGTAGTCCTTCAGCTCCACCACGTCTCTGTTAATCGAGTTCATTCTTGAAATCACGTTGTTGTATATCAGCGTCAACTCATCGTGGGATTTGTTGTCGTAGAGGACATTGTTGAGCTTCTTTGTCAAAAAGGTACATTTCTCTTCGAGCTCTTTTAGGCGCTGTTGTTGTTTTGCACGGTGTTTTCTCTGCGATAGCTTGTTTTGTAGCCTCTTCTTGTCTGACATTGCCGCTGTTACTATTGAGTAGCGTTGGTTGAACTAGCTGGGCTTCCTAGGATTTCCATGCTTTTTTATATGAAGGACAGCGGGTGGTAGTGGGTAGGTGTTCGTGGCCTAGCCCCGCGTCCCTCGAGAGACTGCACAGGCCAGCTGCCCCACATTGGGGACTTTCGTCCTGGAGCTTGGGACTTGTCGGAGTACGCGGTGTTTTTACGAGCATCACTATAATTGCAGCAATCCGGCAATCACCATTCGATCTTATGGCTTTACTTTAAGCAGTTGATGTCTGCGATATTGTTGACTCTGGTTTGTTGGGTACTTCAGGGGGTGAAAATCACAAGTCACATCGAGCAGAAAGAAACCCCCCCAAGGGGAACGTCGTTAACCCGTCGCTGCCTTGATAAGAGTGAAATTCCAGCGATCATCAAACCCTTCTCCGTCTATTAAGGTACAGCGGCGGTGGTACTGCCAGTGATCACGGAAGTTGATATGGGGTACTATATCTTATACTGCGCTAAGAATTACGCGCTCTTCGTTAGTGGAAGAATGCAGCCGCACTCGCCCAGTAATTTAGTGACAATAACAGCTGCTCAGCCGTGGTGCCACAAAAGCTTCTAACGGCTGGAACCACAGGATCGTAGACGTACGAAATATCTCACTGATTCCACTGATAACCTTAGGTCGGAAAGCGTGAAGGATATATGGTGATATACACACTACTAGTCACCAAATGCACGACTAGCCGTTATTTTCTTGAGATAATGAGTCAATATAAAGGATTCTGATCCCACACAAGTGAGCCTGAAGCATAAGTATCCTTGATAATGATCTCGTAATTTTGTGTGCTTCTTGCTTCAATCAAATTATAGCTTTTTTGCCATTATAGGTGTAGACTGGTGAGGGAAACTTATCAACTCTAGGTCTCCATATAACCATCAATGACAAGCAAAGCAATGGGGGACTGAAAAAAGATGGGTGTAAATATATGATGATAAAAATCCACTGTGATACTACCTTACTCATGAGATATGACCCAATGACATTTTTAATCCTACCCAATTTAGTAGATGGAGTGACAAAATCTTCTCTCGTATTCAATGGCTTTAGCATCTCATAAAGCATACAAAGCATCACAGCATTGATGAATACTGTGAAAATAGCAATCTTTGATCTTTTGTAACTCTTTCGATAGTGGGGATCATCAATATTTTTTGTGGACAACTCAAAATTGACATTCAATAAACCTATAACTGAGGGAATGATAATCACTGGAGATCCAATGATTTTTATCACTGCAAGAGTTGGAATATACTCCAGTTCACATATATCAAAGACTGCCACGGATAATGTATACAACGATAATAAGAAGATGAATCTCTTGAAGCTGTGCTTTCCGTAAGTTATATTTTTCAGTTTCACATATGGTTCAAATTTATCTGGATCATAATTCAGACTAAAATCAAAAATAAACTTGAGGAGAAACCAAAGCAGAACCAAATTACCAAAACGCATGAGCTTTTCGGCACATGAGTCAGACAGCATATAGTGAAATATTAATCTAGACCCTAATGTGTTGAAATAATATCCTACACTATAAGTGTTTAGCAAGGAATTGATGAAAATGTATGGTAAAGGGGTTGCCAGATAATCTGTGCCGAGGTGTCGTGCAGACTCATACTTCCATTTAAGTACGACCCCCATGATGGTATTAGATAGGTGTAATAGAGACAAACCAAGAAGCTGCCCATTTGATTCAGCGGCAGAGATATCTAGACCATTATTTTGGATTATCCCGGCATCTTCAACGTTAGCCTGGTCAATGTCTTGATAGATAACAGCACAGTAAAGTCCAGGCGACGTAACGTAATAGAGGAAAAACGTGTAGTTTTCCTTTTGCATTGTGGGAGTTGTCATGAAAGAAGCTGGCAACTCTGCTCCATTATTTGTCTTTATGATGAACTCACCGAGGTTGTCACACTTCCCACTTTCAAACAACTTCCTAGAGCAGACACCAAAACCATTCTCCTGCTTACTTATGGCTTCTTCATTGACGATCGTTGGTATATTTGTGAGCTCAGCAGCTTGAGCCTGGTTGTAGATCAACACACTGCTGTTGATTTCAGTGCTGTGACCAGCATAGACTCCCGAAGGCTGTTCACCACTTGAAAGGGACTCTTCGTCAAAGTAATAACAAGAAAATTGCAGAGCACAGAGGGCAACTGACAGGTGGTATATTGAAAACTGCAATAGCAGAAACAACATTTTCAGCTTCATTGTAGAACTTCAGATCCCGCCCAGCTCTTTGCGCAACAAAGTTTGCCACCCATCGTCAGAAAAGATGATGAAAAAATCACTAGCCGCCCAGATTTCTTCTGGAGTATGGGAATCAGAAAGCTTTTCCCTTTTCCATTTTCCTAAGACAATTACACTTCCCAGACAGGAACGGTTACGGTGCCCCGGTCTTATTGTGATTATATAAGCAGTTTCGGGAGGAGTAAGTTCATTCGCTATATAGGAAGTCATCAGATAAACAGCTCACGTGACATAAGCGTGACTCAGACCGGAATAGAGAGATCAACTCCTGATTACATGCAAAAGACAATCCTAGAATGATTTCCCATATTTTTTTTTTACCCCTTTTACACTATCAATTGGCACACATAGGGCAGTTCAGCATATCCCATGCCGGAGGAATGAGCCTACTGGATGCAGTGTCCTCTCTCACACCAGAAATCATCATAGAGCGTCTAGCTGCTCACTTCAGAAGCAATAGTGCAAAGTATTACTACCGCCCCAGGAAAGGGGAACCAGACTGGCCTTTGATGACGGACTTCTATGGTGTTATATTGGGTTCCCAGCAACGTTTGACATCGTTTCAAGTTCAACAGCTGAGTCTGGATGCTGAATTATCTGACAAAGTAAGGGAATCCCTTGAGCAAATTCGTGATGCTAATACCCCAGCGCCCAATACCCCAGTTAATATCCTCCCAGACCCGCAGTACCTCAAGCAGTTTCTAGTAACCATCTCATATTCATGGCCTGGTGGTGGCTTTTATATAAGTCGTGAAGGTACTTCTCCCTTGGATCCATTCCATCATTATGAGCTAGAATGGGGTGTTCCATACGCAATCAATGCTCCTGCTCCAACCCAGGGAAAAGTCCTTTGCTGCTCTGTTACAGGGAGACCACCAACTGATGATGCTGAGTTGAGTCTTACAGGGAAAAAGAGGTTTGTTACAGGTGTTGCTAGTCAAGGAAGTATAGGTAATCCTCCAGCTTTTGGTCATCCTGATTTCATTGTTCCGTTATATGAAATTCTACTTCCTCGTGACTATTTCAAAGCTGAGAGACACACAATATTCAAGATGTTCTTTCCATACGGTCATAATCCTTTTCCAGACGATGCTTGGATATTCACTAAGGCTACGTCAGCATGGTCAAACGAGGAGATCGTTCAGTTGACGATCCAATCCGGTGGTCGTTATATCGAATCTAATGTTAGTGGTTTTCTCGATAAGCAGGTATTCACACCTACTCTTGCTCTTCTTAGTAAGTTTATAGGTTTCTGGGCTCTGAGCCTTGTCTCGGGGCAATCAGAAGTTGGTTCGTCACAACAACAGAGGTTAGGTGGTCGTGAACTAGGTGTACCAGACTTTGATGTTATGCTTGGAGATCAAATCCTATTCCCAATCGAAGTTAAAAGCCATCTAGGGAAAGATTTTGGAGCAACCTATCAAGATAAAGCTGGAAGCGAACGCTTTATATCTAAAGCGAACCGGTATATAATCTTGCAGATACTTAGGTATATGATAAAAAGGGAGTCGATCTACGGTCTAGTATTAGATCCTTTCAATGGATATGTACTCGAGCTTACTGGTGACTTCTATACTGCCACAAGTGAAGAGCAGAGAACGAGGATTTTCAATTCATTGAATGATTCCTCAAAGGGAGAGAAGACTCTAAACGCTGATGATATCATCAGATTTGTCAAGATCAAGAAAATAAGGCTCAGTTCCTGTGGAACAGATTCAGAAGGTGAAGCTGGTCCAAATTCAGGAATGAACTTGAAGTTTGGGTTTCTATGTCTGGTCCTCAAATGCCTAAAAGAGACCTTGGATCTCAGTTTTGACCGCGATAAGATTAGAGTGAAAACCTCAATAGTGGGTAAAATGAAGGAGCTTGGTTATAATAGACGCACGTATAAATTTGAAAAGTTTGTCAACAGTGGTGCGAAAGTCGAGTGGTCCCAAAAGACTACCAGTGTTCATGAATACCTGAAGCCATCAGTTGACGAACTACTCAGGTATGGGTCATTTCGTCTTAAAGCACTGGATGGTCCGGATGCCGATGAAAACTCAACTCTTCCTGAGTATCATTTGAGGTTCAATTCATCCTCTACCGAGATCAAGGTAGTACAGCCTGGTGACTACAGTCATGCCGTCGTGCTTGAATTTCCTGTTAAAGCCTTTTACACTATCTTCAGAGAGACACTGAGCCAGTCCACTCTTCTTTTCCTCCAGATTTTAATGGAGAAGAATAACAGCGAGGATTCAATCATTG
>PPMU03000021.1:0-275166 GCA_003707015.3 Wickerhamomyces canadensis | reverse complement strand
ATGCTATATTTAGGAATTAGTGATACAAATGAAAAGCAACAAAATATCTTGACTGCTTTGACTAGGAAATTTAAATTGGATCCAGATGTTGATTTGAAAAAATTGGCTGAATCATGTCCTTTCAATTTCACAGGAGCTGATTTTTATGCTTTATGTTCTGATTCTATGCTTAATGCTATGACTAGGGTTGCAAATGAGATTGATATGAAAATTGCAAAATACAATGCTGATAAAGAAAATGCTGTGTCCACAAGATGGTACTTTGACAATGTTGCAACAAAGGAAGATATTACCGTGTTGGTAAAGGCTGAAGATTTCGATAAGGCAAGAAAAGAATTATCACCAAGTGTATCAGCTGAAGAGTTGGAACATTATTTGAGGGTTCGTGAGAATTTTGAAGGTGGTAAAACCAAGTCATGAGTGATTCATTGATTGAATCTATGTACAAGAGTGAATGATTTTTGTTGAGCATTTGTTGTTTTTGTAGAAATGAATAATGATTATGATGATTGCTTAAAGTGGTTTCAAAACAATGTAATGGCTTTCCATACTGCATGTTGAGCAGCATCCCAACTTCTTTCATCCAGTTCAACTTGTAAATGACTATAACGTAACCAAATATCCATCTTGGTAGTGATACCTCCACCTTTGTCCTTTGGCTCACCAAACTTTGCAACGATGGCTTCACCGGTGGTTTTGGGCGTGATTCCAAAAGGAAGTTGTATACTTGGGTCCACCGGTTTGAACTTGTGGTCTCTTTGGTAGAAATCTATCGAGTCAAGCTTATCCTTTATGAAGGTGAATGAGATGCCCTTGTCGTAGAGGTTGTACAGTTTTGTATCATTATCGTACACCTTAACCTCTGCCTCTTGCATACTGATGTTGTGGAGGGCGAGTGCCTCCAAAAGCTCTGTGCTTTCCCTCTGGAGGCCTATCAGCCTCAGCCAGCGATCATCATTGCAATGAGCCATCCTTTACTCTTCTCTGGTTCGCTCACACACAGCCACTCAAAAAAACAATATCAAATTGCCAGACAAGATCAAAATTGATGGAAAAGATTAAATTTCTTGACGTTTTTTTGTTTATGTTTGCGATAATGTCCAAACCAGGAAATTCACCAACTGTGGATATCAAACCCTCGGATATAGAAGAATTACATAATCAACATAGTCGGAACTCGCAACTCCCACTTCCCTTATAAAAAAGTGCGTGAGACAAAATGAAGTATAACCACTTGCCACAACCACCTTTGGAAAAGAGTCTAGAGCGAGCAGAGCAGATACGCACAGAGCAGGATGTTGTCCAACTATGAGCAGAAGCCCTTCGATCCAATCACTGTGAAGCCGAACGAGAAGAAACGTGAGTTTGTCGATGGGGGGATCTGTGCTGGATCCTTGATTGATGTCTTTCCAGTTCGAATATAACTAACAAGATGATGATGGTTCAGGAGTTGCCTATTTCTACGATGGTATGCATATCCCTATGATTCCTTGCTGAAGGTTCCCACTTACTAACTTTTCAATTCTAGCTGATGTCGGTAATTACGCCTATGGTGCTGGTCATCCAATGAAACCACATAGGATAAGAATGGCACACTCGTTGATTATGAACTACGGTCTTTACAAGAAGATGGAGATTTACAGAGCTAAACCAGCCACAAAACAAGAGATGTGCCAGTTTCACACCGACGAATACATTGATTTCTTATCAAGAGTAACACCTGATAACTTGGAACTTTTCCAAAAAGAAAGTGTCAAATTTAACGTTGGTGATGATTGTCCTGTTTTTGATGGTCTTTATGAATTCTGTGGTATATCTGGTGGTGGTTCAATGGAAGGTGCTGCTAGATTGAACAGAGGTAAATGTGATATTGCAATCAACTACGCTGGTGGGTTGCATC
The DNA here is from genome assembly GCA_003707015.3 of Wickerhamomyces canadensis. NCBI lineage: Eukaryota > Fungi > Ascomycota > Saccharomycetes > Phaffomycetales > Wickerhamomycetaceae > Wickerhamomyces > Wickerhamomyces canadensis. Next base: position 273,266 of record PPMU03000021.1, on the reverse strand, counting down.
ATGCTAAAAAATCAGAAGCTTCAGGTTTTTGTTACCTAAATGATATCGTTTTAGGGATCATTGAATTATTGAGATATCATCCAAGAGTGCTATATATTGATATTGATGTCCATCATGGTGATGGTGTTGAAGAAGCATTCTATACAACAGACCGTGTTATGACATGTTCGTTCCATAAATATGGTGAGTTTTTCCCAGGTACCGGTGAGTTAAGAGATATCGGTGTTGGTAAAGGTAAGAATTATGCAGTCAATGTCCCATTAAGAGATGGTATCGATGATGCCACTTATAAATCTATCTTTGAGCCTGTCATTTCCAAAATCATGGAATGGTATCAACCTAGTGCCATTGTATTGCAATGTGGTGGTGATTCTTTATCTGGGGATAGATTGGGTTGTTTCAACTTATCCATGAATGGTCATGCCAACTGTGTCAATTTTTGTAAAGGTTTGAATGTTCCATTGATGGTTGTCGGTGGTGGTGGTTATACTATGAGAAACGTTGCTAGAACTTGGTCTTATGAGACTGGGATCCTAAACAATGTTATCCTAGATCCTGATTTACCATACAATGATTATTATGAGTATTATGGTCCGGATTACAAGTTGGATGTCAGACCCTCAAACATGTACAATGCAAACAGTCCTGAATATCTTGATAAGATTTTGACACAGATTTATAGTAATCTGGAACATACAAAGTTTGCTCCAAGTGTTCAGATAAATGATGTTCCAAGAGATGCTGAAGACTTGGGAGATGAAGATGAGGATCTTCCAGATGCAATTGATACTAAAGGTGGTTCACAATTTGCTAGAGATAACATAATAACGCCAAACAATGAATTTTACTAGGTTTTCATTATATTGAGGAGAGATTGTGAGAGAAGAAGTAAAAAGAGAGAGTGTGTGACTGATCTGTACAATATATCTTGTTTTCAAAAAGTATACAACTATTAGAGAAAGGCTGTGTAGCTTTTTGTAGTTAAATAGCAAGTTCATTCTCGTGGTTGTTCCCCAACGCCAGGTTGGACTTGAGGTGAAACGAACCATGGGAAAAACACATAGAGCAGCCAAATCATTACCCACATAATGAAGATTAAGGTAAAACTCCATCTTGAAACTGTGAACCGTAATGAATCCATAAAATCACACAGAACCTCATATCTCCATTTGTGTAGTTCTCTAAGAGTAGCACCGCTTAGTCGAATTTTATCTGAACTAATAACATCATGAGGTAACACAACTATGACATTGAAAGGATATTGATCATGATAGTCAATCTGTAAGGTCTCAACTGTACGAGGAAGCTTACTGATGGTTAATGTGGCAGTGTCAGTTAGTCTGTCACAAACATCAATTAGTCTTACTTCTTTCAAATTTGGTAAATTTTTCTGATCCAATCTGATGTCCGTGCGGATATTCTCCATTATCAAAACCTCTAAGTTTGGTAATGATACAGATTCAAACGAAAATCTGACCACTGGAATCACAACAAGACTGTTGACTTTTCCGATTCTTAAAGTCTTGACACTGAGTCCATCAAGTCTTGGGGTGATGCAATATATACCTTTGGAGCTTGGTTCTGGGATCTCTGGTATAACATGTATTTCAAGATTTTGAATCTGTGCCAGTTCGCACTCAGGCATTGAGAGGATATTCATAACATATTCAGGATTATCCACAGCAGTGATAACCACTCTGAAAGTCTCAATGGTTGATTTTTCAATCCACTCCAACCTTCTAATTGCCATCTTGTCAGTTGCTAATTTGTAACTAGAGTCAAGATAATCTTCAAACTCAAAAACCCGTATATTCTCAAATTTTGTCAACGATAATGGAGCCTCAGCATTCAAGAACTTCTCCTGTGAAGTACCATTGGACATGAATCTCTCATCAAACAATTTCAATGACAGGTTGGTGAGCTTTGGGCTAGTATATATTCCTTGAATGATGGTTGGAAAATCAGTGACCGAATTGAATCTTAGTAGGAGATTCTCCAAACTCGGCAAAGTGACATTATCCACTATAGAGTCAATAGAGTCTCCACCGACGAAGCACATTTCTAGAGTTACCAAATTTGGGAATGAGAGGTTTAGTAATGACACTGGGATCTTAGTATCCAGCTTGAGTGTGACCAAATGGAGAACCCTATCGGTAATAGAAATTGAAATCATATCACTGGGCGACATCCAACCATGTCTTCTAGTGTCACCTTCTGAATACCAATAGGACCTATTGAACCAGCTTGAATCAATCACCAGTGACTTCAATGACTCCGAATATGCAGTTTGCGAAGGGAGAGAAAGGTTTTCGAGCCCGCGGATATGAAGTGTCATAAGATCAACATTTTTGAGATCATATGTGGACTTCAGAGCAGGGGAAGTGGGCATTGGATTCTCCTTGATAACTGTGCTGCTAAATGAGACTCGAGCATCCCCTGAGGTGGTCGTCTTCGTGGAATATCTCTCTTGGTTGAATGTCAACTGTTTAACGTGATCAATTATGATATTATCAGGGGTGATCAAGGTTGAGGAGATGGTGAATTCTTTCAAATGTCTCAAAGACAACAATGTATTCTTGTGCACCAACGCAGAATCATCAGTGAATATGGTGCTTATATCCTCATCTTCTAGTGATCCATCCAAGATAATGATTCTCCTGTAGTTGTCCACAGGTATTGAGGCAGGAACACTCAAACAATAGCGCTCTAACAACTTGGCCTTTGAGAACGCAAATATCTGGACCGGGTAGGCCAACAACTTGATGGGTTCGTCATCGACTGATACAAGCACCTTTGTCAGTTCGAAACCAGCGAGAGACTCACACGTTAGGATGTCATCGGTGTAAACACAGCAGAGTCTTTGGAACGAGCTCTTGATCTGCAACAAGTTGTAAGCGTCAATCAAGGAGAGCTGCCTGACGATGATGCTCTGAACCTCCGCAGGGAAGTCGAGAATTGACACCATTCTGAAGGCATAGGCAGAGTTTCTATTGCTTCATATTGGAAGACCCATTGTCTTTTAAAGGGGCGTCCCACCTTTATATACTTTTCCATTGTTAGCCGCCGTCATACTGAACAACTTTCTATTGTTTGGAGTATTTTGGTACGGCCACTTCCAGATCAATATATTGTGCTACTTTTTGCTCTACAAGGAGAAATTTCCTTATTAAAAAGAACAGTTTATTGATAGGCAAAGACATAGTCCATCACAGTGGCCGAATTCTCAGCTGGCCCAGCCATAATAGGAAACCACAGCAGCCAGCAATGTGTGCGATGCTTTCGATGACGTAATCATTTCCCAATTCCCACTGGAAACGAACTGAGCTGATAAATAACAACTCACATCCTGCCAAAACAGCACCAGCAAATACCAAAAGGTTCACCAGTCAAGCACGAGGAAGAACAACCAGCAGTCCACTCGAAAGATCTCCGAACAATTTGATGATATCAGAGTGTGCGCTGAATCGATCTGGATCAGTTACAGAGCATTTGGATGCTGATGAAATCTCTATGTGGAATGACACCACAGACTTCAGATGTGGGTTGGGAACTGCTCTTTGAGGATGAGCGTGGGAGAGCTGCAAGTTGAACTTGTTGTTGTTGTTGTTGCTCTTGAGCTTTCAGTTCTGTCTCTGGAGATGCTGGCTCTTTCTTTATTTCAGAAGTTGAGACTTCTTCTGGTTCTCTATCAGTGAGTTTGAAATTTAAGACCAATCTCTCTCTTTGGAATGATCTGATATTGCTGAAACCAGTTGGTGTTCTCTTAAAAGCTATGATGAACTTGTGTGGTTCAGCTAGTTGTTTCTTGGAAACAGAGACTCTTTTGGAGGTGAATAACTTTGGTGACATTGAAAATAACTTTGTTTTTGTTTTCTTAGTTGTATGATGAAAGGTAATGAACAAGAAAGGATTCAACCTAGAAAGTTGTGCTGTATTTATACACATCCTGGAAGCATACTGAGGAGATATTCAGTACTGATTGATCTCTGAGATCAATATTGGATAATGTCTCATCTCCGACGCATTTAAAATCACTTGTTAATAATATCTCATCATCCAAAATATAGGCAGAGTGAGATTTCAGCGATTTGAAATCTCGATATTTGATACCTGTCCCATATGTCGGTCCAAGTTGAAGGGATGTCTAAGAATATACTACAACAATGGCGATATATATATGATGCCGTATTATAGGCCTGTGGCATTGACTCTATAAAGCATCTTTGTTTGCTTCAGACTATCCATGGTTGAATTTTGAGGAGATTTTATGTATCTGCATATAAAACGAGGTGATTTCATGAGGTTGATGCAAGAAAGGTTGCTGATTTGGCCTACTAAACAGTTTTTACACAGAATGTCTGCTTTGAATTATTGCATAATATCTGAGACGTATTTGAGACAATTTTCGAAGAAAGAGAGGCCATTTCAAAGTGAGATGATAGATATTTTGGATTATAAAAAGACACTTCATATCCACTTTTCTACCTTCTCTTTTTACTTTTCATCACAACTCAAGAAAGAACTATCAAACTATCATGTCATTAGCATCATCTGAAGAATACTTACTCAAATATTATTCAAAATTAACACCACAACAAAGAAAAGAAACCATCAAAGCTCTTGATACAATCTTTATCACTAGCGTCAGACAAAAAAGAAAAGAAATCTTGACTCCAACTGAATTCACTGAATGTATCAGCTCCAACCATATTGATTTTCCTTATTTGCACGGTTTATCATCCAATCCAGAATATATCAAAGATGATAAATTTAACTGTTCAAACATTGGACTTCGTTACTTTCATGATGGGAAGTTTGGAATGCTGTTATGTTGTCCTTATTGTCCAATATACTATGAAGGGGAGTCTGGCGCTAAAGAGCACACTGGCAAATTCTTTAACTTTGAAACTGGTGAATATGCAAACCATTTAGCTTCAAATCACGGTATCTTCATTGATAATGGAAACGTTCATGAAGCTGAGGTTCCTTTTAATGGGGTCGTTAAAAACCCACACGCTGGAGAATTTTGTATAATTTGTCCTTATCATCATCCTGATTGTGAGAACAAACCGTGTTTGATGAAATGTGCTTTGGCCGGACCTTCTGATGGAGCAGAGCATATATTTGGTGAATATTTCCAACATATCAAGAATGTCCATATTGATCATACTGGTGAATTTGATAGTACTCGAAGATACGACTCATCCACGGAGGCTTTTGTGCCTTTTAACCTTCCTCATTTTTTAATTGTCTATAAATTTTCAAGAGCTCAGGCCAAATTTGATACCAAATATGATGATATAACCGTTTCAAGCAATGAGAAATTATGCTACAGAACCTGGGATATCTTTCCTAAAATCAACTTTTTTAATAAAGAGTCATCTGCTCCTAAAGATCATGTGAAGTTTTCAAGTGAGGTACAAACATCCACCAAAAAAGTTTCATTCGACTCCTATTTCAATAGTCTCCCTGCTGAACAAAGGAGACCAAGACTCAGACCAATTAGTGTCTCAGAATTATTGATAACCAGAAGATATGATGATTCAGATAATGCTTCGTATATGTCAGACGACGAGCCAGGTTTTACAGATGATGAGCTCGATGACACGGCCGATGATGAGATTGAAATTATGTCTGAAAATGAAGAGAACGATGAGGAATTGGCCTTTATGTATAATTATACATACTGAGTCGAGGGTTTAAGTTGAATTTAATGTATTTTTATTGTCATTGAAACCAATGTAGTTATGATACTGCTACATCGATACATACGATTACGTATTAGTTTCAAAAACTCAAGAAATGTCTCTTCAATAGTGTCTAGATCATTGTTTCAATTGTGACGTATTCTTTGTTGACGTTAATAGTAATATTCAAATTCATCTGATTCTTGCCAGTCTTCTGATTCTTGCGATTCTTCAACCCCAACTAACTCAAAATCGCCGTACCCTGGCCTGACATGTGTATCATCGACTTCAACGAGTCCGCATTCAGCTAATTGATAAGCCAACAAAGAGATGTCATCACCAAGGTCTTGTGACCCCCGACTTGATTCTTCATGTGATGTTCTACCTTCACCGGTCTGAGTTGCAACTCTCGTGGTCTTCGCTTGATGACCAGAAATTCTTTGAGAAGTAGGAGATATTGATGAAGACGTAGTGTATCTGGTATAGATCAGCGGAGCCGAAACCCTCAACAGTTCATGAAACTTCTCAACTAATTCCACAACACAGATATCAATACTCAATTTTCCACCATTTAACAATTCTCTGGTCTCTACCAATTCGTATCTCACGATGTCTTCAATTTTGAACTCAGCAACGATGAATTTGATGTATTCTTCTAAATCTTGAAGATTTGGGAACTTTTTGAAATGTTTTGAAAACTTAGCAGTGGTGAAATCCCAATAGGTGAATGGATCACCTCTTTGAAAGTTCTTGAGCTTAGATTTATTGAAATGATCCCTTTTAAGATAGTAAAAAGCACTCTCTTTTCCCCTAGTTATACTTCTCTTCATCAAATACCTGACGATCGATTCATACGTGACCCAAATACCAGTTGATTTCTTCTGAATGGCCATATACATCCTCTTGAAAGCATCAATATGGTAAGGAAAGATTAGCACCTTCAAACTTCTCTTCAACAGACTCCCAGTCATATGATGCTGCTGTAAGAAGCTCTTGACACTGTCATAGTAACGTCTGATGTCTTCTGAGTAGTCCAGGAAAAGAGGCCTTTTAGGAGGAGAGGGATCTTCAGCGAGACCTTTCCCTGGGATGTAGATCTCAACGAGCACTGTGTTGTCGGGATGGAAGCATGATGATCTGTTTGCCATTGTAGCACAAACACTGATTGAGAGTTATATATGACTGAGCTTATGAATCGTGGGGGGTCAAATCGATGAAGATTCTTTTGAACAGTTTCTACTGAGGCCACCCAACAGCTGCAGGCAAAACACTGGCTTCTCTACTTCAGTCAAAGTTGGTCGCTGTTTGTATTAATATTGGCTTCTAGAATAAACTCACGATACTGTCACGTGATTCTCTTCTCACGTGATCATAAGTGATAGTAGCTACAATCTTGTAATTATGGGACATTCAATTTCATTTCATTATATGAAAAAACACCTCTTGAAGACTTCTTGGAGGTAAATCGATACCATCAAATCACACTATAGCCCAAACGAGCCAGCTGCCAGTCAGTCATATCATCGAGATCTTCAGACGGTATATCGTCATAATCACAGTCACAGTTCCCTTCAGTCCTATCTTGGATACATAAAGCACATATCTCTGGAGGCATATACTGCCACACATCGATATCATCCAGGATCTTCTGTTTGTAAGCTTCTTCTCTTTCTTTTCTCTCTCTCTTTAATCTTTCCTTTTCAAGTTTTTGTAATCTTTCTCGTTCTTTTGCTGCTAGTTTCTCTCTCTTGAGGAATTCTATCCTTTCCTTCTTTGCCTGTTCGAGTCTCTCATTCTCTTGTCGTATACGAGTCTCCCTTTCAATTCTTTCTCTCTCTTGTTTTTGCTTCAATTCATTTTGCTTTCTGATCTGTTCATCTTTGATCTTTTTCGCTTGTTTGACAGTCCATTTGACAAACATCTCAGGTAATGCATTCTCAACAATAAGGTCAACTTGAGAGGCTAACTTAACCACAAACGTTTTATTACTTAGTCTACCTTTGTTGAATAAAGCTCTAGTTTGAGGAGCTGCATAACACAGGACTTCCTTCATATCAAAAGTATCAGCAATCATTCTGATATAGTGCTCAAGATTTTCCAAGTTTGGATGTCTTTGAAGAACCCTGGCGTATGGTTCCAAATTTTCATAGTAAAAATCAAAAGGGTCTCCATCACCGAATGATTTGAAGTTACCATTGAGAGCAATGGACCTATTACAATCTGCATATTCGCCTCTATAGCCTTTATCACGGGTCTCTTCGATGGCAAACTGTACACGTTCTTCATATTCATCCCAAAACTCTGAACGACCAAAATCCCAGCCATGATACATTTCATAAAAAAGACCATGTTGATCAGGATGAACCACTTCATGCAGGACATAGCCTATGGAATCCTCTGATAAATCATCGAAGTAGTGTTGCATGAAACTTTTAACCTGATCGTAGTAATCTCTTATAGCCATCTGACTTCTCAAATTGAGTGGTCTTTTTGGTGGATATGGATTGCGCATAAACCCAATCTCCTCCACGGATATGTCGATCTGTATGTATTTTTGTCTCCCCATTGTTCGTGGTGTCTCTATCACTGGCGTTCAAACGTGAAGATGACGAACGGACCGCTCAATTCTTCTTTTACAATCAAAGTAAATCAAAGATAATGGGAAAGATCAAACAAAGTGTGAGTGTAATTGCTGCTATTTCCGAGGGCAGGGCAAGCATTTCCGGTAAATACACGTGATGGTTAAATTTGGTACGCCCACTCTTGCTGTTTTTACCCACTTTACAAAAACAAACAAATTCGCCAAATGAACAGCAGCACCACTCCACCAAAAACCTCAATTCTATACGAGAAACTACTGAGATGTCTGAATTCCAAGCCAAAGTGAGTATTATGAATGTCATGATATGGTCTGTGCTGTGCTGTTTCCAGTCGTTTTTTCCAGGGCGCAATTGGTGCATTATTTGTTCTTTTGGAGTGTTGCGTCTGCTTTGCCATCCTTGTTGAAACGATAGTGTTGGACACAGAAATATACTCGATTGTTTTGGAGATTCCCACATACAGGAGCTATACTAACTGATAGGCTGACGCTGTTAACCAATTGAAAGCCAAACCAAGCGACGACGAGTTGTTGAAATTGTACGGTTTGTACAAACAAGCAACTGTTGGGGACGTCAACACCGACAGACCTGGGATCTTCGCCTTGAGAGACCGTTACAAATGGGATGCCTGGAATGAGAACAAAGGTTTGACCAAAGAAGAAGCTGAACAAAAGTGAGTAGGGTCTTTTCCTGTTTGCGGATCGAGAGATGGCTGACTAACACATTACTTTTTATAGGTACATTGCTCTAGTTGACGAGTTGATTGCCAGAATTGGATTGAAATGAGAATGAGATGACTCTATACATAGTTAACAGTTCCCTAATAGTATAACCTCGGCACATTTCCTTCAATAGCAGAAAGACCGCTTTTTCATGACTTCCCCAGAAATGTCGTAATTCTCGAAAAGCTCTACATGTGAAAAACAAAAAAGAAAATTTATTCGAGCTGGCGATGCACTTCCGCTCCCACCACTTTCTGTAACATCTGAGACAATAATGACTGCTGTGCCCGTGTTCAGAACCGTCGCTGACTTGAGAAGATGGAGAGCCTCTGTCGGCCAGGACTCGGTGGGTTTCACTCCCACCATGGGTGCCCTACATGAAGGTCATCTCTCTCTAGGTATGTCGCATCATCATCATCATCATCATCATCTCTTTGGTTCTTCAAGTTCTCACCACTAACCACAGCACAACAGTCCGTCAGAGTCTGAAACAAAACCATCACACCATTGTCTCCATCTTTGTCAACCCATCCCAATTTGCTCCAAACGAAGACCTGGACTCATACCCAAGAACATTCGAAGCTGACTATAAGATTCTTTCAGATCTAAACATCTCGGGTATATTCGCCCCAACCGTCTCAGAAATGTATCCATCTGGTATCACTCTTGACGTCTCACAACAAACTGGTGCTTTTGTTAGCGTGTTAGGAGTCAGTGAACAGTTGGAAGGAAGAACAAGACCAAATTTCTGTAGAGGTGTTGCTACTGTTGTTACAAAGTTGTTCAATGCCGTTCAGCCTACAAGGGCTTATTTTGGTCAAAAGGATATCCAACAAACTATCGTTTTGAAAAGAATGGTTAAAGACCTGCTCATCCCAGTGGAGTTGATTGTTTCACCAACAGTTCGAGAAGAGAGTGGGCTTGCTTTGAGTTCTAGAAACACCTATCTGTCACCAAATGTTAGAAGTAAAAGTGCATTGATTTTTGAAGCTTTGACCAAAGGGGAAGAAATCTATAAAAAGGGTGGTACGAGAGAGGAAATACTGAATGCTGTCAAGACTGGATTAAGCGATAAACTGTTTGATATCGATTATATTTCACTTGCTGATAAAGAATCTTTACAAGAGTTGGAATCATTCCCAAATGGTGCCATCTTGAGTATTGCGGTCTATGTTACAGAAGGTGAAAGAACAACGAGATTGATCGATAACATAATTTTATAAACCATCGTGTCATACCCCCAATCATTGCTTGTCACTTAGTTCATTCCCTCATGTCACTGAATAAATAATAATAATGCCCAAAATAAGTTAACTTTGATTGAATAGATCTGTAAATCATCTTCAATATTTACCCTTACAATCATCTCTAGAAGGAGGAGCACCAACTAATGGAGGATGTTGAACCACACCAACTCTAAAATACTTATCATCAAAGTATTCAATCCATCCATTCAATCTTCTCTCTTCATCAGTTCTGATGTCTCTTAAATCATGACTCAAATGATTCAAACAGTTCGTAGCGAGTGCCCTAGCACAATCAACACCAGCAAAGAAGTGATAACTACCACCAGGCCCATATATGTTTCTTTTGGAGCTTACATCAAAGACGGTCCCGTTGACAGCGATATAAATGGGAAGTTGAGAACTTGAGCCATCAAATAGTTTTAAGTCTGTTTCTGTGAGGTTTACTCTTGATCCAAAAAGTTGGAAGTGAAGATAATGGGGATCTAGTAGCTTGCCTTTGTAACCGTATGTGAAGGTCCCAGTGAAGAAGTATGAAACACTCAAAAGGAGAATGAGTAAACCAGAAAACATTCTGATAATGTCCACTAAGCTGAATCTAACTCTATCGTCTTCTTCTTCTTCTCTCTTCAGCAAAGGCTCCTCGATGATCTCCTCAATCTTTGGAGATGTGTACACTTTCACGCCACTTCTCTGTCTGACACTGTGCTCCATTACTGACACTCAGAGCTTCAAACTCTCTGAAAGAGAGTCTCAATCAGTGGAAAATGCCTGTCTTTGTGGCTATTTTGTATTCGCTAGGAAACTGTATCATGTGACTTCCACCCTCGGATATCCTAAAAGTGGACGGAGTTGAACCTCTGTTTTTTTCTTGTATGTTGAAAAGTGAAAAATCAAGATGGAAATTGAAGAACAAGACATAAAGCCACTTTCTTTTTTCTTTTGTGTCCATCTCTTCAATCCAGCCAGACCCTCAAGATGTTCAGAGCAAACGTCAGTCTAATATCGAGACCTCTGACCCGTCACTCCTCAGGCTTGCAGAAACTTGTAAGAGTCCCTTCAAAATTCAACAAAGTCCATTCTGCTGGGAATGTCAAACCAAACTACAAATCAGGTTTATTCCATCATCCTGCTCCATCTGTCGGTATAGAGACCCCAGATGCATTCCTTCCATCAAATGATCCACGCAAAGGTCTAAACTTGAGTGGGAAACCTAAAACAAATATCAAAAATGCTCCTCCTTTATCAACACCTGTCGAATCAAAACTGAATCTAACACCAAAAGAAGTTGAAGAGATACAAAAACTTAGATTGGAAGAACCTGAAAAATGGACAAGAAAAGCACTAGCGGAGAAATTCGATGTTAGTCCTTTCACTATCAGTTTGGTTTCGAATCCTAATGAACAGAGAGCTCAGGAGATGAATGATAGATTGGAGACTATCAAGAGTTCATGGAAGAGAGAAAGATTTTTGGCAAGATTGGATAGAAAAAAGAGACAAGTTTCTTGGTATCGTGATGAATAAGTTTTACAAGCCTTTGGGGGTTTTGTTGAATTTGCATAGATGACAAGAAAAAATGGAGAGATAATTACAAAATGTACATAGACCTTTGTTCATCGAAGGATGTCTTGGATTTGTAGTATAAGCATGACTTAGAGGGTGTTGTCATCAGTTCTCCGCTGATATATGTTCCAGAGTTAAACTTGTTCTAGCTAGACTTCTTCTTTCGAAGTCATTATGGCTCTCTGTGCTCCTTGGGGATGTAGTTGCATCTTCTAGCTCCACAATCTCAAAAAGCAACTACCCACAATATGACCCTCATATGACTCGAGAGGATAGGACCAGGCATTCATATCGTTCCTTATTTGCCTTGCTTTGGGGAATACTTGATCTCTCTGCTGTTGATCTACGGAGACCCTTCAAATCAACCTGATACGAAATCTCCAAAATCATCATCTTCTTCTTCTTCTACATCTTCCTCTTCTCCATCACCATTCACACGAACACTTGTTTCTCGTACCGTGGTGGTTCCTAGGTTCATTCTTTCAAATTCCAATGAGAGATCATTGGCAAAACTTCTCTGTGCTTCGATTGCTGCCCGTGCACGACTGTTTGTTTGATGATTGTTAGTATTCAGGATTCACATGATACCTAATGGGTTATACTCACGTTTCAACTTCCTGTAGCGCAATGCTGAACTCTTGGGCATCAGACGCATCTTTAAACACCAATCCGAGTGCGAATTTTTTATTGTTGTAGTCTATAAGAACTCTATAAGCCTTTCTAGAAGAAGTCTTTGATTCACCTGTTAGTAAGTACTCTTGCTATGTGCTTTGAAAAAAAAAACTCACCGCTTCGACGTTGTGACTATCGAGCGTATGGTAAACATATGCAAACACGTCATTGTTTGTGTTTTCCAGCTGTATTATCCCTCTTATGATCTCCTTCTCCTGTATGACTTGGTTATCAGACGCAATCAGCTCCCTTTCGATGAACCGCAGCTTCCCGGTCCAGACAACCTCCTGGAAGTTCCAACGGGTGATGTCAGTGTCGCTAAGGCCGTCCATTGGGGGAGGCACCCTCACCAGGCACACTCCCTGGTCCACAACCATCAAAGTTGTGTCTATCTTGACATCATCAACAGAAACAGTGCTCTCTCGCAGCATCACGGCCATACTTTGGATAAAAGGGCTAATTTGCTGGTTCAAACTGGGAATTGACTGTGTGTTTACCTCTGTTATACTCCAGTCTAACTAAACAATGAACACTGCTTTCTTTGACCCACTACAATCGGCTTCTCACTGCTGAATTGGTTCAAAAGAGATGAGCTCAGAGAAGCCAAAGGGAAATGCGCAATTCGCCGGGTAACGCCACTCTTCAAATAACCTCAATGAAAATTCAGAAACAGAAACATCAGCATTTCAAAAGACGGTCTTTCACCAATTTCAAAAGCAGGAAGAAGTCTCTCAGAAATGGCAGGGAGATTCGACGAGGACGGTATGTCGCGATTGTTCTGCTTCGAGCTTTCCTCACTAACCAGCGCATCACAGATCTTGAAGATTACGCCAACGATGACTACGACGATGAGGAGTTTGATGAGAACAAGCTGACGGCTGAAGAGGAAGAGAAGATTGCTCTTTTGTTGCCAATCATCAAGGATGAGGTGAAGGATTATACAGGATATAGCGAGTTTGATCTGAAGAGCATCCTGTGGTACAACTACTTTGAGCTGGAGGACACCATCAGAGAGATCAAGAGTAAGTAGTCTTCTTGATTATTTGTGATATTGTACTAATTGCTGAACTCAACCAGAGACTTTCAAGAAGAAGGAAATCGTTCAGCCAAAGCCAGAAGGTATGTATACATTGAAGAATTATCTCTTCTCTTTCTCTTAAAATTGGGTTGTGTTTGTTGTCATCATTGCATGTTTCCAAATTCTTGATATTTACTTTCCAATTCAATTTTGGGGTTTATTCAAATCAAAGAAAGTAATATATTAATAATCTGTTTTTGTTTACAGTCAAGGGACTATCAAAGATTGCAGCATTGGCCAAGGCTAGAGCCAATCAGAGGTCACAAGAACCTTCTTCAACCAAATCAGTATCGATACTGGATAATCTAAAGAGTCACAAGAATGGGGATAATGTTGTGAAGAAACCTGTGTCAAAGCTTTCAGCTCTAGCAGCACTACGAAACAAGAACAAGACAAGTGTGATAAGGAAAGAAGAAAAAGAAGCTATGAAACTGGAACCAACAGATCAGAAGATGGAGGATATATCACATGTTACCCCATTTCAACATGAGTCAACGAAGGCACAATCGAACCCAATATTCACAATCTCAGAAGTAATGTTCAAAGAGTCTCCATTTCAGCATGATTCAAACACCAGGTTCTCCACTGTCTTCCTCCATGAAGATAAACAACAACCTCAATCATATAAGAGAAGACTAACAGATAATCACATAACATCAGTCTTTCAGCCATTTGCTAATGAACGTTTAGTGAAAAAAATCAAAGAGAATTTCTCAAAACCAAGTCCTGATGACATCGTTTTAAACCAACAAAAGGAAGCTTTCGAAGATGCCAAAAAAAACAAAGAGGAAGAAATTGCAAACAAAGTTGCTAATTTGAAGATATCCACTCCAAAACAAGTAACTAAACCAAAGTTCAAGATAGATTTAGAAGCTGAACTTGCCAAAAGGAAAACCAAACCAAATACAAGTTTTGTTGTCATTGGACATGTTGATGCTGGGAAATCGACTCTAACAGGGCGTTTGTTATTAGACACAAACACAGTTGACAAAAACACATATATCAAACTGAAAAGAGAAGCTGAAAAAGCAGGAAAAGGTTCATTCTCATTGGCATGGGTCATGGATCAAACTGAAGAAGAACGTTCGCGTGGTGTCACCATTGATATCTGTGTGTCTCAATTCGAAACCCCAAATGCTAACTTCACCATTGTTGATGCACCAGGACATAGAGATTTCGTTCCAAATATGATCACTGGTGTCGCTCAAGCAGATCTTGCCGTTTTGGTGGTTGATTCATCTACTGATGCTTTCGAATCGGGGTTTAACCTGGACGGTCAGACTAAAGAACATACATTGTTGGCCAGAAGTCTTGGGATCAACAAGATCATTGTTGCTGTGAATAAGATGGACAATACCGATTGGTCACAGGATAGATTTGAAGAGATTCAATCACAACTGACTGAGTTTTTGAAATTGATTGGATATAGTGAAGATCAAATACAATTCGTCCCATGTAGTGGATTATCAGGGATCAATGTCTCATCAAAACCTACAAAACCGGAAGATATCAAGAAATTGAGCTGGTATAATGGTGATTCATTATTATCAGCATTAGAAAAATCTGACAAGTTTGAAAGAGATTTCAACAAACCATTCGTCATGTCAATAAGTGATATTGATTACTTGACTTCTGAATTCACTGGGAGAGTAGATACTGGTGTTTTGCAACCTGGTGAAACAGTGCTATTTGCACCATCAGGACAAGCTGGTGTTGTTGATTCTTTGAAAGTCAATGGTCAAAAATCTGGAATTGCAATTTCTGGTGATAATACTACTTTGAAAATTAAAGGGCTTCAATTAGAAGAGATCTTACTTGGAGATATCATATCTATTGTATCTACTGAAATCCAATCAGTGTTGAAATTTGAAGCTAGATTGATTTTATTCGATTTGAAAAGACCATTGTTATTAGGATTACAGTTTGTTTTATTCAGAGGTAATATTCAACAACCGGCTAAAATCTCAAAGATTATAACATTGTTGGATAAAGTGACAGGGCAACCTCTGAAGAAAAAACCAAAACATTTGAGTTCAAATCAGACTGCCATTGTGGAGATTGAGTTGTTGAACAGACCAATGCCATTACAATTGTTCAAAGACAATAAACAACTAGGGAGAGTTGTTTTGAGAAGGGATGGACAGACTATTGGTGCGGGTATCGTTGAGAACTTTTAATTTAGAACCGCATCTTAACCCATATAACTTGTGTAGTGCCTCTCTTCTCCCGACATGAATCTCGACATGAAGAAGGTGTAAAAGTTTGGCTTGCTCAGTGATTAAAGTTTGGCACAATATATCATTATTGGAGTCATTGCTGGTTTTGTTAATTCACACAAAGGAGAACTGATTTCATTTGAGCAACTTATACAGATCGTTAGATGCGCAGCTGATATATTCATCAGTAGTAGATCATTTTTGAGACAAATATGCAAGACTAATGAAACCAAGAGGAATAAAACTACAATCAAAGATGACATATATGTTACTTCTGCAGAGTATCAAAATCAGCTAGAATAGGAGTGCTGTATCCAAAGAATGAACAACTAATTTATTGCATCAAACACCAACAGTATGATCCCCAGAAACACTGCAGTAAACATTACCATCTTTGCTGCATAATTACCTCTCGATTTAGCCTTCTTCAAATGTTTATGCCCCTCAACTATATCAATATGTGTTACATCATGATCGTTTACCAGACTATTTATATGCTCTGATTGAACTTGTAAATGTGAAGCTAATTGGGATTCCAGCTGAGCAATCTCCACAACACTCTTATGTATCTGTTCCACTTTAGCCAATTCTTCCAATTTTCCATCCAAGATCTCACTTTGTTCTGTTTGTAATGTTTGTAATTGCTCTTGAGATATCTCATCTATATTAACAATGTGATGTGAATCATCAGGTACCACGTTATATTTGGCAGATATGACGTTTATCGCTGAGAGCTTATCTGCTCCCAGATCCAAATCACGTTGTCTCGATAGTCTTGTCTCTTGCATAGATAATAGTAGTTTTGAAGTCGACCGTAGCTCATGGCTAAGTGAGAGTAATATACCTTCTCTATGTTTGTTAATAGCAGACGCTTGACTCTGATTGTACCTAAAGTATTTTTTGGAATCTGCTCTCTGTTTCTCATATTTCTCCAAATGTTTCAATCTTTCTGTGAATTTCTTTAACTCAATTCTTGCTTGTATGTCAATGTCATCTCTCTGCTCTTCTGTAAGGTTTCCTTCACTTTTAGAGCTGTATTTCCCAGTGTCTGAAAGTAAGTAGCTTGGTTTTATAGATTCGAGGAAAGTTTTCAGCTTCAGAACGTGTGTGAACTATCGAATTCTGGTTAGTTTACTTCGCCATGCCCCATTTCCAATGAATCAGATACTCACGAGATCAATGGCTTCTTTGACAAACGTATCACCAATCAATGAGGTGAAACTCTGCTTTGAAGGCTCAATTCCACGTTCTTTTTCGATTTTCTCAACAATATCGATGAATGCTTCCGTTAAGTTCCCCATTTTGTACCAAAACGCAATCACAAGCGAATACAAACAGCTTTAAAAAGAGATTTTGGTCTGAAATAATTGTGATTTCAGTTATTTGTTGTTTGTCAGAATCGGACATCCGTCCCTTTTATCACGTGATAAACGCGTGACTCATTCCGAGGGCTCGCCTTTTTTAGACGCGTCTTCTGAATTTATTTATCTTGATCTTTGTGTCTTTAATTCCTCCCTGTTTATACTGCTCTAAAGACCGCTAAAGACTACTACCGGGACCACCAATGACACAAGAGCAGCAGCACTCGACAAACCTGGAAGAGAGAGCCTATCTTGATCTCTGTAAGCGAATCATCAAAGAAGGTGAACATCGTCCAGATAGAACTGGGACAGGGACTTTAAGTATATTCGGACCACCACAGTTACGTTTCAGTCTCAAGGACGACACATTCCCTCTTTTGACCACGAAGAAGGTCTTCACAAAAGGTATCATCTTGGAGTTGCTTTGGTTCATTCAAGGTTGTACTGATGGTAAGAAACTAAGTGAGCAAGGAGTTAAGATATGGGAAGGTAATGGAAGTCGTGAATATTTGGATTCTTTAGGATTGACAGATAGACGTGAAGGTGATTTGGGTCCAGTTTACGGGTTTCAATGGAGGCATTTCGGTGCTGAATACAAAGATTGTGATACAGACTATACAGGACAAGGTGTTGATCAATTAGCACAAGTCATTCATAAGTTGAAAACAAATCCATATGATCGTCGTATAATAATGAGTGCTTGGAATCCACCAGATTTCCCAAAGATGGCATTGCCTCCATGTCATGTCTTTTCACAATTCTATGTCAGCTTTCCTAAAGAAGGAAGACCTCAACTATCATGTTTGTTGTATCAGAGAAGTTGTGATATGGGCCTTGGTGTTCCTTTCAATATTGCTTCTTACGCCCTCTTAACTAAGATGATTGCACAAGTTGTTGATATGGACTGTGGTGAATTCATCCATACTTTGGGTGATGCACACGTTTATTCTGATCATGTCGATGCTTTGAAAGAACAGATTGAGAGAGAACCTTTTGAATTCCCAAAATTGAGATTCAAACGTGATGTTAAGGATATTGACGATTTTAAGTATGAGGACATCGAGATTATTGGATATAAGTCACATTCAAAAATTGCGATGAAGATGAGTGTTTGATCACGTATACCAATCATAAAATCATAGGATTAAGAGATACTACAATCACCGTAGTTTCTTGTCCTTCTACTAGGAGCATAAGACGTAATCTCTTGATCACTTATCAGTTATGATGTACCAGGAGATGACTAACTGCCTAGTGTCAAATCTGAGAGGCAGGCGCACGGTGGTGTAGTTTTAACAGTAGGCAGTCACTGTGTTGGTATGTTCAGAAGCCAATAAAGCTGTAATTCCCTACTACGCCATCACAATGATCAGGTACATACAGCTAATGTATCAGAATCTATAGTATATATGCTAGTCAAAGATAGTACAGCTCAAGGACGATGAACCACGCAGAAAAATATAAATCTTGAATCAACCTCTAGGAAAGCAAGTTCATGGTATCGTGAGACGTAAATTACGGTGTCGCTGTGAAGGACATGACTTTAAGTTGAGATTAGCTACGTCATCAAAATTTCAAATCAAATGTTGATAAACAATTTATATCGATCCGAGGTCTGCTACCGAAACAAATGTATTAATAGGACCAAGCGATACGTTACTATAGTCTACTCTTTACCTTGAAATGTATGGACGCAATTCATCCTCTCATTAATTATTTTGTACACTGAAATTTGTGGTAATTTTGCAAAAGCAATAATCACTGTCTTTCCAAATCATGTAGCCGTACTGTGACGTCTGCTATTTCTTCTCTTTGTGATTATCTCTGGTTTCCCTTTATACGTCTTTGGCACGCCAACTGCGCTTTCCTCTACTAGATCGAATACCGATAACTCGGATTCATCTTCGATTTCAAGCTTACTCATCGGCTTTGAATCCTTCTTTTGAATCTTGTTCTGATTAAGCACAGAAACTAGTTTCCTTCTTTTGGTTATGTTTAGACTATCCTGTTCAATCAGTGGTTTTGGTTTTTGCTGAATTGGTGAGACACGCGAAGCCTCAATGTAAATGTCATTATCTTGTTGAGATTGAGGTTGTTGTGTGATCTTTGATTCTCCACTATGGCTTGTACTTGACCTTTCGTCATTATCTTCTTCTTTGCTTTCCTCTTGCTCACGCTCGAACGATTTCTCCTCTATCTTGATAGTCATTGGTGCACCAATTCCAATGAAAGCATCTTCGACAACAGCATCTACAAATTTTTCCAATTGTCTTCTCATCTTTACTCTTAAGGATGGCTCAGCATAGCTAACTTGTTTTCCTCTTGTTCTTGATTTTCTGGTAGATACTTCATCAGCAATCGACTCAGGCATTTGCTCATCGCTCGAAGATCTTGGCTTCTGTTTCTTTGATTTGGTGTGCTTGATCTTCTCAATGTCATGTACTAGCGACCTCTGTGATAGTTCATCGTTCACTTCATCGTTGAGTTCTGCCAAAATGTCCTTATGTAGCTCTTTTTCCTCTTTTAGTACAGAACCAGAAGCTAGTTTCTCAATCTTGGCGTTGAAATCCTCAAATTCAGGGGTAGGTGAATCTTCATACACAGCAAATTTGGATTTTTTGAGATCATCTGGTTTTTCTACTCTTGGCGATGAAAATTTGATAGGGGACAAGCTAATTGCATTATCAAAATCTTCTTGATCTTCCTGTGTGACTTCCTCAATTTCTGCAGCCTCGTCAACATTAACAACTTCCTGCATCACCTCAACTTCTTCGGTCTCTTCCGGAATCAAGAACTCATTGAGGCTTTTGTTGAAATCCTGTTGTGAATGTGGAATCTCTTCAAATGGATTGGAAGCATCAAAGTGAATGTGTATCTCCCCATCGTCATCCTCGAGTTGATTTTCTGGCACGAGTGTGTTGATGTGGGATTCTCCATCTCTTACTACTTCTTCCAGTTCATCACCTTCTTTGAGAGGCGGTGGGGATGATGGAGCAACATAGATTGATTGTCTTCTCAAACTTTTTCTTCTTCTTTCGGATCTGGCATTGTTTCTTGGACTTTTGATGTTTTGGAAAGAAACTGTTTTATCTGAGCCCGATGTATCTTGCGCAGCACTATCTATCACATCTTGAGGCTTCAGTTTCGAAGCAGGAAGACCTTCATTCGCTCTAATTACAGAGAACATCTGAAACATCTCCTCGAATCGTTGACTGACCCCTTCTTCTATCACATTCAACTTCTCTGCGAACCATTTTCTCTTTTGATCTTCATTCTTGGCATTCAGAGCTCGAAGCTCAATGTTATGCTGTATCAATTCAGACACTTTTGACTCTAGGTCTGATATTTTTGTCATTAGAACTGAATTTTTTCTGGCCAATGCTCTATTCTGAACCAAAATTTTCTGTTTGAACTGGTCAACTGAGGATTCAAGCTGTGGACGACTGTGATTACTAGGAGGACTATTGAATTTTTCTATTGAGAAGGCCATGACATGGTATTGACTCACTTTAGCGTAAGCTGAGTCCCTGTGGAAAATTGGCTAATAAGGATAAGAGTGAACAACAACAACAACAGCAACAAAGCAACTCACTCAAGAAAGCAGCAAAATTGGATTCTCAAAAAAGTGGGGAGTGCGAGGAACTGATGGTGATCTTCCGGTTCAACGGTGCGCTGAGTGCGTGTGGCAGCGATGTGTGATTTCAACGCCTTTTGCAGTTGAAGGTGGAGCTGAAGGGGATTGTTATTGTTTTTGTTTTTGTTTTTGTTTTTGTTTTCCATTTTTTTACAAAACGCGCTACGCTTTTTATTGGCACGTCGCAAATTGGCAGTTCCATAGAGAAATCAGTGCTTTATTGGCTATTTACAGTACTTAGAGCATGAATCTGTAGTTGACGTCTCTGTCATCGACTGGGTGTTCGCTCAGAAACGAGTCGTCCCCGCTTTCCTTGATTTTTTCCGCTGTCAGTCTGATGTTGGTGGCATTGCGTCTGCGATAGATGAACATCATCAATAACACCATTGGGAGCGCAGCACAGGTCAACGACAGTCCAACTCGCAGCCCCTTGAGGTATCTCGGTGCTGTGTCTGCGGTGAATATCTGCCCGGCTAGCAC
Organism: Wickerhamomyces canadensis; assembly: GCA_003707015.3. Taxonomy (NCBI): domain Eukaryota; kingdom Fungi; phylum Ascomycota; class Saccharomycetes; order Phaffomycetales; family Wickerhamomycetaceae; genus Wickerhamomyces; species Wickerhamomyces canadensis. The sequence continues at coordinate 252,009 of PPMU03000021.1, read as the reverse complement.
ACCAGCACAACTCCCGATTGTGGTGATCATTCCCCCAATGGTGGCCCTCTTGTAATGACCGGCATTATTGTTATTGATCCACATAATACTCAACGCTGAACACACGTAGATACCTGGAGCAATCATCATACATCCAAAGTATCTTGCGCCTAGCACAGGTGATCCAACAAGAACACCATACCCAACAATCTCAAATAGCAAGGCCCCCACTATGAATCCTCCTCTGTGTTTCAATCTATCACTGAAGTATCCCACAATGACAAAACTAATCAATGCAAGAGCGTAGAATGGGATGGTCAGAAGTTGTGTTTCATATTTGTTATAACCCATTCCTCTGATGAGAGAAGGTAAGAAGGTGGAGATACCAAACAGGGTTAGATCAGCACAGAATTCATAACAGCAGACCACGATGTTATTGACATCAGTGAGACTTCGAGTCACTTCAGACCATTTAAAAGTTTCATCCTGATAGAAATCTGGATATGTTCTTAACCTTGTTGTCAATACCTTCTTTTCGTCTTCAGTCAACCACCACACAGTTGTCAACTGGTTGGGAAGCAGTATTGCCAATATTGGCGTTGAACAGATAGTCAAAGCTCCCTCTATTGCAAAGAGCCATCTCCAACCTTCCCATCCATTCACATCGATTTTAATCAGCCCATATGCCAACAACCCACCAAACGCTCCAGCAAGTGCACTAGCAGAATACACAGCAGAGCATCTCACGGCCATCTCCTCTCTGGTGTATAGCATCCCCAGATACACACTGATAGTTGGAAGAAGACCAGATTCTGCCATACCCAAGATCATTCTGCACGCTAACAATGAACGATATCCACTGACAAAAGCAGTACAGAGCCCAACCACCCCAAAACAAAACACCATTGTGGTCAATCCCAGTTTTGCACCAACATACTTCAAGCACAGTGCTAATGGAGTCTCGAAGATGACATATGTGACAAACAACAGACTCACAACGTTCCCGTACTGGTTTCCCGTGAGCCCCAGGTCCTCTGCCATTCCAGCAGCTTCAGCATTACCAATGTTTGCCTTATCCAGGTTTGAAAAGAGGTAAGCCAAAGCCAGACACGGGATGATGATGAAGTCGAACTTCCTTATGACTCGTTTCTCGATCTCTTTGAACGCTGGGTCATCGGGACTCAGGTCTATTGTTGGAAGGATGGCAGGGTCCAGCTGGTCGACGTCGCTAGAGGACGGGACCTTCTCGAAATCCTGGGCTGCGGTAATTCCTGGTGCGTCTGCCATTGCTTTCTCAACAGCCTGAGGAGATACAGTCTCGAGAAAGAGAAACTGAAGGGATGAAGGGCGACTTTATGGCCTTTTGTTTATGGTGCGTTGTGCTCGTTTACGAAAATTTTTCTGTAGCGCTCGGGCTGGCAAAGAGCTTCGTGACACATTTTCTCGTATGGCCTTTCAGTTTTTAACGGTAAAGAAAGGTGTAGGTATTACAAATCAATTAAGTGAGTCATTTTATACAGGTGTGCGTATATTGCTCTCATGGCAAATCCCGGCTCAGATCACTCACCAATTGGTCAAACACGGATCTGACATCAGTGGTTCCCTTCCAAGATTGATGGTAGTTGGATCCCGCTAAATAAGCACTGAATTTGGAAATCCCACCCTTCTTCGCATCGCCATTCAGCTTCTTGAAGATATCATAGGGAAGTGGGTAGTCTGGAATGGTCTCTGGTTCGCTGCTTTCTGTCAGCTCTTTCAGAAATTCAGTCTCTATGGTTCTGAGGTTTCGACCAGATATAGCACCACTCATAAGCGTTCCTTTCCCATCTGGATGCTTAAACAGTTCTAGGTGTGACTTGGAGATTGTACACTGGGTTGTAGGTAGCCAAACAGTACCGAGTTGAACAGCTGCAACTCCCAACTTTAGCAGTTCCCGTATTCCTTCTGAATCATGTATACCACCAGCAGCCACCAAGAACGGTGCATTCTGTATGTTCAGACTGTCAATATACTCAACAACAATTTTGGCCAGTGCTTCTGTTGTCAGCTGTTCATCCGCTGGATCATTGGCTTTGAAATTACCTCGATGACCCCCTGCTTCCCATCCTTGTAACACAACACCATCCACTGAATAATCCCCAGAAGTAACTTGTTTAAATTCGTCTAGGTTTGTGATTGATACAAAGACTTTAAGCCCAGAGTCTTGTAACTGCTTTACAATTGTGACTTTTGGTAAACCAAAATGAAAACTGATTATAGCAGGTTTTAGAGCTTTCAGTAAAACGATAGTGGCATCATTGATATCAGTGATTGACTTGAAAGTGGGATACAGCAGCTTTAGTTCATTGAGACTCTGATTCCATTCCAGGCCATTATCCTGGTAGTATTTCTTATATTTTTCTACCCATTGCTTCTCCTTGAAGAGATTGTGCTCCGGGACATCATGAGCAAAGAAGTTCAAGTTGACACTTCTCTTCGAAGATTGATCTTCAACTAGGGATTGAAACTGTTCGAATTGTTTAGAGATCAACCCTGGATTTCCACTAGCTGAGCCCAATGGTATTGATCCAAGTCCGCCCAACGAAGTTATGGTTGATGCCAGTTCAACAGTGCTTGCACCTGCCATTGGTGCCTGGATAATTGGATACTTGAGACGAAAAGTCTCGAGGAATTTAGCAGTTTGTGACTTCATTTTGTCACCTTTGATCTTCAGTTTCCACTATGTGAAAGTTCTCTAACAGTGTCGAATGATTGAACCCAACGCCCTCGTCAACGAGCAACAAAAAGGGAGGAATATGAATCCACTGAATTAATGTCCACCTGTCCACAGTTATACGCATTCCTGTCACGTGACTTATCGCACCTCGGAATTGGGTGCATTCCGACTGACGCTAAAATCTCGAACAATCAACAACAACAAGAAGCACTGCGCCTCAGCAAAACACTCAGGGTGTGCCTCTGAGAGTGACATAATGGGATACTACGATATAGATGATATAATAAGCGATGGACTGGTAGGTTTTTTCTTCCAGCTGGGTCTCGGTGTGGCTTTTTTTTGGTGGAGTAACATGATCAACTAACACGCTCCCAATCAAGAGAGTACCATGTAAATTCAACACAACTGTTCCTGGGCTGGGATACCTGGAAGGTAACCCAGGCAAAGACGTGAGTATTGTGTCTCTACTGGGATTAAATGGGGCTATTTACTGACTACCTGAATGATAGGTGATAGAAGGAACAAAGATGGAGCTCCCCTTATGGCTTGCTGAAGTGCTAGCAGTCTGTGGTATATCAGACACATCATCTACTGCATTTATAGAATTGATTCAACCTGACGCGTTGAACAGGAAAGTTATCAACGCCATCAAAACGAGTAGTATCACACTGGATGTTCACTCGATATCACAGCATTACTACGCTCTAGTGGAGAAATGGGGGAAGTTGTTCACTGATAAAGAATTGGTGGAGGTTGTTCAACAGATGTTGAAAGAGAGGGCGGATGAGATCAATAACCATGCTCAAAATTCGAGGGGAACTCAACAGGAGAGTAATTTTTTGTTGACTATGGATGAATTTGAGAAAAAATTATACAAGATTTCTCATGACAGTTATAAGGATTTGAAGAAGTGGATGCATAATGAAAACTAATATACAACTATGGCATATCGGATGAAAATTTTATCTGAAGACTTGTAGAATACCATTACTTTTTTTTTATTTATATAGATTTGTAATATACAAATGGTTCATTTGACTGGCTCTACTTTTAAAACAAATCACCATCTTCATCATTATTGTCTTCTTCTTCATCATCGACTTTGTTATCTTCATCATCATTGATTTGAGCTTCAGCATTTTCCAATGCATCATTTTCCTCATCTTCACCTCCTAGTTTAGATTCGTCAAAATCTTCAAGCTCTTCATCACTATCCTCAATGAATTCTGCTGATTTATATTTCGCTGAGATTTTTCTCTTCTTTGCATCTCCAGCTTCTCCGGTCTCTTCAGCTGGTTTCCTCTTAGTGGTTCTTTTACCACCTTTCTTTGGTTTCTTTATTTTCACCTCTCCATCTTCATCTTCACTCATCTCCTCATCAGTTAGAATTGCATTCTTCTTCTTACCTTTTCTGTTTTTCTTTTCTTCTTCTTCGTAGACAGCAATGTTTTCACGTTCTTTCTCCCATTCTCTAGCCTGTTCTTGAAGTTTCAAATATTCTTCCCTTAATTGGGCTTTCTTCTTTTCATCCTCTAATCTTCTTCTTTCCTCTTCGGCAGCATTCTTAGCTCTTTCTTGTTCCCTGATACGCTGAGCTTCTTCAATCTTAGATTTGAACTCAATCTCATATTCTTTTTGTTCCTTCAAGCCTCTCTCTAATTGGTTGATCAAAGTATTAGAACCCATACTAGCTCTTTGCTTCAAGATATCTGGTTGAATTGGTGGATATTTTTCTTCTGATAGCTCGTTGAATGACTCAATAGCTTCTTTCAAACCTTCGATAGCCTTCTCTATATCTTCGACGGTTCTCTTCGCAATATCTAATCTTTGAACAAATTGGGCAATATTGAACTTAACAAATGCAACATTGTATTTCAAAGAAGGTGCTAGTTTCTTCAAATCGGTTTTAACTGCAACATCATATGATTTGACAGAGTATTCTAGAGCTTTCAAATAACTCTCTAGTGATTTCTCTGCAACAGCTCTGGCAAACCATGCTCTACCAACCAATGTCAAATATCTTGAATCTTTATTCTCATCACCATATCTTCTCAATGCGATTTCGTAAGTTTCAATGGCTTTTGAGTATTGTCCAACTTCAATTAGACAATGACCCAAGTTGATGTAAACTGAAACATCATCAATAGCATCTCTGATCTTTCTGAATGTTTCTAGTGCAATAGCAGGTTGCTTGTTCTCAACAAAGATTATGGCAATACCTTGAGCAGCGTATATGTTGTTTGGATCGATGGATAGAACTTTTTGAAACAATTGGGCACCTCTGACATAGGACTGGTTCTTCTTCTCAATCTCTTGTGGTGTCTTGCCTCTGATTTCTCTAGCAATTGTACAGTACAGGTTACCAAGCGAGATCAAAGCATAACTGTCATGTGAATCATACTTGACTAAAGTATCCTTATGATGCGCACTTTCAAGATTCTGATTGCTCACTTTGTTGGCTCTCTTTAGGTACCAACTGAAGAATGCACGGACTTCCAAGTTATTAGGGTAGGCCTCCAATAAATCTTTCATTTTCTGTTCGAGCTCAGTATCGTTTCTTATATCACTTCTCAAAATTTCCAAGAACAATAGTCTAACTTTAGCGTAGATGTAATTTGGAACACGATCAATAATGCTGTTGTATTTAGCGATTGAGCTCTCAGGATCTGTGTTCTCTTCGGCCCTGGCAATGTTATATAGCAGTGTAATACCAGTTTCATCAGATTTATTGGCATCGAATTTACTCTTCAAGAATGTTTGAGCAGATTCTGGGTTTCCTTTCACAAAATGGAAAACACCAAGATTGTTAAGAATTTCTATTGGAACATCTTCACCATTTGATTGTAATAAATCAAGAGCTTTTGTCAAAAAGAATAAGGCTTGAGTGTTATCTTTCCCTTCGTGCAGCAAAGAGAGTGTTAGATAAGCACTCACAATTATTGGTTCATTCTTCTCCTGTGAAACTCTGATGTATTTCTGCAGAGCTTCAATGGCCTTTGAATGGTTCCTTGGATCCAATGAATACAGCATACCAAGAATGTAATCAACCTCTACCACTTTTTGAGTGACTTTGTAAATACTTTCGAAAGTAATGATGGATTCTTCAACTGCTTCTCTTCTATATTGTGATTGACCAACACCTAATTTTGACAAGAGATTATCTGGATTTGTCTTCAGTGATTCGGTGAAGAATTTTTGAGCTGTTGTGAAGTCTCCTTTCTCAAAATTGGCTCTGGCTATCCAGAAGTTAGCATCAGATATGACATTTGATGGGGATGAAGGATTGGCTAAGACTTTCTCAGCAATTTTGACAACAGATTCCAATTCACCCTTCGAGTAGTAGTAACTTGCAAGTAACAGTAATGAGACTGGATTGTTTGGATCATTCTTCAGTAAGCTATTCAATGAGTCTAGAGCATCGGAATAGCTCTCAGTGAATGCATCATCACTCAAGGAATTGAAGGAACTATCAAACTTTCCGAGAGTCAACAACAACTTGGCAGACTCATTGTTTGGATCTAATTCCAGAGCCCTCTCCCATGATTTGACAGCAAGCTTCTTGTCTTTCAACTTCCAAAAATTCAAACCAATAGCAATTCTTGGATCAGGTTTTATGGTTGGTTTGAAAAGTAGTACAGCTTGAAATTGTTTCAAACTTCCCGAGTAGTCTTTTCTTTTGAATAAGATCTTAGCCTTCCCAATCAATGCAAACACCTCTAGATCAGGGCTTGAACTGCTCTTTGAGACTCTTTCGTAGATATCGAGGGCTTGTTCATAGTTCTTTTGTAAATAGAATATCTCAGCTTGGGCCAATCTGTTCAAGACATTAGCATTGTTCAAATTCAATGCAGCTTTTGTTGACTCTGCACCAGCTCTCAGTAGTTTATCTCTCTCTTCATTAGACAATGCCGTTCTAGCCTGTCTGATGTATAACCAAGCAAAAAACGTGTGTAATAAAGCGATGTCATTATCGTCGACTCCTTTTTTAGCAGAGAAGGTTTCCAGCCCTTTACTGGCTACTTCAAAAGCCTGATTGACCCATTTCTTCTCGGCGTATGCGGCAGAGATGAAGACCCAATACTTGACGGCAGCCTCTTCGTTCTCCAGGAAAGTGATCAGATCGGTGCAATCTTCTGGCAGATCCTCATCCAGGTCGATAGCGACAACTTCCTTCTCCTCTTGCTTCATCGGGACCTCAATGATCTTGGGAAACTCATACTGCTGGGCGCCCTGGCTCAGCTCCGCAGCGGATTCGTCAGCCTGGCTCATCTTTTGTGCTTCCGCCGTTTTTGCGCCTGAATTGGACTTGAAATGTGCTGACAGGCTCTGTTTTGTTTGGCAATATTACGAAAATTGTCGAGATAATTCTGGTTGAAAAATTCGCGGGTGCTGTTGATGATTTTATGATTATGTAATCACATAGCTGTCTTGCTCCTCCGTGGCTCTGTGGACACCTCGCTGCTGCCTGGATCTCTGCGTAGACTCTGGGCACTTAGCAGTGGCTAGAGATGGCTGCAAACACTCTGTATGTGTTTCCCAAATGGGCCTTGTCTCGGAAATATAGGTGGGCTTTCCAGGAATATTGGAGTGTTACCCGGCGAAGTGAAAATTTAATATGCTTTTGATTCTTCTCTTCCTTCTGCAGCTTGTAAGGATCACGCCAAACTCAGGGCACATCACTTGGAGCAGGCTCAGACACAGGCCATAATGACTACTGAGGAAGCAACCGTAAGGCGCATATTCATTGGGAACATCTCAAACGCTCTGGCTCAGACCCCTGAGGATCTATCAAACAGACTTTCAAAATTTGGTACAGTTAGATCACCATTGGAACTTCACTTCAATGAGGTCAGACAGTCAAGTTTTGCCTACATCGGTCTTGAAATGAGCCAAAAGGACTACATAAAGCTCAAAGGATCACTTCATGGTGTTAATTTTAAAGGGTCCAAGCTGGTGGTTGACTTGGCCAAAGATGACTTCACCAAGAGATGGGAGGAAGATAGTAAAAGGCCTAATGAAGCTAAGAAGGCCAAGATACTCAAGCAACAATGGGAGCATTACAAAAAGCTTGAAAACATCAAAAAGACTCACAAAGATCGATTGGAAGTGATTCCTGGTAGGTTGAGGGCAATCCCTAGAAAAGATATCAAAAAAATGACACTTCGAGTCAACTTCAATGGTGAACTGAAAACAATCAAATTGCATAAGACCAAGCTATGGGGGTATGAAAAGAATAAGAACGTAAGGGACCTTGTTTACAGGTTTGCTAATGGGTATTGGAAGGATGGAAATGAGCATATAGTTGAAAGACTAAACACAGTCCAATTGAAACAGAAAGGAAATTCATTGACCATAGAGAGATTATCTGATGACAGAGAAGATGGAAAACTTTTGGAGACACTTGTTGATAGTGAAGATGAAGAAAAAGAACTACAGAAGAACAACAAAGTCTTGGCTTCGATTCTGGGTAGTTTTGATTTCGATAAAAAGATTGAATACAAAGAAGATTTGGATGAATTTGGTGCTTCAGACTACGAATATGAAGGTGCATATAAGAGTGAGGGTGATGATGAAGGCCTGGGACACTCTGACCATGATGACCTGCCAATACTAAAATATCAAAAGGAAGGTGAATTTGCAAAAAAACAAGCCAATTCCAATGTGTTGGGTGCATATGAGGATGAGGATGATGTTGATGAAATGGATGTCGATGATAATGATGATGATGATAATGATGATGATGATTTAGATACTGAGTTTCTCCCAACAGTCGGACAAGCATCAACATCAGAGGCTAAGGATGAAGTCAAACTTGTGGAGGGTACTGTCTCCAATACAGAAACCTTGCGTACTCTGTTCAATACTGAAGTTGAAGGGGAGACATCATTTAAATTGATTCAAGATTCCGATGATGACATTGACAAGATGAAGAAACCCGTTGCTACTGATTTGAAACTACCGGATCTAACTGCAACACCAACGATTGGCTCACTAGTTTCCAAAGCCAAGAAGACTAAAGGTTTGTTCTTCCCACATTTTGAATCACCTTTTCTTGTTGCACAAACCCAGCTGAATCAAATCACGAAGATAGTTGATCTTGAGAATTGGGAGAGTGAATTCTGGGAGAATAGAAGTGAATGGACTAAACAATTGAAAAGTAGAAAGAGAGATGTTTTGAGACAGCTGAGAAAAAAGAATGCTAAGAACTCGAGGGTATTTGTATAGTTGATCCAGAAGCAATAGTTTGTTCTAGGGTTAACCAATTCCCAACGTAAGTGTTTTTTGGGGCTTGAGTCAACAAAGAGTAATGAGATGTTAGACATATGCCTTGTGAGTGTAAAAGATTGTACAAGAGCATGAAACTTGTTCTTTTGTGTACTTCTACTAGTTTCATGATACCTTTCCTCTCCTTCGTTTCTGTTTCCCAACGATTAAAGAACAATAGTTCAAATCTTCCTTTAGGCCAGCAATCGCATTCGCATGCCTTTTCGAAAGAACCACACAACCCCAAACACTAATTGCTGATATCATGATGTTTCATGCATGTGCTACAAGATTGGTACTTGGGGTGTGTTGTTCTGAATTTACGACTTTCAAAGCAAGGTGCCGATTGACTTAAAAGGAAAGCCTAATAGTTTGCGTATATGATTATACAACAAGAAACACACACGAGCCATTTATTCTGTCATCACTATAGTACCAGGTCAGTGAATCTGCTTCAGACGAGAGAAGCTGTTTCAGCTGAAGGGATCACACCATACGTTGCCGCTAAGTTAATCATATCAGCCTTTTTCTTTCTGAAATCAAAGTACCATGAGAAATAAGCCCAGATTGCCAAAATAAAACCAATGCCAGTCATAGCAAGAAGGGACGGTTCCCTGAATTTCGGCAATGGATTGAGAGCCTTGGAAAGCTCGGTAATGGATTTAAGGATGCCTTTTTGTGTTTCTGCTCCTTCATCTTGTACAAACTGATATTTTAACTGCTGTTGGATGTCAAGCTCAGATGCTTGAAAAGACATGTTAGCAGCCAAATTGGAAAAGTTCTCCTGTACAGGCTCAAGTGAAGGCTCTGGCTTATTTAGACAAGCCATGAAGCCAAATATACCAGTCACTATTGGGGTGATAAAAGCCACTAACATGAAAAAGATGATCATTTGGGATCCGTGATATTTTGAAACCACTTCAAGTTCTGAGATTATCCTGTTTCCGTCAATTTTGACCTCTTGAGTGGCAAGATCAATTGCGAGGCACTCTTCGTTGGTAATATCGTTTTCCTTCCATGTAGACATGACGGCTAACGCCTCTCGATCTGTTCTTTGTAAGAACTCTTTCACTTTCTGGACTTTCTTTCTTTCTTTTGTGTTGCTAAAGACGATGAAGGGTCTCAAGTTAGGTAGCTTTTGTAACATGAGTTTTCTCATGGAGATGTCGTTTTGAGCTTTTTTTGCTAATGAAATGATTCTTGAGAAAATATCTGATTCTGTAAGTATAGTATTTTCTAATTGGGGTCTAAATGAGTGAAGGTTTAGCACTTCGTGAAATTTCATCCAGTCACTTAGATTTTGTTTGTCAGTTTCAATAACAATTTTGGAGTACATGAGGGCTTTTTGGTTGTTAGAGCAAATAAAATGGAACTTTAAGTTCCAGCTCTTCATGTTGACCGTTATTGATGTTCCTATAATTTCATTGTTATTGGCCTTCAAGGGAATTTTGAAAATTTGGTAACCGGTGTTGGCATCAACCACGTTGTTGGTTCTAGGCTTTTCTTTTAGCACTTTCCTCTTATAAAGCCATCTGAGCGCCTCTTTAAGTTTTCGAGAAATGAAGCATTTGTCGTTGGTGACAATGTCTGTTGGAAAAAAGTTCTTATTATCATTGTGTCTGAGGTTATGATTCTCTTTCTCTCTGTAGGCTTGCATTAAGCTCTGTGTGAAACTCTCTCCGCTGATTATTTGGAGGCTGGGATTTCTAATTCTAGATGGTAACCGAAGGATTGGTATTAGTCTCTCTTTGCATTCTTCTTCACCTCCTCCAACCGGACTAGGGTGAATGTAAAGTGGAATGAGGAACTGATTGTTCTGAGCTGATTTGATCTCTTTGTACCGAAATCTCGTGGTATTTGGATCTTCAATCCCAAAGCCCGTTGTATTGTTATCAGCAGCAGCCCTTGTATTGTTAAGAGCAGCTCCAACTTCTTCAGCTCTGTTGTTAACAACTCCAGACTGACTCATGGTTGTAATGTTTCTATTCGCAGTAGCAGAACTCGGCATTGGATAACCTCAAGATGCACCAACGCTCAATAACTCTGCTGTTTTGAGTAATATCGCGGGAGTCCATTTGACACAAAAGCAGAATTCCCAGAGAGTGCCATCCACAATAACCCCTGGTAACCTAACCCGGTCCCCGAGCACTCTCTGATTCAGGAGACTCGCATATTGACCCCTGACCCCTGAGTCCCCTTGTGGTATGCGTTTCAAGGAGTTGCAAGAGATTCTCAAAGGAGAGGTGAGGTTTGTCGTGGAAGAAAAGCAGCTTGGTTCAAAGAGAAACAGCTGAAGCTTATCAGTGTGATAGAAGAGGATATTCTGTTGAGATCCGGTCATGACCTCGGAACTAGCGATTGTGTGTCTATACCACTTTTGTTAGGTTTAGTCACATGACTAGTCACATGACCTTTTCCAACCTTACACGCTAGTTTACAGCTACATATTGATATAAGAAGGAACTCATATTCTTTGTTTACTTTCTACTATTTCAATAGATACCTTTACTTTCCTTTATTATTTGTTATCTGACAATTATGCACCCCGATAGGAGTCGGCAGGATAACACCTCATCGATGCATATGAGTCAAGATGTGAAAACTTCTCTCTGTTTTTAATTCTCTCTCTCTCTATGATCTATTTAAGGCTGGGAATCTATCTTGTTCAATCATCAAATTAATGCCCCACCACTCACAGAATGTCCAAACAAATGTTGAGGTTTCCATATGAGATTGTCAGCAAAGTGATCAAAAGACTTACTTGCCTCAACGACATTGAAACACTCAGGACTTTGGCTAAACTCAGAACACCATTGATCCAGCAGGCTCTTGATGAGCACATCCTTACTGTTGTGGTTAGCCGTTACTACGATCAATGCTCCAACAGGCAGAACTTCATCGACTCACCTCAAGGAATTGCAACCCATGGCCAAGAGCTATCAAGAAATAAAGATCCTCTTGAGGTTTGCCGACGAATCTAAAGATATTGGCGTCTCAGAAGAAGAGAAACAGGCATTCAATACATGCCTGTATTACCAGTCTAGGTATTACGGTCCGCAAAAACTTCGAGATCCAGAAGAATTCAGGGCGAAACTGATGAAGTATGAAATGGTTATCTTTGAGCTCTACAACGATAGAGACAACACCTGTGTTCATTGTGACGAAAGGTATGGAAGGTGGGTCCTCGATGGATTAACAATTGTTGATGAATGCACCCCTAAAACGATATCTGATGCACTTTATAAAAGGAATACCCATATCACACTGAAGATGCCTAGATTTCATCTTCAAATATTCAGAGCATTGCCAAATGATTTGGAGAGGAGTTGGCATACGTTAGGGGGTACTACAAAACAACACGAGAAATCTTTTCCACAAAACAGTCGTGTAATAAGAGATGATTTTGTCATTTCAAGGAAGGATGTTGATCAAATAATGTCACCGTTGAAATTGTCTATGGATATTGAGGTTCATTTTGAGAAGCTGCCTGACTCTGCAGATCATCCAGATGAACTGGTGGTAAGATATCCAGATAATTTATACAAAGTGAAGTCAGATCTTTCTAAGAAACTGTTTACCACCACCATTGAGCCTCTAGATGATCGATTATATGGCACAGGGCTGAAATTATACACTGGGAGAAGCAAGGTCAAGTATTTCTTTGATACAACAGATGTTTTCCTCTTTGTCAATAGTGACCTGCTACAGAAACACTATAGCAAAAAGAAGGTCTATGAGTCGAGAGACTCTTCCACTATCACCAAGTATTTGAATGGTGAAATCGATGAAATTTTGAGGTTGAAGAAATGGGAATACGCAAGTCTAGTTCTTTTGAATCACAGTTTGAGGCTCAAAGCAAGGTTGTTTAATTCTGATACGAGAGATCGAGACCGGGGGCCTTTTACGGTGAAGCTTATGACGCCACTTCTACTTCTTAGAGAGAAGTACAGTCAGAAGAGAAGACGTGAAACACTACGTCTATTTGTCAATCATGTTGCAAATCAGATACACAATGAATCTTTGGACAAAGGAAAATCAGTGCAGCAGTTTTTCCATTTTGGCTGTGATTCCAACGCTCCATTTGTTTATCTTGGAAGATTCCAATTAGTTGACTGTCTTGGATCATTGTTATACCCATCGGAGCCTATCACTACTTTGAAGTACAGTTCCACGAGTGATTTTACTTTGTATCCCCAACTCGTCGATGATTATCAGAGGGAATACAGACCATTTGGCGACATTCCTTATCATATGCTCTGCTGATCTGGCAAATTATATAAACCAGTAAATACTTCTGGATAAGTAGCACTGGTTGCATGAATATCAAGTGACATCTTAATTATAATTTGTAGAGCTGCGTATATTATCAGTTACCGAGGTCGTCGCTATTTTCACCAAAATTACATCCAGCCTGATGAGATCTTATTATGAACAAGTCCGAAGCCGAGAACTATCTAATTTACTAACCAGCTCCCGAGTAAACGTCCAGTGAAAGAGACGCCAGCAGCCAGGATGCTCAATTTGAAACGGTCCCTAATCCATTTCCTTAAAAACTAAAAACAAAAAAAAAAAAAAAAAAAATGGGCCGAGCAGGGAATTGAACCCTGGGCCACTCGCATGCTTATGGTATTTTAGATGAGTTTTGGAGCTCATCTTCGCCCAAAGCGAGTATCATACCACTAGACCACACGGCCGATTTCGGAAAAATCAAAGCTATATGTTCAAATTATAGCATCAATCATGTCAGTAGGGTAACTTTAAAACTGGTTATTCATTCTGTATTAGGAACTTACTGTTGATTTTACTTGTGAATCGTTAATACTTCTCTGTGATCAACGTATATTGATAGGGCAGCTTATAGAGATTCATATAATATTCAGCTCAAGAGGATACACCAGTCTCTAGCAAGTTATAGATTCCAACTTGCAAGTTGCATGACTTGCATCACGATCAAATCATCGACGGTATTGCTTCTGGTGATCATGATGGCGTTGAATAGCTGAAGCGCTAGTTCACAAGGCTGAGGTATGTTCCACAATCAAATATACCTTTTTCAACTGCTTTGAATGGGTTCCCGGGGGCTTTGTACTTCATCTGCTCTTCCTGAATTGCAAAACCGACCTTCTTGGAGTCACAATTAGCTGTCGTCTCGGAATATCCTGCTTGTAAAAGTGCTAGCCTCGATGAGATTTCATATTCTTTTTGTGATTGGTCAAGCTGGTCAAGATTTTCTAGCCTATTCTTAATTTTAACTGAATCGGAATCATCCAAGTCTACAACCGATGGCTGAGATGCTGCTGGGTCCAACATTAATGGTGGGGCAACCTCAATTACGGGTTTGGGAATTGGATATTTCTCTGATAAAGGAAAGAATTCGTTTCTCAACTTTAATCTTTTGAGCTTCAATAGACTCATTTCAAGATCTTCATCACCAAAAAGTTCAATGTTTTCATGGGCTGAGTATGTGTCTTCTCCGTTGATGTAGTTGATTATGACGGGAGTGGCATAGTTAACACAACCATCATAGAAATACGCAGTTGTGTCATCTCTTGGGTCACTCTCCTTTGGATAAGTTCTCACGGACTTTAAATGTGTGACGTTTGGTTTCCTGGTTAGCTTATACTTGAAGTCTCTTTTACCAAAATTATAGTTTTTATCAGCAGACAATGTATCTTCGAACCATTTCTTGAACTTCCTCAATTGCAAAACCTCACGGTTTGTTGAGCTTTCTAGCGCTTCGTGAAGGGCTCTGATTCTGTTTGTTGAGATTGGAAGCTTCCAACTGGGGAAGCACTCACTGAAATCGAGAACATGAGAGAGTATCTGAGGCTCAAAGCCAGCATCATTGGGCTTGTAACTGCAGATGCGCATGAGATAAAGATCCTCGTTTGTCGAATTTGATAGGTGAACCACGCATCTGTGATAGGTGAGCTCATTTTCAGTGGAATGGTATGAGACGGTGCTTTTGGAGAAAGTCTTTGTTGCCTCTGGGAACGGGTTCAGCACCTCGAACAGGATGAAGGAGAGCACCTCGATGCGCCGTTGAAGAAGAACCATGGGTGGGGAGCGGGTGCACTGCTACCCTGCCACTCTGGAGATTTCTAATAGAGCTTGGGTTTGTGCAATGGCAACTGGCAAGAGATGGGAATGTGTCAAATCAGGGGGCTCAAAGGGGAGTCGCTCATAACCACAATGCGCTGACAACTGACAAGATACCCCAGAAAAGAGAAGAACCAGATTGGCGTGTTCTTACGAAGGTGGTGATGCTGAAACTGTCATCAACTCTGGTAAAGTTAGTAGAGGGTACTATCAGGTTCAAAAGAGACACGAATCGACCATGATCATATGGAGATGTAGATCTACAGAGACCCAACTTCCAAGATATGAAGCTTGCATCCTTCACGTATTCAAACTTCGTCGTATAATTCATTGCCACTGCAGCTGCTGCTGCCAGGTCTTCTGAAGGTGAATCCAGCACTGGTGAACCGAGTACAACTTGTAATAATGTACTGACATTAATATATAATTCATTAATGTATAATTCATCATGATCATATTTGATAATATTAAATATTATCATATAATTCCCGGACGTCAGCAGCTAATATTAAATTCCTTTCTAATTTTTAATTAAGTAGACCATAATTATTATATTGGCAATATAATTGCTTTATTATATATTGGCTTGCGAATTGAGAACTATGGTTCACCTCTTTTTGGTATATCATTGAACACGCCAGGCGGTGCGGTATAGCACTATAACTATATCAATTTTTTTTTTTTCAATATATAGTTTTTTTTTTTTTCGTTTGATTAATATTTATTATAGCTATTTAGATAAATCTATAATGGTGTCAAAACTGGGGGAAAATGCTTTATGCACGAACCTTCGGAACAGTGTGGGACTCAGCAACTTAACTCCGTTACCCACTAAACAACCTCCATGTAATTGTAGTTTTTGAAGCTCAACCAGAATCTTCTTTCCAATTTTTGCCGGATTTCGGCCGATTACCAGCTATGATTTTCCAGATTTTTCTTCATTCTCTCCAATACGTTATATTTAGCTAACGGGGATCGAACTAGTGTCGTCTAACTTTTTGAGGGGAATCAAATAACCTCGGCGGACTATCCACTGAACTATTCTGCCCTTTTTTTTTTTTTTTCTAACTAACGTATTTGTATTAAAGAATTAACTATTTACTAGGTACTCTTGACAGTTGAACTACTAAACCTGAATCTCTGATCATCTCCACTCACTGGAATACCCTTGCACCTTGCTCAGAGTATTCCTCAACTTTTAGAATACCAAGGTCAGAAGAGTTGAAGGAGGTTCTATTTTACGATTTGGAGAGTGTTGTGTGTTCATAATAGTTGTGCCATTAGGTGAAGAGTGATATTTTAGTGTCTATCGAAGTGTCTGGATCTATGCTGCTACTGGTTTATTTAGGTGTGGAGCTGGGTTTAGTTTTATTGAGTTATATTATTGAGTTATAAAAAAAAGATTATGTTATGTTAATAAAGGAACTTTTACTCTTAAATAAAAAAAAAAAACGGCTAGATCGTTTGTTTTTGATGCTTTTTTTTCAATAACTATGAAGGTTTACAATTTAACCATTGCACTGCTCAATATCAATCGATATTTTTGGGTCCTTCTTGCGCTAAGCAGCGTCTGAACTCAGAACTTCAGAAGTCGAGAAAAACTGTGGCGTTTTCCGATGCGGCTGATTCCTCGCGTCAGATAGGAAAAGTGAAAAAAAGAAGAAAAATGTGACACTTCCTCGACCATTTTACCGGGTTTGTTAAGATTCAGAGTGCCATTGAGATGTCCAGTATAGAATCAGTGGCAATTGTAGGGGCAGGTCCGTCTGGAATAATTGCCCTTGAATCTCTTTTGAAAGAGAAGCAGTTCTCCAAGATCAGTCTGTTTGAACGCCGCAGAGAAGCTGGTGGATGTTGGGTATATGATGAAGCATCCCCAGAACCATTACCAAAGGACTTGCAGTCTCTAAATGATAAAGTCGCCGATAAGTTGGACCAAAGAAGTCTGCCAAGCTGGGATTCGTTACCAAAATACGTCGAGAGGGATCACAGACAGAGATTCAAGGATTCTGCAACTTATGCCAATCTGCATACAAATGTTCACTACAAGACTATGGAGTTCAACAACTATCCATTCCCTGAGGAAACTTCTGAAGAGAGCGTTGCGAAATATGGAAATAAAACTCCATTTAGACATCATACTGTTGTCAAAAAGTGGCTCCAGTCGATCATAAAGAAGAATAATCTGGAAAAATTCATCAATTATGAAACCTCTATTGAACTGGTTGAAAAAAATGAAAAAACTGGGAAATGGGATTTGTTGATTAGAAGATTAGGTAAAGTGAAGGATTATTTATATAAGGAGTCATTTGATTCTGTTATTGTTGCTTCTGGAAGATATGATGTTCCTTTCATCCCATATGTTGAAGGATTACAAGAGTTTCATGAGAATCATCATGGGGTCTTTCATACAAAACAATTTAGGAACAAGGCTGACTTCAAAGACAAGAGAGTCGTTGTTGTGGGTGCCTCTATATCAGCTGGTGATTCAGTGCAGGATGTCTTGGGTGTTGCTAAACTCCCTGTTCATTCATCCATTAGAAGAAGCACGGAGACTCCTGTGTATTTTGGTTACCATCCTTTCGAGCATGAAGATGTGGAGAGACATGATGAGATAGTAAAGGTAGAGGGTAAGGATGTCCATTTCAGAGACGGGAGTGTTGTTAATGATGTTGATGTTATTATTTATGGGACTGGATTCAGTATAAGTTATCCATTTCTCCCACATTTGCCAATGAATAAAAATAAGTTGAGAGTGAAGAACCAGTATCAGCATGTTTTCAACATTGAAGATCCATCGTTGTGTTTTGTCGGGAACATCACTGCTGGTTTAACATTCAAGGCATTCCAATGGCAAGCTGTGTTGGTTGCAAAGTACTTGTCTGGGAAGTTAAAGTTGCCTTCTAAAGAAGAACAATATGCTTGGGAGGATAACAAGTTGAAACTAAGAGGTGATACTATTAAGTATAATAATCTGTACCCAGATTTCAAAGGATACTTTGAGGCGGTTAGAGAATTGGTTGAGAGTTGTGAGGATAAGAGTGGCTCGAAGTTGCCTGAGTGGGATCAAGAATGGGAAGACTCATTCTGGAGAGGTCATTCTCAAAGAATTAGATATTGGAAAGAAAATAACTATAGTAAGAGAAGAGCTAGATTGTGAAGAGATGGAATAGACAGCACTTTGTGTATGGAAGCGTTCAAAGCTGGTTGTAGTTATTAGAAGAGGGAACGATGATCGTAGTCTCAAGGTATGTGTTGCGGTTCTACAGGACCCTCCTCTAAGAGAAGATATGAAGAGTCAAATCGCCAGTATCTACAGTCTTGAAGAATGATTTTAATGTGAGACAAGTACAGATCGACAGTGTGACTTTCCATTGGCGATTACCGACAGAGCCAATCACTGACTATCCTCGTCGTATATTATCATGGGCTTTGTGCGCAGGCTCCCATCAGAGCCAGAGATGACCCAGCTGGAATGAGTGAGCCATATGAACACTTACCCTTCCTGTAGAATATCAGATATAGCTGAGCTATCTCTGAAAGTGTGGGGGGAATTCTGAAGTCGACCTGTTAAAAATCATTGAAATCAAACGTTGAAAATGAAATCGGCAATATCACAACACATATTGTATACTATTCTTTTTGCAAACTGCCAAGTACATGCGCTATATATTGAAAAAAAGGCATACTCGCTCGTTCTATTTTTTTTCTCTGTTTAGTCACATGACTAGTCACATGACCTCGGATCTCCCTCAGAGTAAACACCAGCTAAATTAATTAACAACAACGATTAACAAAAGCTTCCAATTTCCATTTCCAAAGTGCCAGAAAGAATGAGCTCACCAAGTCTCGGTATGTGCTCGTCTGCTGTTTTTGTTTTTGTTTGTTTTACTACTAACACCTGCTTAAAGGATGGGAGCGGCTCAACGAGGTCTTCTACAGAAGCAGGGAACTCTACCAGCATTCATCTGCGATTACTGCACCGTCTTCGCCACTTCACCTCGCAGTCGCTAAATACTCCAAGGCAATCGCCACGTACCAGAACCAGTTGATCTCTGTGCACCAAGGCAACGGGCTGCTCATCAACTCCATCAATTGGAACCACCACATCAACGGGAAGATCATCGGCTTGGATTGGACAATCAACGAAGAACTCGTTGTTATAATAGCCAATGGCATAATCAGGGTCTATTTTGATTTTGAGGCTGATTTCAATGAATACCAGCTGGGATATGACTCTGTCCTTGTTGGGATATTGGACTATAAGATTGTGGATAGTGTGATATTTGTGATACTGAATGATTTCAAGATCATCTATATCGATTTGAAGAGTGACAACAAGTTTGCAAACATCTATAGAGATTTATCAAATGAGTTACAAGGTGTGGAGTTTCATACTTGGGATATCTACAAAGACTTTGACTATAATGTCCTGATCAGCGTTGATTCTATTGTCTATCATGTACCCAAATATGGGAAGTTGCATGAAAAATCGATGGATGGACCATTCAAGAATCTTGTTATCTCACCCAATAATGAGTTCATAATGTTATACAAAGAGTCAATCTCAAAAGTTTTCGTCATTACTTGCTCTTTTATCAAGAATTTATTTGAAATAACAGTCCCAGCTAATCCAGATCAGATCAATTGGTGTGGATCAGATGCCGTCATCCTCAAATATCAAGATTATTTGAAATTAGTTGCCCCTGGTGGATCAATTGATTTTTTCAACACCAATGAAATTATCAAGATATCAACTGAGATTGATGGATTGACAGTCTTGACTGATTCAACTTTGGAATTTTTGAATAAAATAGATTTATCAACGATTGATTGTTTCAAAATTGGATCAACTACAAACGCATCAATATTGATCGATTCTATTGATAAATTGAATAAACATTCTCCAAAAGCAAATGAAAACTTGAAAATCATTGGAGATTTGAAAAATTTGGAGAATGCCGTTCGGATTTGTTTGAAAGCGTCATTGGAAGAGTTTGATCCATATTGGCAAAAAAAACTCTTGAGAGCTAGTTCGTTTGGGAAGAGTGATATTGAATTGAAATCAACGTCTCCATCATCACAGTTATCATCTGATTTCATAAAGACTTGTGATGATCTTAGAATCTTGAATAATGTTAGAAATCTTGGTATATTTTTAACATTCAATGAGTATAAACAATTGGGAATAGAAAAAGTAATTGGATTGTTGATCAAAAGACAGTTGTTCCAAGAGAGTTTTGAAATCTCGAGATTTTTGAAACTGCCTATTGACTCTATATTCATTTCATGGTGTTGTATCAAGATCAAATTAAATCCAAATTTGAGCGATGAAGAATTATCACAACAGATCATTTCTAAATTTCAAAGTTTGTCTGATAATTCATACATCTCATTTGAGAAAATTTCAAACGTTGCATTTGAAGAAGGAAGAATCAACTTATCAAAGATCCTCATCAATTTTGAGATTTTCTTATCAAAGCAAATCCCAATCTTATTGAAAATGGAAGAGAATGAATTGGCTTTATTGAAAGCAGTTGAATCTCAAGACATTGATTTGATTCTTCTCACATTATTGAAGTTGAAATCAAAATTATCTCTCCCTAATTTTTTCAAAATCGTTGACAAGTCAAAAGCGTCAAGTTTTTTCGAATGGGGGTTCAAATCAGATAGGGATTTGATGTATGATTATTATAATCAAGATGATAGATTATTGGATATTACAAACTTTCAACTTTACAAAGCTTTCAACGAAAATGATGATAGTCTTGATATTGATGAGATTAACAATAAGCAACTCAAAGTCTTGAGTGATTCGATTGATACTTATTCTTTGCTATTCAATAAAAACTCAAATGATTTACATCTATTACAATCGCAGAGAAGCCTTGTTAAATTTCAAATGGAAATGACATCAGAGTTGAACATCAACTTTGGAAATTTATCAACATTAGAAACACTCCAGAAGTTAATTGAACTAGGCCAAACTACCAGAATTGAAAAATTTAAAAAAACATTCAAAATCACTGAAGTAAAATATCAATACTTAAAGTTCAACACGTTCATTGCATCCCATAAATTTCAAGAGATTCATGATTGGCTGATTACAGAAACTTCTTTAAAGATAAACAATCAATACATAGTCTCATCATTAATGAATACCAATGAATTGAAACTATTGGGGAAATTGGTGAAACTGGTGAAGAATCCATTAAAACTGTCAAATGATGAGAAGGAGAGGATCTTGGATGAGTTGAAGAAACGAGGGATCCAATAGATGTACTACTATATCAAAAGAGCAATTCCTCATTGTCTGTAAAAGATTATGTCAACTATGGAATTAAGTTATAATGCATGAGTAACGATAGTTATGACTTGGCTGAAGTAGATTGTTGGATTTTCCGTTGTATCATTAGCGTAGTTGCCTCTAGACATTCATTGATCTATATCACGAATCATAAGTGTGATGGTAGGATCTCAGATGGATCTTCAACCATCGCATATTAGAGAGAAAATTGAGCTGTACTACATGACGTTGTTTAGTTTTTGTGAAGTGTAAATTGTGTGTCTCTGAGAATAGCTCCATGGCAAAGAATTTAGAAACACAATCACTTTTCAAGAGCATGCATTTCATTCATTACTTTAGACCAGACTAATCTCAGGTTGGAAGGTTCATCGTGCATGGACTATGGAGATGAAACACCATGATTCAAGTGCCTAATGAACCATATATATCTGCTCAACAATAGCAGCACATTTTACCATGTCCAGGTAATAAGTCTTTAACATTTGTCAAGAAAGTGTTTCACACCAATGGATTTCTGAGTTTTAGATCGTTAACTGAAATGATGAGTCAGTCAAATGATAACCACATGTCTTTTGTTTGAAAAAGACGATTGATCATTACCAGGAATTTCAGGTTTGATAAGTCAGTATGCGGCAGAAATGGATGTCCAGACAGGTCAGAGTAGCCTATGATATCTCAATCTATGGCAAGCCCCCAAAATCTGTTACTTTTTTAAAGACAGCCCAAACAATTACAATTTTTCAATTTTTTTTTCGCATCTTCTTTCTATAACCTATATTTTTAGTGCCTGTCGATTCAAGGTGTTTCTGGAAGTAATCAGTGAATTTTCAGGAGCTCAATATAACGTATAATATTGTATTAACTATTTGTATTAACTATTTAACTACTTGTATTAACTGTCATACACTACATCGTCATAATACTAGAAAAGGAGAATTCTTGAGATCATAGTATTGAATGATTGGAAGAACTCATGATGATGTTGGGATATCTGTAATAAATCATTATAAACATCACACAACTAGTTATTATAGGCATCGGCTTAAACAACTAGAGACGACAGTAATTTCATCTCACTCATCTCGTTCTCCCAGACTGATGATGGCAATATCAACACAGAGTTCAACCATAGATCTGGTTATACTGTTTTGTCTTGCCATCTTAGCGGATGATAACCTTTAATTGCTTCATCAAGACCATTCTTTTCCAAAAACACTAAAGATATCCTGCTACAATGCTTAAGGTATGAGTAGCAGATCTAATACAACCAGAACATTTCCTTATACGGGATAGAACCCTCATAGAGCATGAGTTGGACTCTTACTAAGCGACACTTTCATGTTTTGTGAGGAACAACTTTGATGATATTTTCCAGCCACTGCTGCAGTTCCTCCATTCGCGACAACACTGGCCAATCAGAGGCCTCCCATCAGCCACAGGGCTCTTTTTTCTTAGCTAATTTGTTGTGGCTGTTTTATTCGTAAATCACAGGGCACATAACCTCTTTTTTTAGACGTATCAGCCACTTTTTGACACAATGTCACGTGATAATTGGCACTATAAGAAGACGCTATACCATCCACAGATGTTCCAAAAAGCAGCACTTTTGAGCCTTCACTAGCCTTTCTCTGATATTTTGTAGTGTGGCAAAGCCAAGCAGTGGCGAGTGAAGTTTTTTTTTTGCTAAAATCTCCATCAGTCGTTATCATACATCTATATAAAAAGGTTTCCCTTCTCTTCTAATTGTTTGACAGTGAAAAGTTTTTGCATAATTCACAATTAGTTCAACAGGAAATGACGGAAAGATCCGATTTGGGGAGTTCTTCCAGTCAAGACATCCACGAACTGTATCAATACCATAAAGAATCAGACGACCATGAGCAGTCCATTCCTTTACAATACCACCATGAACCAAATGTCACCGTTGTTGATTGGGCTAAAGAGACTTTTGCAGACCCAAAATCCAAAGCTATCAACTACCTCCTATCGCTGTTCCCTATTTTGAAATGGATTTTGCACTACAACGTTGCCTGGCTGTACGCTGATGTCGTTGCTGGTATCACTGTTGGTGTTGTTATGGTGCCTCAATCAATGTCGTACGCACAATTGGCTGGATTAGAAGCCCAATATGGTTTGTATTCTGCATTTGTTGGTGTGTTCATCTACTGTTTCTTTGCCACTTCAAAAGATGTGAGTATTGGTCCTGTTGCTGTGATGTCTGCAGAGGTTGCTAAAATTATAGCGAGAGTTCAAGCTAAAAACCCAGATTTAGAAGGTCCAGTAATCGCCACTATCTTGTCTTTGATTTGTGGTTGTATTGCATTTGGATTGGGTGTTTTAAGACTAGGTTTTATATTGGAGTTTATTTCAAGTCCTGCAGTTTTAGGATTCATGACTGGTTCTGCTTTCAATATCATTTGGGGTCAAGTCCCTGCTTTAATGGGTTATAACAAACGTGTGAATACCAGAGATGCTACTTATCTTGTTGTTATCAACTCTTTGAAGAATCTACCACATACAAAACTTGATGCAGTTTTCGGTTTGATTCCATTGGTTTTATTATACACATGGAAATACATCTGTAATGTTGGGCCTCAGAAATATCCAAGATATAAATGGTGGTTTTTTTATATTCAAGCATTGAGAAACGGTGTTATCTTGATTGTTTTCACTTGTATCTCATGGGCAGTTACAAGAAATGGTCATAATAAAACCAATAAAAGAATCTCAGTTTTAGGATCAGTTCCATCTGGTTTAAAACATGTTGGTGTTATGAAATTCCCTGATGGTGCAATCAGTTCAATTGCCCCAGAATTACCAGCTGCTACAATCATTTTGTTATTGGAACATATTTCAATCTCAAAATCCTTTGGTAGAGTCAATGATTATAAAATTGTTCCTGATCAAGAATTGATTGCCATTGGTGTTACTAATTTAATTGGGACTTTCTTCAATGCTTATCCTGCAACTGGTTCATTCTCAAGATCTGCATTGAAGGCTAAATGTAATGTTAAAACTCCATTGGCTGGTATCTTCACTGGAGCTTGTGTTATTTTATCGTTATATGCTTTAACTGGTGCATTTTATTGGATTCCAAAAGCAACGTTATCTGCTGTTATCATTCATGCTGTTAGTGATTTGATTGCATCTTATGAAACTACATGGAATTTTTGGAAGATTGCACCATTAGATTCTGCTATTTTCTTGATTGCTGTTATCATTACAATTTTTGCATCTATTGAAGATGGTATCTATTTTGCAATTTGTGCTTCTTGTGCTGTTTTATTGTTAAACATTGCATTCCCAAATGGTACATTCTTAGGAAGAGTTAAAGTTGCTGAAGTTATCAATGCTGAGATTATCGGTGAAGAGCCTGGAGATAATGAGGATGATTCTTCTTTGGAACAAAATGGAATTGAAGTTCAAGAAGAACATATTGAATCAATCAAAAGTAATATCAAGAAATCATCATCATCAAATCATCAAAGAAAGTTTACAAAATCAAATACCAATATCAAATACCATACTAAATGGGTTCCATATTCTCATTCAATTATCAATAAAGATGTTGAAATTTTACCTCCACCACCAGGTGTTCTTGTTTTCAGACCTACAGAGAGTTGGATCTATTTAAACTGTTCAAGACAATACGATAGAATCTTTGATGAGATTAGAAGAACCACAAGAAAGGGACAATTGAGAAGATCAACTAAATTGATTGATATCCCATGGAATGATCCAGGTCCATTAGTTTTACCATGGAAAAGATTCTCAAAAGAGTATAAAGAAAGTCTTTCAAATGAAACAATAATTCAAGATCCAAGACCATTGTTGAAAATATTGGTTTTTGATTTCAGTTCAGTTAATCAAATTGATTTCACTGCAATTCAAACTTTGGTTGATTTGAAGAAAGCTGTTAATAAATACACTGATAGAGAAGTTCAATTTCATTTTTGTGGGATTTTAAGTCCATGGATTAAAAGAGCTTTGGTAAATGCAGGATTTGGAATTGGTTTTGATAAAGATGTTAATAATCATTATGTTAGATATTATGATTTGGTTAAAGATGAAGAGAGTACATTTGGTTATGATGCTGCTATTGGTACAAATACACCTTTCTTCCATTTAGAGATTCCAAGTTTTGATTATTTGGATGAGGAGAAATAGATTTATTTAATTACGTTGGGTTTGTTGAAACAAGTACATGGTAATGTTGTTTTGACTCTTGTGTTTTGATTCTTGCATGGTTTTGTTGTTGTTGTTGTTGTTACTGTTACATTGTCATTAATTTTGTGTTTATTTGAAATGGATTGATTCTATTCATCAATAAATCATTGTAGAGTACCGGTTATTCATCACTGATCATCAGAAGGTATCAAATCACATTGTAAATTAAACCATTCTTCACCACCATGAGCACATGAGCTTTTCCCTTTATTAACAAACCCTAATCTTTCATAAAACTTGATCAAATTTGATTTAGATATGATGCTAATCTTTGAACCAACTTGTTGATTTGATAGTTTCTGTTTAAAGTCCTTCATTAATAACGTTGCGAGATTCTTCTTCTGATAGTCCTGATCAATCACAATTGAATGGATCCCAATGACAGGACTGGACTCAACGTGTCCCTTTCTGACTTCAGTGGCACTTGATTCATCGTCTGGCTGAGGATAGGACATTGATTCTTCAGTTATGAATTCACCATCAATCTTGGTGGCAAGAATGTATCCAATCAGTTTCTCTCTCTTCAAATGGGACCGTTGTTGGGGTCTATAAGAGTCATTACTATCGCTGTCATCACCACCAAACTCTCTTATGAACAAGCCAGATGTCAATTCAGGACACGTCTTCAGTCTATAAGCCAGAGTCTCTTTAGAACACCTCTCTGACGGAGGGAAGCCTTTCTCCTCCAGCTCATAAACTGCATCGGCATCCTCAAGCGACAACGGTCTGATCGAAAGATGCTGCAGTTGCTCTGTCATTGCAATTCTCCAATTCTCCCTTTCCCCTTTTGAAAAGGGCATAATAATCATGAAGGGGGCATCTTTCTGCTAATTGCTGGTGAGTTTCGCATGCTTATGTCATTGGGCTCCACGTGACTAGTCATGTGATGTCTTTCTCACTCCCCCAACATCCCAACACCAAACAGACTCGACCTTTTTTTAAGAATATTGCTTTCGTACTTATGATATGACTTCTGTTCAAAACAACCAAGTTGAGAGTATTCTTTGGTGGGAAATGACGTCTGTTTTGCCCTTGGAGATCATAGACAAGTGCATTGGGTCCCAAGTGACCATCTTGCTGAACACCGCAAAAGAGTTTAACGGGAAACTGATTGGCTTTGATGATTTTGTCAATGTTGTCCTAGAAGACGTTGTTGAGATTGACGGTGATGAGAGAATTCACAGGGATAGAATACTGTTGAGTGGGAATCATATTACGATGTTGATACCTGGTGGGATATAAGTGACGGTTTACATGTATTTGAAAAAGGAAAGAGGTCAAAAAGTATCCAGATTAGTGGAACTCAATCTCCATAATATCAACATGAATAAAGACCTATATGGTTTAAAAATCTCACTAATCTTGTCCAAATAAGCATCATGATGGACTTTCCAATTTCTTTTCTTGCCATCTTGGAAAGAACCTTTTTTTTTGTACAATGACCAATCAATATCTAGATTTTTCAATAATTCAGGTCTTGTTTCAATGTATTTGGCAAACCCTCTACATACACCTAAATCATTCGTAGTGAATACATCATACTTGTGTAGAGCAAACATAAGAAACATCTTGGCACTCCATTCACCAATACCTTTCAATTCAATCAACTTGGTGACGATTTCGTCATTGTCACTGTTTGTTAAGAATTCAATGGTGATTTCTTGCTTGTTAAACACCTCAGAGATATGTTTGATGTATGAGATCTTTCTTGTTGATAATCCACATGTCTTTAGCTCAGAGTCGTCTTTCAATAAAACTTTCTCAGGGGTGATTTTGATGGCCATCTTGAAATCTATTGAATCTTCATCATCGTTATACGTTCTGGGTATTGTTTTCTGTACTTCAACATCAATTATACCTTCATCATCAAACAACTTCATGAACTTCAACTCAATACTTCTCGCAGCTTTCCCATGGATCTGTTGGCCGATGATTGTCCATATCAGTTTCAAATACGCTTCGTTTGTGGTACTTACTGGTTTGGAGTTGTATTGAGTGAATGGGGATGATTGAATTATTGGTAATAGTGAAGGGTCTTTATCGATGATGTACGATAAACCGAGTTGAAATTCCTTTGGATGGAGCTCGAGATAATTTGTGGATAAACTGGCTGATTTGAGTCTTTTGTTGTGCGTGTCATTCTCAATGGATCTCTTCATCGTTTTGCCACTGGGGTTTTTGGTGGGTTTTCTGGTTAATTACTAATTGTGTGGGTATATTTATTTGAAGTGGCGATTTTCTACAATCTTATCAACTCATCACAAGAGTAAACAATAAACAATAAAAATGCAGCTATCCATCAGTGTGAATAATTCAGATCAGTTCTTCCATTTAGAGATCTCAAATTCCTTAACCCTCGAAGAGCTGATCAATCTCATCAAATTTGAGTCGAATTTGGCCAATTTCAAGATCTATTTTAATGGTAATGAACTAAGTGGCAATAGACAACAGACTCTTCAACAGTTGGGATTTGGTGATGATGAGATGATAATGATTGATCCGATAAGAACAGTCGTCCCGCAGAGACGTCCCATCGACAAGATCGAAGAGCAATTCCTTCATGCAATGGAGCACTCGCCAGAATCTTTCACAAAAGTGTCGATGCTTTATATAAACACCTCTTTAAATGGGACTCCAATCAAAGCATTTGTTGATTCTGGTGCTCAACAGACGATAATCTCTTCAATATTGGCTGCTCAATGTGGGTTGGATGATTTGATTGATAAGAGATTCGCAGGAGCAGCTATTGGAGTTGGTTCTACTCCAATCATTGGAAGGATTCATAGTGCCATGTTGAAGATTGAGACACAGTTTATTGCGGTGAGTTTGACGGTATTGGATACGCATGTTGATTTCTTGTTAGGGTTGGACATGTTGAGGAAGTATCAAGGTGTCATTGATCTCAAGAGGAATCTATTGAGAATTGCGGACGTTGAGACGAGGTTTTTGAATGAGAATGAGATTCCAAAGGACTTTGAGACTGTTGATGGTGCTTTATTGGGTGGTAATAATAGAGGCGGGTCGTTTGGTGGGAACATATTTAGTGATGCTCCTGCTACTGCTACTGCTACTGCTACTGCTACTGCTCTGCCAACAAATAATAGACACAGTGAGGGGTCCATCAATCAGTTGGTTTCTATTGGTGCTACAAGATCCCAGGCCATTGAGATGCTGAATCAAACTAATGGGAACGTTGAATTGGCAGCATCAATGTTGTTCTAATCTTTTCTATGCAGACGATATCCCTTTCAGAATAGGATGGTTCTCCACAATTTGTCTATTCAACCCAGTCCAAAGCCAATCAATATCATCTTTATCCAAATTCAACTCGATTTTAAACTCTTGAATGAACTTCCTTATGTTCAAATTCAATGAATTCTTGTTGAATATCAAATACTCGTTGAATATTGAGACACTGGACCATAATGATAGCTTTCTATAGATTGCCACCACAATTGATGATACTTCACCCCCGTTTAAACAATGAATGTACAGAGGCGCATTGTCTAGATTCAAAATTATCTCGAGGATCCTGTTGATGACTGGCGGATCGATGTTTGTAGTTCTCTTCTTCCTCTTGACTGTGTCGTCCTGTTTGTTGACATTTATATGGATTAGCTCAATGTTTTGGTTGGTGATGAAGTGGATCAATTCAGGGTCATTCTCGACGGTGATTGGCTGTGGAGTGAGCGACAGAATCGTCTTTAACTGCAGTCTTTTCAGGAATTTGTAGTTGATTGGGCGTGGATAAGAGCCTCTGTGTATTTTGCCCGGTTTCAGAGTCTGGAAGTTGAGCGGAGGGATCATTTTTGCTGTTTTCATTGGTTATTGGCTCCATTGTTTGGTTATTTAATTTACAACAATTTCACCGCAAACCCGTCCAACAACAACTTCGAACTCAGCAGAAATGGAGTTCGTCTACGAAAACAGCGAGGCGTTGACAGAAGCTGAACAGCCACCGGCAGCAGACACAAAGGAGCCCTTTGAGAGTCTGAACAAAGAAATCACCAAAACTTTTGATCTGTTCCAGTCCAAAGCGTTGAATCTGTGGTCAAAGACGCAGTCAACCATCAACAGCAACAACAATTTGCCAGCAGAGATCAAATCCAAGACAAGTTCGTACTTAAACGATCTGGACAAAGAGCTGGAGATTGTTGAGAATGTTGCTTTGAATTACGCCACCAAAATCGGTGGGTTCTTGAAGAGCACAATCAGTGTTGACGCACCTGTTGGTGATGCTAATAGTAATGAAAACAATGATGAAGATGAAGAAATTGATGAAAACGAAGCCAAATTGCTATTTAACGTTGGAGGCTACGACCCTTATACCTCTTTTGATCTGAACAATAAGGACTATCTCAACTACAAGAAGAATTACAAGAAAGATGAGGTGAAAATTGACCAATTATCCTCATCGTTGAACCAGGTGATAGAGAAACTGGTCCCAGTTAAATTCAAAGACGTCGATGAGTTCTGGTGTGTTTACAGTTACTTGAACAGAGACAAAGAAGAGCAAGATGTCAAGTGGGATGACGATGACGATGAAGAAGAGGAAGATACAGCTACGAGTGCTTCAGAAGGAATCAATACATTGCAGTTGAACTCAGTCAACAGCAGCACATTAAACATAAGCAAAGATGAAGATGAAGAGGAGGAGGACGATGATGATTGGGAATAGACCCAGCTCACACACCATCGTCTGGTCTCTCTTGCTCCTGCTCGGTCTTGGAGCCTTTGTCAATCAGTGAAGAATAACCATCGATTGCGTCCTCGACGTGCTTTTTCACCAGGTGTGGGTCGCTTGATGAGTCCGAGTGCTGGAACTCTTCTAGTTTGCTCTTGTTCTTGTCGAACTCCTCCTGTTGCTGCGACTTGATCTT
Organism: Wickerhamomyces canadensis; assembly: GCA_003707015.3. NCBI lineage: Eukaryota > Fungi > Ascomycota > Saccharomycetes > Phaffomycetales > Wickerhamomycetaceae > Wickerhamomyces > Wickerhamomyces canadensis. The sequence goes on along the minus strand of PPMU03000021.1, from coordinate 221,537 downwards.
GGTTGTGGATGATGTAGTTGATGTTGATGTTGTTTGCTTAACAAAAGCAGAGTAGTTTCTGGATAAAACGCTGCTGTAGTTGATATATCTCTTCATTTTGTTAGTGTTTAATCATTACATACTGTGAATCGACGTTTGTTGGTTATTGTCACCGCCTTTTATACAAAATCTCGATTGTTGCTATTTTCACTATATGTTTAATTAGATCATCCTCACTACCCAAATTTGCCACCACCAACAACAAGCACAAAAATGACAAAATTGAACGTGCTGGACGAGTACTCCCCAAAGTATGACATCAACGCACTCTCATCGCTCTCTCTGGTGCAGTTGTCCAGTTTGAAAGCAGAAATCGAATCAGAATTGGACGAATTGATCGACTATCTGGCCAATCACCAGATTGACATGAACACATCGCTATTGACAAAAGATGGGTTCCCAAGAAATGACATAAACGTTGTTGAAATCAGACTGAAAAGGGTCAAGATAATCCACTTGCAGAACGATTTGAAGCGACTTCTCCATGAGTTATCCACAAAGATCCAAGAAGAGTTTCATGGTAAACAGTCAGCCAATAATAATAATACAACAACAACCAATAACAATGCCGTTAAAGGAATCCCATTCTTATCGATATCAAACATTGTGCCAAATAGCCCTTCTTCCAATGCTGGTTTCAACGAAAATGACCTGATCGTTAAATTTGGTGACTTGAATGCTTCAAATTACAAGAGCTTACAGTACCTATCAGAATTCATCACTATTAATAAAGATGTATGTACCTCTTCTCTACTTCCACTCAAACAAGACTAACATCCAAGCAGGACAAGATCCCAGTGGTGATTAAAAGAGACAACAGTTTGGTCACATTGACTCTCACCCCTTCAATTTGGGATGGGAAGGGTCTTTTAGGCTGCAAGTTATCCCCATTATAATCAATCAACCACCGTGCAAAGTACTTGTGAATGCAATAACATCACCATCTTGTAATATATACTCCTCTTCTCCTTCCAGTTCCCAATCGGTGTCATTTATCAACGTCAAGATCCCTGGTCTTATGGTATCGTTCTCGATGAACACCTCAACGTCTTTTGGATCTGAAATCATCTCGTTTATAATGTATTTTATCAAATGTTTCAACTGGAGTTCATCTTGTGTGTTGTTGTCGTAATTCAATGGGACTTTCACTTTATGGATCCGTTGTGATTGGAAAATCACGTCCAATCCTCCAAGAAACTGTAGTTGTACTGACACTGACATTATTATATTCCAACTACTCCGATATCTCGCGTCTTCTGGACACAATTCACTACGACAAGTTTGCTTATATAGAAAAATTTGATAGTGTGTGATTACATAATCAGTAAGTATCACCATTTTATGCCTGAGTTGGTCTCTTCTTTTCAGCTTCTTTCGCCTTCTCTTGCTCAATCTTGTCAACGTATTCGGTGATCTCATCAATTGATAGCATTTCAATTTTCTTACCTGGTGATAGCACAGCAATTTCAATGTTTTTTGATCCACTTTGAACAACTTCTAATAAACTCTTTATGGCTAATAACACAACTTCGTCTTTCTCCAAATCTTCCTTGTAGTTTTTTTCCAAGAAATCACGGACTGTTTTACTGCTTCTTCCAATGGCATTTGCCTTCCATGCTGAATAAATCCCTGATGGTTCTGTACTGAATAATTTTGGAGTCGAATCATTCTCATCAAACCCTCCGATAAGAGTACTTATACCAAATGGTCGAACACCCCCACTTTGAGTGTACTTCTGTTGAACTCCTGCAATGTATTTGGTTAAATATTCAACAGATATTGAATCCTCAAGGGTTAATTTATGTGACTGTGATTCTAATCTTGCTTTATCGATTAAGATTCTTGAATCTGCATTCAACCCAGCAAATGTTAGATAGACATGGTTATCAATCTTGGTTATTTTGGATGGTGTTGTACGTGGATCTTGTAATTTCAAAGTATTACGTTTCTCACATCCCAAAACAACGGTGTTTTTACCTTTGATACCAATTGAACATGTTCCTCTTTTAACGGCCTCCAAAGCATATTCGACCTCTATTTTATTGTATTAGTACTTGATTTTTCAATGGACCCATATCTCAACAAAACATACGGAAAACATGACCATCAGGACTAGAAGCATTAAATTAGTATAAATGAATCCCAATAAGATCAATATGGTGGTGGCAATATTGCACAGCAATTCTCCAAAAACTACCAGAAAAAAAGTGGGAAAAAAACCACCAATCAACAAGACATACCTGAAAATAGACAAAGCACGATCGTAACCACTCATAATGCCTTAATTGAGTTATAAACTGATTGAAATGGTCAAAATCGAATCAATCTCGCCTTTGTTTTGGCCGTTATTTTGAATGAATTTTGGCTGAATTTTGGCCACCCGCGAAAATTCTATCAATTATTATGTAATCAGTTTAATAATTATTACGTAATCAATATAATGAAAAAAAATTACAGTTGTTTGTGATTTCACATATAAAAAATGCCATTTGAGGAGATTTTGCAGTGTTGAGTGGCTGTTTCTATTGGAACAGAGATATATGCTTAGAATTGGGGTGAGATGAGTGGCAAAGTGCAGAAACCCAAGCAAAAAAAGGAACCACAACCACCTAAAACTATCCCAAATAAAGAAGGATTTAATAGAGCTTCTTATTTATATCAGTTATCGACATGTTCATTTTTTAAAAATTATGAAATGTTATCAAGAGGTTATAGTAAGAATATGGATTTGATCTTGAAGAAACAAGTGTTGAAGGCAGATCCTTCAATCAAAAGGACAATTTGTAAGAAATGTGATAGATTACAAGTATTGGGACTCACTAGTGATTTGATGTTGATTGATGAAGGTAAAAAAAGTGAAGTGTTGGAGATTAGATGTTTGAAATGTAAGAATAATGGGAAAAAGAGATTCCCTGTTGGTAAAGATAGAGATCATGTGTTGTTTAGTGATAAAAATGCTGTTTAATTGATGTGGTATTGGACCAACTGTGGTGTTGAAAGGATATTGATTGTTGTGATGATCATGATTGATGTGATCTAGCTGTTCAATAAATTCTCATGGAAAGAGAGGAGAAACATCTCAATCTTATGAGGAGAATGAGGTGATTTATAGATCAGCAGATAAGATTCTCATGAGGAGATTTGAGATGATTTACAGATCCTCATATTACATTCTCATGCGGAGGTTTGAGTTGATTCATAGATCCTGAGATTAGATTTATATGAGGAGATTTATCGATCCTGAGATTAGATTTACATGAGGAGATTTGAGCTGATTTAGAGATCCTTAGATTATATTTTAAGAGGAGAGTTATGGATCCTAAGATTATAATTTTAAGAGGAGATTTATGGGTCCTAAGATTAGCTTTACTTGAGGAGAATGAGATGATTTAGAGATCCTTAGATGAGGTGCTCATGAGGAGAATGAGATGGTTTAGAGATCCTTAGATTATAATTTCAAGAGGAGAATGAGATGATTTATAAATCCTCAGATAAGATTCCCATGAGGAGAATGAGATCATTTACAGATCCCCAAATCAGATCTGTGGGAATAGATGGTGATGGTTGCATTCGATTGTCGATGATTTCAATGAGTCCCTGAATGAAGATCGAAATGAATGATCATATTAGTTGCTCAGCATTTTCCAAAAGAAAATTAGTCTTGAATCTATTTATTCTATGTCTTTGATGTCATGTTCTTGAAATCTCTGCATATGAATGTTCTCAGATGATGAGATGTTATGTTTGATGAGATATCATGAGCCGTTTTTTTGTTATCGTGATATGGATCTGTGAGACCATTCTTTACAGCAAAGATCACTGAATGAAAATATTCACCTCTAAAAGCTGTACAATCTACATGTGTGAAAGTATTAAACTAATGTATCTTCACTTATTTATGAGAGGAAGCTGTAATTTAAAGATTTAACCATGGCATAAAACTTCATTATTGAGATCATATATATTTCGATTTTGTGTAATTTTGTTGCTGTTGTTGTTGTTGTCTAGAATGAACAGGACGATAAATCTTTGCACCAACCCAGTTAAAGTGAAATCCAATCTCATGAGCTATTATCTCACCAAATCCCAACATTAATCCATTAATAAATGGTAAGACTAAATTAATTGAAAATGACCCAAGGAATCTCCCCCATTTGAAAGTAGATATCTGCTGTATGATCTCTGGTTGTTTTGATTCGTCTATCACAGCTTCCTTCTCCTCTTCTCCTGCTTCTTCTTCTTCTTCCTGATCTCTGAAATCATAATCTCCTGCTTCATATTTATGATTGATTGCGTTCTTTATAGCCAGTTCAGTCTCTGGGAAAGCACTTTCCACGGGGATTTCACTGAGCAGCTCAGACATTGTTGGACAGCCACGCTATTATAAACACAGAGACAAGCAAACACGCACCGAGCAATGAATCTCCCTTAAAGAGGAAGAAGAAGGTGATGAAATTTCCCTTCGCCTTTAAATTCCTCGAACACACCTTCTGGATGATTACATAAGCATTATGTCTATGGCTATAACTCCATCATTTTGCAAGATAAAATGGTGTAAATTGGATGGTTAAGTAGCCAGAGACTTGTAAATACTAGCCATCTACTCCACAGCACACAATAACACTAAAATAATGGCACATACACACAGATATTAAAAGCACGGGGTTACCCTCTCTTTCGCCCACAAGATGAACAAAACAAATACCGAAAACTTTTTAAAATCTTCCTCCAATTCGCTTCTGTCCACAGTTCAAACCACACTTGTCGCTGCTTTTTCAAAGGAAAATGGCCACTCAGACAGACACAGAAGACGAAGCAGAAGTCGTGGGCAGAGCCTTAACGGGTATCGTCGACATTGGCTCCAACGGGATCCGTTTTTCCATCTCATCAAAGGCCCCACATCATGCCAGAATAATGCCATGTGTCTTCAAAGATCGGGTTGGGATTTCGCTGTTTGACGCTCAGTACTCTTCAAATTCACCAGAAAAGATCCCAATTCCTTCCAAGATCATAGGAGAGGTCGTTGCTGCGATGAAAAGATTCAAATTGATCTGTGAGGATTTTGGTGTCCCTGAAAGCGGTGTTCGTATTGTTGCAACGGAAGCCACTAGAGAAGCTATAAACTCTCAGGAGTTCAGAGATGCTATTTACGATTCGACCGGTTGGGAGGTTGAATTGTTGAACAAAGAGGATGAAGGAAGATTGGGGTCTTATGGTGTTGCTTCTTCGTTCAACTCAGTTAATGGGTTGTTTATGGATTTAGGTGGTGGTTCTACACAGCTGAGTTGGATCTTGTGTAATAACGGTGAGATTCAGATAAGTCCAAATCCTGTATCATTGCCTTATGGAGCTGCTGCTTTGTCCAAGAGAATGCAATTTGAAGACAAGAAATCATTGTTTTTAGAAATTCAAAACGCTTATAAAGAAGCTTTTGATAAGATTCAAATCCCACAACAGTTGATTGATGAAGCAGCTAGAAATGGTGGGTTCGATTTATATTGCTGTGGTGGTGGTTTAAGAGGTCTTGGATATGCATTGCTTTCAGATATCAAAAATTATCCAATTCCAACTATCATCAATGGGTTTAGTTGTTCATTTAATGATTTTATCAATATTTCAAATTATTTGTTTTTAAAAGATACATTACCTTCAAAAGAATCAATCTTTAGAGTCTCTGAAAGAAGAAGAGATCAATTACCTGCTGCTGGACTATTAATCTCTGCTGCATTTGATTCATTACCTAAAATTAAAACCGTTCATTTTTCAGAAGGTGGTGTTAGAGAAGGTGCTTTATATTCATTATTACCAAGAGAATATCGTGCACAAGACCCCTTGATAATAGCATCAAGACCATATGCTCCACTCTTGGCCAAAAAATATCTGGAATTGTTAAGTTCAGCATTACCAGAAAAATATGTCCCTAAAGAAGTTCGTGAAAGAATAGCACCAGCTTTATGTAATTTAGCATTTGTTCATGCTTCATATCCAAAAGAATTACAACCAACTGCTGCATTACACGTTGCCACCACTGGTATAATTGCAGGGTCACATGGCCTAAGTCATAGAACTAGAGCATTGATAGGTATAGCACTGTGTGATCGATGGGGTGGGGATTTACCTGAGATGGAAGAGAATTTTAAAACTCAACTATGTGATTTAGTTAAAAGAGATGGGAATAAGATTGAAATGGAAAGAATTGTTTGGTGGACTAAATACTGTGGTACCATTATGTATGTCATTTGTGGTGTTCATCCAGGTGGGAATATTAGAGATGGTGCTTTCAATTTCAACATTGTTAATGATGGGAATGATGTTGAAGTTTCCAAGAATGATGAGAATGAAAAAAGAAAGTTTGATGTTATTGTACAGATTTCAAATGATGAGATTAAAACAAGTGCAAGTGTTAGGGCTAGAATTTTAACTTTACAGAAGAAAATTAGAAAACTATCAAAAGGAAGTAGTGAAAAAGTTAAGATTGGTGTTGAACTTTATGATCATTGAGAGCATGTCTTATTGTTATTTCTGTTATTGTTGTTGTTGTTGTTTCTTGTTTTCTCTTCTTTTGGTTTTGGGATTTGGTATAATTTGGTTGTCATTTATTTTCTTTTTTTGTCTTTTCATAGAGTCGTCTTCTGACTTGTGTTTCACATGGTCATATGATGGTGAAGTTCATACGTTCTGTATATTATCAATGGTTTAATTCTTCTAACCATCTTAAACCGCTTTCAAATAAGTTGTTCGTATCATCTACAGTACAAGAAAACAGATTCGACACATCAAAAATTCATCAATAAAGATCTCATCACTTTAAATATTCATTAAAAAACAACTCTATTACTCTATAACCGCAAGATTATCATGTTTTAGGTTCAATCATGTCACAAATGTGTGCAAAATATAACTTTTCATTTAACACCAACACTTTTACCAGCTTTTAATCTTTTTTCAGTCAAGGCTGCAATGATAGCAGCACCTGCACCTGAGCCATCTTGAGCTGGGGTGATAATAATTGGATAATCTTTTGGTTCCACTTTCCAATCAAAAATATCTCTTAAACCTTCAGCTGCACGTTCTTTGAAACCTGGATATCTGTTATAAACAGATCCATCAGCAGCACAATGAGCAGTCTTATAACCTCTTTTTTGACAAATGGCAGCAATACCACAAACAGATAATCTAGCAGCTCTTTCACCAACTAATTCAGATAAACGACGAATCAATTTACGTTCATCAGATGTGGTAGTTATACCAACTTTTTGGAAAATTGAATTAATTTCATCGAGACCAGCTGATGAATCTTCTTCTGAGATTGAAGGAACTGAAGTATCAAAAACAAATGGTTTTTCCAATCCTGAAACATCTTGTTTAGAGAAAACAACACCTTGAGAGTGTAAATCTAAAAGAATCAATCTTAACAATTCACCAAGGTAATAACCAGCAATCATTTTTTCATAACTTTGTTGACCTGGTCTTGGAGATTCAGCATCAACTTGAATATCATATTTGGTTCTTGGTAAAACAACGTGTTCATTATCAAATGCACCATACTCACAGTTGATAGCCATCAAAGCTTGATCATCAACATCATCTGCTAATTTACCTTCTAATTTTGGAATTGATCTAGCAACATCATAATAAGCACCATTACAACCAGTACCAAAGATCAACCCCATTTTGGTTTCTGGATCAGCATAAGCAGAAGCAACTAAAGTACCAGTGGTATCATTAATCAGCGCAACAACATCAATTGGAATATCACGTTCAGCTAAGGCTTTTTGTAACATTGGAACAACATCATGACCTTCAACGCCATCGATATCATAACCTTTGGTCCATCTTTGTAAAACACCTTGATTGATTGCATTTTGAGATGCAGGGTATGAAAAAGTGAAACCCAATGGTAATCTACCAGAAACACCTTGAGGGAATTGTTCATCAACGAAAACTTTCAAAGAATCAGCAATGAAAGCCCATAAATCCTCAGATTTTGCAGTTCTGATGCCATCTGGGAGAGCATACTTATGTTGAGAAGTTGTGAATTTTGAGTTTCCCAACAGTTTGACTGAGACAACTCTCAAGTTTGTCCCACCAAGATCGATAGCCAGATAATCACCAGTTTCATTACCAGTTGGATATTCCAAGACCCAACCTGGAATCATTGGGATGTTCCCACCTTTTTTGGATAACCCTTTGTCCAACTCTGTGATGAAGACCTTGACGACTTTCTTCAAAGTTTCAGGAGAGACATGTAACAGGTCCTCGTATTCAGCGATGGCTTTCAGGATTTCTTTGGATTGAATGGATTTCAACAGATTCTGTTAAATTGTTAGTATTGTAAATTACACCGGGACCACAAAGACCGATACTCACTTCTCTGTTGATGGCAGCTTGTTCTGTGAAAGAGACCATTCTGAGCGATATATTGGTTGAGATTGAGAAACAGATTTTGGCTTGTGATTGAAATAGTATCAATTTCTTTACTATCTTAAATTTCCTGAAACAAAACTAAAAATTCGAAGAAATCTGGAGAAATTTGGCTTTATTTATTGATTTTTCGTTGTTGTCGATTTTGCTTGGAGCGGAGTTTTTCGCAATTTATTTCGGACGTCAGTCGATGGGGAAAATTTGGCGAGAGATTTGGCAGGAAATATTGCCGTATTGGGTAAGTGTGCTGTCGCAAACCCTGCGAAAACGAAATATGCAAGGTTTTTCCGGAGGATCGGTGAATTTGGGGCAGTTTTTCCGGGAAACTTCTTTTCGTTTGCTTTTTTCAGTTTTTGTAGGGTTTTGTTGGATCGTTGACCACTGAATAACCCTGTTTGGTTCTTACAAGCGCTATTGATTGTATCCCTTGCGATACCTTTGCTGATTCTCCATTCAGACAACAATGATGACGTCTACGTCTAATTGGCGCTCGACAAGAGGGACAACTCATGAGACGGTGCAAGCGGCGTGTTCGGTGAATATATGACATATGACATGATCAGTCATGAGATGCTGGATTTTTGTTTAGGCTACGTACGTCTTTGATCAGGCTATAATCATGCAGTAGATATTTTAGTTATGATCACTTCATACTAGTACCTATTGATACACTCTAGTTACGTCTGGTCTCTGCGGACACCATACATGATAATTTGCTTGGGCTAATCTCCATCTCAACCCAGACAGGAACAGGGTTACAACATGTGAATTAGCAAGCAGTAAAAAGAGCAGTACTGCACGTCGATTAGTTTAACTGGACGTACTATCTGTTCATGAGTACTAATCATTCAACGATGAGTTACAAAACATTCAGAATCTCTCAAAACTTGCAAGAGACTCTCCCTGAAGCAACACCAGCGATTGGCAAACTGCGCATCATGAGTACACTTGACAACAATCTGTGGTGAAATACAACATATCAACCAAACACAGCTTTTAAGATCCGGAATACTACCTCGGAACTTCTCTAACAGTTCACGTGACTTGGAACAATGTTACCTATCACCAACCATTTGATGAGTTTGAATGTGACTGAAGTCCAAAAGCACCAGTGCAAAAGGGGCTCCTCAGCAGATCGACAAGGATTACCCGGGAATGAGTGTTGTTACCTATCACTAGAAAATTTATAATCCTTCACGGAACTCCGTGATTTGTTTCAAATGATAGTATTAGTTCATGATTAGTTGGCGTTGTAGAAGAAGCTGTTGACATACAATCCATCACTGTCCTATTAAAAGTAGTTGACATTTCCCAACATGCATCTGGCTCAATGAAGCATATAAGAAGGATGAGATTCCCACGTTTGTGAGAGTTGTTTGTTGATTTGGCTCATCATCATAGGAAAAAATGCTTGAAATTGTCAATGAATACTACAGAAAGGGAAGGGCTTTGGTTCCAATGGAGAAGAGAAACAAGAAGGTTGTGTTTATGCTGGTTATGCTTGCAACATGCATGGACAACTTCAATATCTCTAGTTCAATGACTACATATTTTTCTGTCTTGAAGAAGTTTAATTCCACTACTTCAATTGTTTCATGGACTTTATCTGCTTATGCTTTGACTCTTGGTGCTTTCATTATCATAGCTGGGAAGCTGGCTGATGTGTTTGGACCTGAAAATGTTTTCATCATTGGATTGTTTGTCATGAGTATCTTTGCTTTAATATGTGCAGTTATTGAGAATTCTATAATCGTTTTGATCATCTTTAGAGCATTTCAAGGAATGGCTGCTGCTTTCATGATCCCATCATCTTTTGCCTTCGTCGGAAGTTTTTATAAGGGAAAACAGTTGGAGATTGCTCTCTCACTGAACATTATTTCTCTTACTTCTAGTTTAGGTCTTGGGTTGATTGTTGGTGGTGCATTTGCTGAAACCAATGTTGGTTATAAGGGTATTTACTACTTAACTTTTGGTATTGCATTCTTGATATCAATCACATTATTTTTCCTTTCTCCTGACCTTCCTAGAACTGAAGAACACAAGAAACTTAAAGCCTCTAATCTGGATTATGGTGGTGCTGCATTCCTGGTCGTTGGCTTGTTGTTAATCATTCTGGGATTAACTGAAGGTGGTGATTCGTGGAAAAGTCCTAAAGCCTACGTTCCTATTCCTGTTGGATTTGTGGTTGTTGTCTTGGTAATAGTTTTTGAGGTTTTCTACGTTCAACATTATAAAGACAAACATCAAGAAAAAATTACTGGGAATGAAACCTCAGAGACCAATTCTGTGGATAAAGAAGGTCAAGTGGATGGTACAGTTGAAGTGAAGGACTGGAGAATCAATATGGAGCTCTTATTTCCAAGAGAAGTATTGAGGATTCCGAATTTCTATCAGTTCATAGCCGGAGTGGCATTGACATACATCACTCACACTGCCATCATGTCTATTATGGTTCAATACTATATGTACGTCGAATTAGAATCTCCAATAATGGCAGGTATCAAAGCTTTTCCTCTCGGTGTTGGTCTTGTGTTTGGATCTGCTATTTATAGGGACTCGATTGCTCAAAAGGTTGGGATAAGAACATGCTGTGTCCTGTCACCACTTATTCAGTTAACGATGGGTGTATGGATTTCCAGATTGAGTCCTGAGGTTCATAATTCTTATTGGAAGTATGAGTTTGCAAGTCAGTTTATTTTTGCATATGGTACGAATCTTTACTTTCAAGTCTATTGGAATGCAATAATGTTTGGGTGTCCTCCTCATTTACATGGTGTCGTGTCAGGAATCTTGCAAACTAGTGGGCAACTCGGGATATGTTTGGGTAATGCTCTTGTTGCCTCAGTGTTGGGGGAGCTTGTCATCACTCATGATTTTGAGGCTAGATTGTCGATGAAGAGTAGATTTGACAATTGTTTCTATATCATTTTTGCTTCTTCAGCCGTTATGGTTCTGTTGATGTTGTTGGTGAAACAGCACAAAAGGCCTGAGGTTACTGATCAATCATCAATTCGTTCTAGTCCCATCACTGGTGAGGATCATTGAACTCTTAGCCCCACTCACTGTCTGAGAATATATTGAAGACGGGAGCAAAAGAATACTATGAGCCTGTCACTCAACTCGATTGTGTACTTTTGCGGTTCATATGAATGAGGAACGTATCACAGCTACAAAGGTGCATGATTAGCAAATTTCAAATGACTCAATAGCAGCAGCTACTAAAACAACTATTATCACTATTTTTTGCACGATGTCGCTCATGTAACATTAATATTATACAGTTTTGAGCAACAAGCCTCTGAAGTAAATTAATGTCCAGAATATTACGGAAACTGGTGCCAAGACTCAATTATTAATCACCGATCCTGAATATACCTGAGTCTCTCCGGCTTGAGCTTCAAGTTGTACCTTTCACAAGCAATCCACATACATAAATGCAACCTTTTGTATCACGTGATGAAATCCGAGGCCTTCAGTCGGATCTCAACAACTCGAATTAAATTTGTAATCTTCGACGGAATTCCTTTCTTAGTCTCAACTAATGCAAGATTTGGCTATACAACGAAGAGAATGTGTCATTTTCATTATTCAGCAATGAATTTGGGTTGATATCTGGTCTTGGGCTGGTGGCTCTTATAAAAAGGTGCGCTGACCCTCTTCAGCTCAAGATTATGTTGTTATGGATCATCAATCATACTAGACAATATAGACAGGATGTTCTCAAAGATCAATGGATACTACAGAAAGGGAAGGGCTTTGGTTCCAACAGAAAAACGAAACAGAGAAGTTGTGTTTCTGATGGTCATTCTTGCAGCGTGTCTGGATAACTACAATGTCTCCAGTTCAATGACTACATATTTCTCTGTTTTGGAGAAGTTCAATTCCACTACATCAATTGTTTCATGGACTTTGTCTGCTTATGCTTTGACTCTTGGTGCTTTCATCATCATCGCTGGGAAGCTGGCTGATGTATTTGGACCTGAAAATGTCTTCATCATTGGATTGTTCGTCATGAGTATCTTTGCTTTGATATGTGCAGTTATTGAGAATTCTATAATCGTTTTGATCATCTTTAGAGCATTTCAAGGAATGGCTGCTGCTTTCATAATCCCTTCATCGTTTGCCTTTGTTGGGAGTTTCTACTCTGGGAGAAGCTTGGAGAGAGCTCTCTCGTTGTTGATCATTTCGTTGACTTCTATTTTAGGTCTTGGTTTGATAATTGGTGGTGCATTTGCTGAGTCAAGTATTGGATACAAGGGTAATTACTACCTAACTTTTGGTGTTGCCTTTTTGTTATCAATCGCATTATTCTTCCTTTCTCCCGACCTTCCAAGAACTGAAGAACACAAGAAACTCAAAGCCTCTAATTTGGATTATGGCGGTGCTGCATTCCTTGTTGTTGGCTTGCTGTTAATCATTCTGGGATTAACTGAAGGTGGTGACTCGTGGAAAAGTCCTAAAGCCTACGTTCCTATTCCTGTTGGATTTGTGGTTGTTGTATTGGTGATAGTTTTTGAGGTTTTCTACGTGCAGCGCTATAAAGATAAACACCAGGAGAATACTAGTAGTGACAATTCCGTTACTACGGTCGACAAAGAAGGTCAGATGGATAGAACAGTTGAAGTGAAAGACTGGAGGATCAATATGGAGCTGTTGTTCCCAAGGGAGGTATTGAAGATTCCGAACCTTTACCAGTACATGGCTGGTGTTGCTTTGGTATACATAACGTACACTGCCATCATGTCAATCATGGTACAATACTACATGTACGTTGAACTAGAGTCTCCAATAATGGCAGGCGTCAAAGCATTCCCTATGGGTGTTGGTCTTGTGTTTGGATCTATCATCTACAGAGATTCGATTGCTCAAAAGGTTGGGATAAGAACATGCTGTGTCCTGTCACCACTTATCCAATTGACGATGAGTGTGTGGATGTCGAGATTGAGTCCTGAGGTTCATAATTCTTATTGGAAGTATGAGTTTGCGAGCCAGTTTATTTTTGCATACGGTACAAATCTATATTTCCAAGTCTATTGGAATGCTATCATGTTTGGGTGTCCACCTCACTTACATGGTGTCGTGTCGGGGATCTTACAGACTACAGGCCAATTAGGAATATGTCTGGGTAATGCCATTGTAGCTTCAGTTTTGGGGGAGGTTGTTATCACCCATGATTTTGAGGCTAGATTGTTGTTGAAGAGTAGATTTGACAAGTGTTTCTATATTGCTTTTGCTTCTTCTGCGGCCATGGTTTTGGTGATGTTGACGGTGAAACAAGTAAAGAAACCATAAACTTATAGATCTCCTGGCTAGGATCAATGGATATTTCTAGATCTGACCTACTTGTAGTCATCTTCAGTGAAGGTTTCACAAGAGCGAGGTCTGTGTATCCCGATGTTATTGTTGGTCAAATATGAGTTAAAGAGAAATAACCGTCGTTGCTGGTCTTAGACATACTCACTCAGGATTCGGGGCGTTGCGTAGTTTAGACATCTTCAGATCGGAAAAAAGTAGAGCAACCTTTAAATAAGAGGGCAACCAAGATCGAGAAAGACAGCTCGAGGTGTTCAAATCCGTTTCAAGAAGGAGATCTGTAGAAAGTCGGTAATGTTCATGGAGTGATATACCTGAGGCCTTACCCTCTCACGTGATCAAAACTCATAAATTCTGAGCCCTGGGATATCCGAGGAATGGCCCCAAAAGGCGGGTAACCCACAAACAAAAAACTTCACGAGAATTTCCTATTGTTCAAACATGACTTCTTAGCCCACAGCAAAGATCTCAACACACAAGCTAGATAAATCGCTCAAAACGGATGTTCTCCAAGCTCCTATTTATATCTTCGAGAATGGAATCATGATTAGTTTGTCATCCTCCACGGAATTCCGTAAGTTTGGTTACGGAATTCCGTTGAATTTTGTTTCGGCCACTTCACATGGGGCTATCTCTAGAGAAGAGAAGAGCACCATGTCATGCTCCAGCTGTAGTTTGGGATTTTTTTGGTCGGTCCTCAGTCGTTATGGATCATATATCAAGAGGGAAAGTGAGGCTATTTCTTTCTTAGCCTGTTGTGGATCACCGTACTAGACAATAGCCAAGATGTTCTCAAAGATCAATGAATACTACAGAAAGGGAAGAGATTTGGTTCCCCGAGAGAAGAGGAAAAGAGACGTCGTGTTTTTGATAGTAATCACTACAACGTGCATGAACAACCTCAATGTCTCGAGTTCAATGACCAGTTCCTTTTCTGTCTTGAAGAAGTTTAATTCCACTACTTCAATTGTTTCATGGACTTTATCTGCTTATGCTTTGACTCTTGGTGCTTTCATTATCATAGCTGGGAAGCTGGCTGATGTGTTTGGACCTGAAAATGTTTTTATCATTGGATCGTTTGCTATGAGTATTTTTGCTTTGATATGTGCAGTTATTGAGAATTCTATAATTGTTCTGATTATCTTTAGAGCATTTCAAGGAATGGCTGCTGCCTCTTTTACTCCTTCAGCATTCTCATTTGTTGGGAGAATCTACTCCGGTAGAGCCTTGGAAAGAGCTCTTTCGTTGTTGATCATCTCTCTGACTTCTAGTTTAGGTCTTGGTTTGATTATCGGTGGTGCTTTTGCTGAGTCAAGTGTTGGCTATAAAGGTACCTACTACTTGACATTTGGTGTTGCATTCACGCTATCAATCACATTGTTCTTTCTTTCTCCTGACCTTCCAAGAACTGAAGAACAGAAAAAGATCAAAGCCTCCAATTTGGATTATGGTGGTGCTACGTTTCTTGTTGCTGGATTGTTGTTGATTATTCTGGGATTAACTGAAGGGGGTGAATCGTGGAAAAGTCCTAAAGCCTACGTTCCTCTCCCTGTTGGAGTTGTGGTTGTTGTTTTGGTGGTACTTTTTGAGGTAGTCTATATTCAACATTATAAGGACAAACATCAAGAAAAAAACACTGGGAATGAAACCTCAGAGACTAATTCTGTGGACAAAGAAGGTCAAGTGGATGGTACCGTTGAAGTGAAGGACTGGAGAATCAATATGGAGCTTTTGTTTCCAAGAGAAGTATTGAAGATTCCGAACCTTTACCAGTACATGGCTGGTGTTGCTTTGGTATACATAACGTACACTGCCATCATGTCTATTATGGTTCAATACTATCTGTACGTCGAATTAGAGTCTCCAATAATGGCAGGTGTCAAAGCATTCCCGATGGGTGTTGGTCTTGTGTTTGGATCTATCATCTACAGGGATTCGATTGCTCAAAAGGTTGGGATAAGAACATGCTGTGTCCTGTCACCACTTATCCAATTGACGATGAGTGTGTGGATTTCGAGATTGAATCCTGAGGTTCATAATTCTTATTGGAAGTATGAGTTTGCGAGCCAGTTTATTTTTGCATACGGTACAAATCTATATTTCCAAGTCTATTGGAATGCTATCATGTTTGGATGCCCTCCTCACTTATATGGTGTCGTCTCAGGAGTCCTACAAACTACTGGCCAATTGGGAATATGTTTGGGTAATGCCGTTGTAGCTTCAGTTTTGGGGGAGATTGTGATCACTCATGATTTTGAGGCTAGATTGGCTTTGAAAAGTAGATTTGACAAGTGCTTCTACATTGCTTTTGCTTCTTCTGCTGCCATGGTTTTGGTGATGTTGACGGTGAAACAAGTAAAGAAAACATGAGGGTATGACGATAAATAGTATACGGTTATATATTTTTTCAAATACAGTAATTTCCCTTTATGGATGTTCTTCGTGCTTATTAAGCCAAAACGTGAGAAAAACAAAAACAAGCCGAAATGAACCACCGCCAAAAAAGAACCACTTTTGAAGGAAATTCGCCCTTTCAAAGAGAAACTGTTCACCGCTTAAAAGAGAAGAAGAAGAAGAAATGTCCTTTGCTGAGCTCTCAACAACCGAGCGAATCCCGGATTTCCAATTGGCGGACGCAGCGTTTGTTTTGAAGAACAAAGAACTGGCCACTCGCCACCCTCAGTCCATCAAATACCTTCAGGAACAGATCTTGAAGGAGAAACTAGCGCCATATTACCACTATCTACACACTGAATACATCCCGGGAGTGCTTCCTTGGGACGAGCAACTCTACCAGTCACTGGTGAAGCAGAACGAGGATGATATCGCCGAATTGAAGAAGAACATCGAACTAGTTGAAGAGAAAGATGAAGGTCAACTCGAGACTGCCGAAGGATACAAGAAACTGGGAGAATACTACGCAAAGATTGGTGATAGAACAAATGCATTGACTACTTTAAAGAAAGCTCTGGAATTGACTCCATCCACCGGTTCCAAGATCGACATTTCATTGGCCATCACAAGAATTGGATTTTTCTTTGATGATAAAGAATTCATTGCAAAAAACTTGGAACAAGTCAACACTTTGATCGAGAAAGGTGGTGATTGGGAACGTCGTAATCGTTACAAGACTTACAAAGGTTTATACTCTTTATCCATTAGAGATTTCACAAATGCTGCTAGCTTATTGATTGATTCATTGGCTACTTTCACATCCACTGAGATTGCCACATATGAACAGTTGGGACAATACGCATCGGTTGCTGGTGCTATTTCCTTAAACAGAGTTGATTTGAAGGAAAAAGTGATTGATGCGCCTGAATTGTTAGCTCTATTACCAACTACTCCAGAATTAGAGCCAATAACATCTTTGACCATTTCATTATACACCAGTGATTATTCAACATATTTCAAATACTTGCTTCAAACGAATGATGAGATCTTGATTCCATCAAGATACTTGTCAGTCCATGCGAACTACTACTTGAGGGAAATGAGAAGAAAAGCTTATGCTCAGTTGTTGGAAAGTTATAAAGCATTATCTTTGAAGTCTATGGCTAATGCCTTTGGGGTCTCTGTTGAATTCTTGGATGCTGACTTATGTAGATTCATTCCTAACAAGAAGCTAAATTGTGTCATTGATAGAGTCAATGGAATTGTGGAGACTAATCGTCCAGATAATAAGAATGCTCAGTATCAATTATTGATCAAACAAGGGGATGCCTTGTTGACCAAGTTGCAGAAGTATGGTGCTGCTGTTAGATTGAGTGGTGCTGAACGTGTTGCTTAGTTTCATAATTGGCGATGTTTACAGTTTAAAGAAGTATCGAATAAATATCGGGGTTATTTTTTTTTCATCAATTTTTGTTGTTTTGTAACTTGTAGCTATGAATAATGTACACGTTAGTTAAACTGTGCTTGTATATTCCACACAAATCATCTCCTCTAACCTCCCCTTTCTCTCTCTCCTCACTACGTTTTGACTCTCTTTCTTAAGTGGTACAAATCATGACATGAAGGAAGATCAAACAAAATTCTTCTCACGACCTGAAAACATGATTTGAACAATGGTAGCCTGAGCCAAGCTGACGGTGATTGTCAAGCCAATGACACACAATGTCAAGTAGAATATTCTTGAAGATGTTGATTCAACAGTTGACATGTTTCTCCATTCTCTTGCTCTTAAATAATTCATGATTCTATCAATCTTGTTCAAGTTTCTGTCAATCTCAGAGATGGAATGCTCAACAACAATGGTGTCTTTGTTATTTGAAACTTTCTCCTCTTCTTCTTCTTTCTCTAAAGCAACTAAGAATTCAACTTTTTTCAACTGATTGTATGGATTACTGAAACAGAAGGAGTATTCACCAAGTCCAAATGTCTTCAATATGAAATCGGCATATTTCTCATTCTGTTGCTTCACGATACTTTCACCTTTTGGAGAAACGATCTCAAAGTCCAATTCGAATTCACCACCGTACAGGACTTGATAATTTATAACCAGTGTGTCCTCTTCATCGACTAACTCATGATAGATGCACTCTTTTCCAAAAGCAGGGATGGAAAGGGAGACTCTGGAACTCGCAAGGGTGTAATTTGCTAGAAATGAGATGATGCTTAGCAGTACGACAATTGTATTGGAAATCATCTTCTTCTTCTGTCAAAAAGTTGAGCTTACAGCCTGAGAAGTGTTGACGTTTTCGATGGATCTCTGCTTTTTTTACGTGTCGTGTTTTTGCATGAGAAAGGCCGGTACGGCCACATAAGTATATAACTACTACGTCTGAGTGAATTTGGTAATTTATTAGTTTGATTTCATATATGGCTAGCTTTTCGTTGGTCATAGGTGTTGTATGGTGCTTATTGGTGGCTGTTTTTTCTTACTCTGTAGAAGTCGCTCAATCTTCAGGTCGATGTACCTGGAGATGTCCAATTCAGTCGATGTTCTATTCTTAGATCCTCCAGTTTTTGCAACATCAAGTTCAGCCTTTTTCCCCAAGAACATCATCCTTTGAATTTCAATCTTGATATCATCAAAGGCACATTCCGCTTCCTTTTCGAGCATTTTCTGGCACATCGTGAAATCTCGTAATGGTAATGTCAAACAAGTTGAAGTTTTAACAAAATCAAGGATAGAAGATTTCGATAGTGTTAAGGATGGACAACTGTATTCTGGCATGGATCCTCCTGTTTTATACATCCTCATTATGTTGATACCATATGGATCAAGGTCTGCGAATCCAATGATTGGTAGTGATGGATGAGCTGTGGATAATTTTGAAAGGAATGATTTTGTCAGTTGATCTGGGTATCCCTTTCCTGTTATCAATATTCTTTTCTTACTTGGGTTTAACAATGCATGGAATACTGCTTCTTTTTCAATAACAAGGACGTATTCAATCTCGTTTGGCACCTGGATGCCAATCACTTCATGTACTCTTGGGATCAATTGAGCTCCATTTGATTTGGAGTAATCCTGACGGACATTCCCACTAAGCACGAATGTAACATCACCGTAGAATAAACCCTTTTGTGAAGCAATCGCATTAATTTCAAAGTCTTTGAAGCCTAACGATGAACAAACTAAGCCAATTATCATGTCAACGTTTCCCTGATTTTGAAATAGTTCGACGTCTTGATAATAAATGTCCCTTCTCGTGGCTGTGTAACCCTTCTTCAAGTTCTCTATCAAGATGGATAAAACCCTGACACACATGCTGAACTTCATTGATTCATTGAAAGACCTCGATGGGAAATGGATGATTTTGGGGAAATGGATCTTGGGATCTGGAGCGAAGCATAGTTTGATAGGAGACCCACTGTTTAGGCCATTTGAGATCAACTCTCTGACAGATTCGAGTCTCTCCAGAGGTGTTCTTCTCCTTCTGATGACAGCTCCCAGTTAGTACGAGACCCTGATGGTGACTTAAAAAGGATTGCAAGTGTGCGATTACTACTCTGAGTGGAGATGGACCTCTCTGAAGACGGATTGGCTGAGGATGTCCCTTTTGGCCTGGCGAGCCTCCTTCTTTTGAGTGAACCTCCTTTCCAGAGGTGACTTCATGCTGTTTTCCGTAGCGGCTCCTTCTTCTTTTAGCTCTTCCAGTGGCAAACACGTTTGGGTTTTCTTTTCGTTGCTCCACGTTTGTTTACATTTTCAAGATCTGTCAATTTTGAGCAGCCAATTTTGCTGCCACCCCCTTACAATGATTCAGCTAATTATAATAGGAAGAACGCTGCTCCACTTGCTCCACTGTTTGTCTATCAGGGATCTTGTGACTGCTATCAACAACTGCTAAACAAACCAATAACGATGCTCCCTGCCAGCTTCAGACAATCCGTCAAGAGCAATCTGACCACCATCCCTAAAGTATGGGGTAGTAGCAGCGCCCTTCGCCAATACTCAACCAAAGAACAGCACGAACACATCGAGAACAACGTCAAAGTCGTCCACAACAGCGTCTACACCACTTTCAGTTTCTTGGAGAACAACAAAACTTACAGCTTCCACAACGCGTTCCTAAGAGACGCTTCAGAGGGTCCGCTTTCAATAGACCAGGCGTCAGGCCAGAAGCTATTCACTACAGGCTCAATAATTGGACAATATCCCTTGCAGGTCAGTGTCCCTGACGATCAAACAGTCAAGATCAGGTGGTCAGACCAAGAAGAATCAACATATTCGAAGAAGTTTTTTGAGAAGCATGCAACCACTAAAACGAGAAAAGAAGGTCGTTATTTTGAGAATGATGTTACCATCTGGGATCCAGCTCAACGGGATTCAGGGAAGTTCCCATCTTTGAAACCACACGACTACCAGACATACCTGGAGAGTGACGATGAATTAGCAAAAGTTCTAGCTGATCTGAACAAGTTTGGTATCTCAATCATTGAAAATGTTCCTGAGAAGACGGATTCTCAACATGACGAATCACCACTAGTTAAGACTATAGGTGAAAGGATAGGGTATATCAAAGAAACTTTTTATGGAAGCGTTTTTGACGTCAAGTCCATCCCAAATGCCTCAAACATTGCATACACAGACAAATTCTTGCCATTACATCAAGATCTACTATACTATGAATCTCCCCCTGGCTTGCAACTCTTACATTTTATCAAGAACTCAACCACTGGTGGTGAGAATGTTTTTGCTGATGGTTTTGCTGCTGCTAGACATGTCAAACATATCGACAATGAAGCGTATTACGCATTATTAGAGGTCCCGATCAACTATCATTATAATAGAGATGGCCACAGGTACTACCAAGGAAGAAGTTTGGTTGTTGAAAGCAACACTGTTGATGATGGTCATATCTATAATGACAGGGATCATTTCAAAGAAGTCAACTATTCACCTCCATTCCAGGCCCCTTTTGATTTTGGTATCACTACACACCACTCCTCAGAAACAACAGGTACTGAAACTGGTGCGAAAGATCTAGGTGATCGTCACATCTTTGAGGATTTCTTGAGAGGCTTGAAGTATTTTGAAGACTATACTACGAGTCCTGAGAACCAGGTTAAGTTAAAGATGAAGGAAGGGACCTGTGTGATTTTTGATAACAGAAGAGTTCTTCATTCTAGAGACTCATTTGATGCTTCCAGCGGTGAAAGATGGCTGAAAGGTTGCTATATCGATAGAGACTCATACTTGTCGAAGCTCAGAGTGACAAGAAACAAGTTAGCGGAGTAGGCAAAGAACTGACCAACCTTTAGATATTCTTGATACTTAATCAAACGGTCACGTGAAAGTCACGTGTATTTTCGCTAAGCGTAGTTCTTCAAGGCTTTTTGTGTCGCCAAAAAAAATGGCTGAAAAAAAAAACAAAAAGCGCGTATTAGACAAATCGACTTGTTGTTGATGTACGAACCACAAACAAGCGAAACATTGTGTGTTCTCTGTGATCTGGTGCATTTAGGCTGGTACAACCATGAGTGAGCTTCACCCTGACAACTACAGAGACCTGCTGAAGTACCACTCTTCCCTCAAGCAGTTTCTCACCCTTTCAAATGGGCCTACAAAGACAAATTCCAACAGAGCTGCAAAAGCAAGAGAGAAGCTATTGAAGCTATCAGCTTCCCAGTTCTTTGAGTTGAGCACAGATGTCTATGATGAACTCCAAAGGAGAATCGACGAGTCCAGTGATGAGCCAGACTTTCTATTGCCAAAATCAACATTCCATCCCAAAAGAAATGAAGCCAGAGAAAAGTTGGGTTCACTACCACAAACCAGATTTAGAGACTTGGTTAGTGATATTCTTTATGAAATTGAAAGAAGAGGTTACAATGAGAGGAAGTTCAATGGTACTCCTGCTTATGTCGCTCCAACTGATTCTGAATCAATGACATTGCCTCCTCTTCAAAGAAGCTCAAAAGATAAACAAGCTGGTGTTGTCTCAGTTCAACCCACAACAGTTATTCCTACAAAGGCAAACATGGCATGGAGTAGTGACGAAGAAGATGAGGATGAAAAAAGGGACACGTTTGATCAGTATGGTAATGGAAATGGTCTAAAGAAAGTTGAGGTTGAAAAGAATCAGAACCATTCAAATGGTCTCATTGGTGCTGAAACTCTTGCAAAAAAGTCAGCCAGAGACTCTTCACATTCGGTTCCGAGCATAGTTTCCCCAAAACAACCCAGATACAGCTCTAATAGTGAGAATGATAGTGTTTCCTCCATCAATAATAGTGTCGCTAAACCGAATCAACTGTCCCGTGGGCTATCAATGACTCAATCAAGAAACAAAGACAAAGATATCGAGATTCTCATTGAGGAAGGGACAAAAATGGATCAGCAAATCACCACTTTGGAACGCAATATCAATGAACTTGAGTATAAGAACAACTTGCTACAATCCAAGTCTGAAAAGTTCGAAAATGAGGCTCAAGAGTTGACAAAAATTCTTGAAGGTTATAAAGTCACCATCAAGTCATTGGAATCTGAAGTACATGAACTACGTGAAAATAATAGAACTTTGACAGAGAAAGTCAACAACTCCGCATCCATGGTGAACCAATCAACAAGGGATATTGAAGAGACATCTGTTCTAGATAGTGGGAAAGTCGTTAGTCTAACAGAAGAGGTTGAAGCTTTGAAAGCAAAATTGAACGAATACAAGTCCAAGAGTGGTGGGGGATTTCCCTCACTAAATGCAAAGTTCTCTGAAGTAAATGCAGTTAACATTGCTAAAGACGGTCTAATTCCCTTAGATCTCTTTGAGAAATTTCGTCAATCAATTGAAGATTTCCTGATTGAGCTAAATGAGAACTCCAAAACCAAGAAAGTTGATTCAAGCTCAACTTTTGCTCATATATCTAGGATCTCAAAATTCACCTCAGAGATTGCAAACTATTCTCCACATTCTGAAAAATCTGAGCTGATTCGTGCCTCGATTTCACATGCAATCACCTCAGCTAGATACTATGCTCTATATGGTGTTCAGCTTCCAAAACTGCTGATTGAAAGTTCAATTGGTGAGGTTGTTTTTTCTGTGTTTGATCTAATTTCAGACATCAAACTTTTGGGATCGGAGGAACATTCATACACCTCTTCCAAATCTAATAGTGAATCTGTTCACAAGAATACAGATTCCTCGACAAAATCAGAGGTTTCTCCTGTTCGACCACTAAGGATGGCCAGAAAGGGAGGGGATGACGATGATAGTTTCAATGATTCATTTAGCAAACCACTCAACCTCACAATTAATGCTGATATTGCCAATGCTACTGATAAATCTACATCCTCTATAACTGGAGTTAGAGAATCACCAATCAACTCTCCAAACAACAGCAGCAACAAAATTTTTCCTTCAGTGGCTGCTATCAAATCTGGATTCCCATCCGTTGTGGCTAGATATTCTCCTGACTCCAAAGAGAAGCCCCATGATGCCCCTGTACTTGGTTTAAGAAAATCCTCTTCTGGAAATATCTTATCGAAAGTAAGACAGTTTGAACAACAGGAAACGTCTTCCCCAGTCTCCAAAACCCCATCACCTGTCAACAGAAAAATTATGGTTAGTCCTTTATCTGAGTCTGTTGTCGGAAAATTTGGCCAAAGGAAACCAAGTCTTGAAACCGCAGAGCAGCCTTTGAATTCAATCAAGGGAGTTACCAAAGTCACTGGAAACGATACAGCTCCTCAACCAAAGGATAAGCCTTTATTTGGTGAAAACTTTCAGGCAAAGTCACAAATACAGCCCAATCAAGCTCTGAAAGAAAAAGACGAGATATCAGAATCGACAGGCTTAAATGAAAACGATAGAAGTGATGCGATAAAAGCTTTGAGGCAACTAAGTATTGAAGACAGTGAGGATGAAACTGAATTGGTCAGGGAAGTAGCTCTCAAAAACAGTGAGGAGACTTCTCAACAGAGAATGGAGCCTGAATCCTCAAAAGGCTTAATAATAAAAGAGAACAACTCACTGGGTATAAAGAAAGATCTAGAAGAACCTTCCAATGATGGCGGTCCTATCATCAAGAAACACAGCATCAGGAGTATCAATACAGACAATAAGCCAACCCCAACTTTACCAGAACCCGATGTCATGAACAGTGATGACGAATCTGATGATGAGATTGTCAAAGAGTCAGAAGATGAACAAGATGTTAAGTCAGATCTTAGAAATGAGAGAGGAGATGATTTTGATGTTGATGATTTCGATATTGAAGACCCTGATAATACATTATCTGAGTTGTTGTTGTATTTGGAACATCAGACTGTCAAGGTCATAACGACAATTCAATCATTATTGCTCTCCATCAAAACTACTGATTCTACAAAGGGTGAACTAAGACATGGATCAAAAGCCATTGATGATGTTGTTACACAGATGATTGAAGCCACTAGCAATAGTATGAACCAGAGTCGTAATGTTCAATTGAAGGAACATGGGTCATGGGTTGTCGATACATTGGCCAATGCTAGTAGAAGAATGAGAGCACTGGGAGATAGTAAAGAAGATGGGAAAGACGATGAGGATTACGCAGACAAACAATACAGGCAAAGATTGGCTGGGATCGCGTTTGATGTTGCTAAATGTACCAAGGAGTTGGTAAAGACCGTGGAAGAAGCCAATCTGAAGGAAGAGATTCAACATCTGAACAAGAAGCTGGAGAAATGAACAAACTAAAGAACTTTTATTAGACAAAAAGCTCGTAGTACCGCCTGAGTTCTGTAAGCATCTCTCAAATTAATGAACTCAAGAGAAGCGATTTAGAAGTTCCAAATGATTAGGTAATCAGCTGGCACTCTCCCTTACCCGGCCTCTGCCCCGCCTTTTGTCCAGGGAAGCATCAACAAAAAAAACTGGTCCTTGCGAGACCCCTCAAAAACTACCAAAAAGAGCGACCAACGAGTGATTGGCGTGTGGAGGTGAATGATGATCCTTACGTCAGCAGCTCTGCTCAACACACAAAAATGAAGAGGAAAGAAGACGCTCAGATGCTGAAGCACCCGCTCTCCGTATAAATACACGCTGCTTTGGCCCTCTTGCTGTGTCCCGATTCTATCACCAAGGCTGTCGACAGACAATGGGCTTATAGAGAATGTCGCTAGCCCAGAACTTCCACTTCTCTCTGCCTCTGCAGGGCGACTCGGAGCCCAATCCTGATCCCAACAACAACAACAACAACAACAGCAGCTCCAATCCAAACAGCAGCATCAACGACAGTGCCAATGACATCCCTATCAAAACCGCTAACAATAACATGAATTCCAAGATCAACAAGCGCCTTGACAGAGTGCCTGAGAACCTTGGAAAGAACGGCACCACTCCGTCCGGGAAACCTCGTCTTTTTGTGTGCAAGACGTGCACAAGGGCCTTTGCCAGACATGAGCACTTGAAGAGACACGAGCGTTCACACACAAAAGAGAAGCCTTTCCATTGTGGTGTCTGTCAGAGGCAATTCTCGAGAAGAGACTTGTTGTTGAGACATGCTCAGAAGCTCCACGCTGGCTGTGACGATGCCATCAAAAGATTGAGAAGACCGTCATCCAAATCGAAATCTGCCTCGCTCCAAGCTGAGGATTCAACTAATGGTAGTGATCCAGACCCTATCACTAAGACCAAGAGGCTAAAAGTAGAAAACGGTAAAGACGGTGCAGGTGAACATATAAATTACTTCTTACAGAACCATGGGTCTCGCCGGAATGATGTGAAAGGTCGTGCAACCTCTTTTAGTGCTGCTTCTGGTGCCAACTACGGGAGTTTTCAAAGTAAACCTGAAGGTCAATACTCGGACGCTGTTGAGTTCTCAACTCCCCAGCTATTGCCGACTGATTTCAACATGGAGTCCTCCAGCCAGAACACAAACAATAACAATGGTGCTTCTTGGATGCATGACATCAATAACATCCCAGGTTTGGACTTCCTGAACAATTTCTCACTAGGTGATGGAAATGGTCCATCTGGTAACAAATTTTCTGGCTCTTTCATCAATTCTGTTGGTCCAACAGTGGTGTCAGGTTCTCCTTCGTCAAACCTCTCTGAAGATACATCACCTACTACTACTACCAACCATCACAATGGTGCAAATGTTGAACATTCGAGAAGAAGATCTGTCAAATCAATGTCAGCTTCAATCCCAACTAGAAAGCAATCTACCAATAGTAAACAAAACAATGATATCTTTGGATATTCCTTTTATGATGATGATTTTACACTTGCTAATCAGATGGAAGAGTTCCATAACATGAAATTATCATTTCCCAAATTACCATCCTCTTACCTTACGGACACTGTTTCAAACTCTTCTCCCGGTGGATCGAGCTCCAATAACATCCCCAACTACAACGAATTTGAACTTTTGTCTGAATTGGAAGTACCAAATCATGAAGAGAAAATCTTGAGTGTTGGTTATTCGTTCTATGAGAGTAATGATTTCGCCTCTTCTACTATTTCACCTGCTGTGTTGGCTTGGAAAGAAGGGTTGAAGAATAACAATGAACCTCCAGCAAATCATCCTAGTACTAATAGAAGAAGAAGTGATTCACAAATGGATATTGACTCGCCACACTCCATACCAAACAGTTTGAACAATCTCTCGAATGACGAGCTATTAGATATCGGTTTCAAAAGTTTACCTGAAAACTATCTATCAAACAACGTCCTATTTACAACAAGCTCATGTGCAAAGGTTAGAAAAGTCTTGTTGGAGTATCCTTTCGTTGGTTTACCTGCCCCACAGTTACCACCTGCTGAAAAAATCAATGAGTTTGTCGAGAACTTCAGATCCAGATTCTTGAGTCATTATCCATTTATTCATAAGACTTTACTCAATGAAAGGGCTATGCTGGAGTACACAAAATCTGATGAGTCCCCTACTGACCATGCCAGCTTTGTTTGCTTGTCGTTATTGATTGGCACTATTGGTGCTTTGTATTCCAATGAAAAGAAACTAGCAGGTGATTTATACGAAATTTCCAGGCGGTGCATTCATGTCTATTTGGATTCCAGGAAGAAGAGTGAGGATTCTGAAAGATCAACCACGCATAACAGTCCACTGTGGTTGGTTCAGTCTTTGGTTTTGAGTGTGTTTTATGGATTGTTTGCTGAATTTGATGAATCGGATCTGAGTGTTATCTTGAGACAAGTCAATGCTCTATGTACTTTGATCAAAGTATCCAAGTTCAACCTGGTCAAATTCAATCATGAAAATATTGAAATCAATGAAGACTATTTTAATGACTATATCTTATACCAATCAAAGATTAGAACTGTCTTTATGATCTTCAACATTTCAAGTATCTTGACATGTGTTTATGATTTGGTGCCCTTCATCAAATACAAAGAGATCAAGTGTGATTTACCTGATCTGGAGAACTATTGGGAATGCTATAATGTGAATGAGTTCAAAACAAGATGTGTTGAGAATAGTACCTTGACTTACAGTCTAAACTTGGAAAGGATCTTGAATGATATGTTGATGAACAATCAAATACAGTATAACGTTTCTGAGTTCGGTGCTAATATATTGATCTTTACCGTATTGCAATATTTCTATTTCAACAAAAAGAACAATTTGACAAATTTCTCCTCTGGGATATCACCTTATCATTCAAACTCATCAAACTTGGTGAAAAATTTCAGGTGGGAGGACTTACTGCTCAACGTTGAGAGTGGTATAAACTTAGAATCCATTATATTGAAGAATACTGCAGTCATTAGATCATTGAATATTGATTTGTCAAAGATCAAAGAATACATGTGGGCTAGAAAATGGAGAGAAATGGCTGTCGAGTTTGTTAGCCTTCCTTCGAAGAATGATGATTTACTGGATGCATGTGACTATTCTGTTAGAACTCTAAGTCTGATATTTATCAATGATCAGGACTCCTCTAATTTCAAAAAGACGTTGTCCTTGAGTTGTCAATTCTTGTTTTTCAATTTTCTTTACATTGCTAAATTCCTTCATAGATTTGAAAAAAAGATCTTGAAACATTTCAATTCTGCAGTAATCAATAAGAATTCATCAGAGTATAGATTGATCCCAAAGAACTTCAGCATTTATCTCAAAATCGCAAAATTCTTGGCTGATTTAGAGCAGATCTTCATCAAAAATTTCAACTATCATGATGTTGAATCAAAACTAGCATTGAAAGATTTCGATCCGTCAAGATATAATTTCGGAGTTCCTCCAAGATTGCTGGAATCGGAATATCCAAGAGAAGTCAATATGGATCAGGTTTTGAAAGTTACGAGATTGAGATTGAGCTCCAATATTCTGAAAATTGGTGAGTTTGTGTTCAATATGATCTATGAAAAAGAGATGAACTTCAATGTTTTCAAGAACTTAAGTGATGGCTTGTTTCATTTGAGAGTTCATCTTGAGAGTGAATCAAATCAATAATACCCACCAACTTTTCGTGTCATGCTCTATTAAATATTGGTTTTTGGATTTCTTATGTGTTACGAAGTTTACGTTTTTATGATCTCTTATGTGTATAATGACACATGTTTATTGCTTTGTTGTGTCTTCTCGTTGCTACATTAGCTCTTTATTTGTCTGGCTATATTATAATACAACATCACTTGTTTATATCATGCTGTAACTTCATTCAACAACTATTTTCATCATTCTCTAACATAGGAACGTTCGCTTCTTACTAAATTTATTGAGGGATCCTTCCACTAATGATTGTACGACCCATTCCCAATCAACCAGTAAAGCGTCTATTTTTGTCTTATTGGTCAGCATATCAGTAATCATACCAGCCTTTTCTGTCTTCTTTTTCGAACTCAAACCATCTAGTGATGCTTCCAGTTGGGCATAGGACTTGCCATATATCAGGGTCTTCCCATCGTCATATTTAGATAATGCAGTAATCAGATTAGAGTAGTTTGTGAAAGTGATGGTCTGAATAGTGGCAGCACCCAAAACAAAGAAGATAAAAGCTGAGATATCAGGACTGTTGGAAGCTAAGAAAACGTGGTAGCCCTCTAGAATTCTATTGTTGGACAGTTGACGGTGTAATGAGAAACCAGATCTCCAGTTCGAAACAAAATCAAAAAGGTCAATACTCAAAGGTCCTTTCACTCTCATTGAAATACCTGCTGTCAGAACGAAAGGTCTGAAATCCTTGATAAATTTCTTCTCAGCTAGGCAGTCAGATATAAATAGATTTGATAGTAAAGGCCATTTGAGAGCTAGACCTTCCAAGTATTTTGCACTTCTCAATGAAGTTGAGGATATCACAGCAGCAAAATCGTAATTAGATAGATCTTTGTCCAGTTTGAAGGTTATCAGTCCATTAACACTAGTCTTGGTGAACAAGGATGAGAAACCATCTTCTACCAAAGTACCACCATTGCTCTCAATCATATCTGAGATGTCCTTTTCAACATTTGTTCCAGTGAAAAGGCACTTATCAAATATCATGGATTTGATCTTGGAGGTGATAGGTCTCTGAAGCGGTGTGGACATCAGCAGTTCTTCTTGATATGTCAGATTCTCAGACAAATCCTTTTCTTTTGTGAAACGTTTCTGTTTGATAAGATCACCACCTATCCTGTCTCTTTTGTGCCATTCTTCGTTGTCAAGTGTAATCTCAGCGATGGCTATCTCAAGCTCGTCGTCTTCGATTATCCTTTTCTTTCCTCTTCCTTTGACTCTTTTCACTATCAGGGTGTCGTATCCTCTTATGCATCTTATAATATCATCATCAGCTGGTCTTAAACACTCAAAACCAGTGGTTATATAGTTCTTTTTGTCAAACTTCACTTGATCTCCAATTCTTATGTCTAATGGGTAGATGGATCCCACAATGTCTTCAGATGATGCAACAAATTGGACCCTGAATCCTTTCTCTGAACGACTTTTCACTATTCCTGGATAAAATTGAGAGTTATACTGACACCAAACACTATTCCTGAACAGTATATCGTCATCAGTCAATTCATGGGACTCCTCCCGAAGGATATCATGGGGAACTTCAGATGAGTCAGGGGTCGTATTTCTCTCCGTTTCTTTAGTCTCTTCTCTACCTTTGAGGTTAACACCAATGTCTTCTGTTTCTTCATTGCCAGAACTTCCCACAAGTCCCACTTCCACCTCTGACTCGCTTGAGCGGTAACCATTTGTGTCATCAGTCTTGGATCTTTTGCTTGTCTTGTAGGAACTGACTGATTGTGGTTTTCTTTTTCTGGTAATTCTTCTTCTCTTTATTACAGGGCTCAATACCTCCTCCTCCTCCTCATCCTCATCTTCATCTTCTTCTATAACAGATCCCCTTTTCTCATTGGTTAACAATTGCCCCTCAATTGCATTATTCAGTTTACTTTCATCATCAATGTCAGAGAACTCTTGAGTTACATTTTCTCCAATCACATTATAGACTCCCTCTCCATCCTCTGCTTCTGCTACTTGTGATTTTTCCAGCTCCTTTGTCTCCTTCGTGGACTCTATTTCAAGGTTCTGTGGGTCTTTTATCAGGTGAACCTCAATCTCATTCATTGTATGCATTGTTTGAGACCTGAGTGCATTATTTCCTGGAGTAACATATCCAGATTTCCCAACTTCTTCAGTCAGAACCGTGGGCAGCGAATTAGTTCGTATTGACACTTCAGGTTGATCTTCAATAGACAGGGATGTCCGTGTATGTACGAGCCCATTGTTGTACTGCGCCGTCTTGTTATCCAGATCCCTGTGATGCTTTTGAATGCTATCCTCTAACATGAATTGTTGGATCCCAATCTCCTTCTGAGCGACGTCTTTCTCATCCTCAGATACAACAGGAGACGAGATATGAGTAATGTTAGCAGCACCACTTTCGATATAAAAGTCACGATCGGTTTCAACTGAGCAATCATTATCAGGAGCAGTTCCCAAAACTTGCAAGTCGGCAGCCTGGCTCTGTTCATCCAAATCATCATTGTTGGTGCTTCTTGTACCCGGAAACTCTATAGGAGCAGTGTCATCGCCAATAACTATCGATCTATCATCGATTCTATCTTCAGTAGCATCTTGTTCTTCGCGCACCACCTGGACGTCCCCATTCGAGCCCAAATTGTGAAGCGAAAAGCTCTCATCCCCTGTCCGAACATCCTGTGTGCTGATTTCGTGCTGATCGATTGAAAGCATTGGACTATCGTAGGTAAGCATTGGAGCAGATTGGGACTCGACTTCTAATTCTGGCCTGGCATCATTCTCCCTCAGTCGCTGAAATAGATTATGGGCCTTGGTAGTAGGGGTATTGAAGGAGTTGGTGAGTTTGTTGGTTGCAGTCGGTGTATCATCGAAGGGGTCTCTTATCTTCGAGTTCATTGGAGTTTCACTAAATGGATCACTGATCTTCTTCAACCAGGGCGTCTGAGAGTCTCCTCCAAGTGTGTCTTTGATTTTGTTTATCCATGGACTATCACCAGCTGGAACTTTGAAGTCGTTGAACGCTTCTGTATGCTCTTCTTTCTCAATGATAGAATCATCAACAAAATCAGCCTGTGTTTTCTGATGTTGGGTTTCTATAATCATCGTATCAGGTTCGTCGTCTCTCAGTATCTCCTGGGTATCGACAGAGTCCTGGAACTCGCACGACGAATCAACGAGTTCGTTTTCTTCACTGTGGTTAAGCATTCTGATCCTCAGCGTCTGCACAGCCTGAGAGTTCTGGCTTCTCAATCCATCGGTGTCTATTATTTGCGTCTTTGTGTCTCGTTAGTCAAATCGATCCAGGATGAATCAAATCATGGAGGTAGAACTCACGTCACCAAGGTTTATGTCTATGTTGTTGGCTCTGTCCTGGCTCTGGGTCTGTAGTTCCTGCCTACTCGCCATTGTACTGTGCCTGTGGAGTCCGTTTGGCGTTGGCGTTGTTTTTGTTTGTTTCTGTTTTTGTGCTTTCCAGATCATTGCACGAAAGAAAAACCGTTTGCTTAAATGAAAACAGGCAGCAGACTCTCAGCAACTGATTAAGTCAAATGCTCGCTGACGAACAGGCTGCTGTCTTGCTGGAGGCCGGGAGGCTCTTCACTGACGAGATTGTGCTATTCTTCCTCAAGAGTGAGAATCTTTGATACCGTTGTCTGCTTTACTCGAATGGGCACAGTGACTGACAACAACAGACGAGTACTCCAAAGTTGTGCAACTGCTACAGAGACATTTCACCCTCTTCAAACTTCATCCGAGTCAACGAGCCTTGCTTGGGTTCTGCTTGGTCGCTGATGGCTACACCCCAGAAGGGTTGCGAGAGTTGAGTTTGGCTGTCGAATACGCACCTGTTGATTCGAAAGGATTTAGTCTCTTATTGCTCTTCAAGGCCTTCCAACTTCTGGGAAAGAACCACTACGCTACGTTGGTTCTCAAACAACTCAAATGTGATCAAGAGTTCTTGAAACGTCTAAGGAAGATCCAAACTGAGAATACCGTGGCTATAGATAGTTCCTGTGTTCCTGTTCTTCCTCATTCAAAAAGGGAATTTAGATCACGGTATATCAGCTCTCATAGAACCATCACACAGTCAATTTTGGATGTGGATGCATTTCCTGGTGCTGATGAACCCTTGAACAAGATCTTTGACTTGATCATGAAACTTATTCCAACCAGATCATTTGAAGCATTTTTGAAAGTGAAACCGACTATCAGTTCCCTTGAGGTCAAATGGGTAAAAGAATTTCTAAGGCACAATTACGGTAATGTCCAAACGTTCATCATCGAAACTGTTCAATCAAGTGATATAAAAAGATACATAGTCCTCAAGACCATCTTGTCATTTTCCAATTTCTGTGAAGGCTACTACTCCGAGGCTTGTAGTGGCTTCATGTGGATCATTAATTTACTCTTGAATATGGAAGTCAATGATTTTCACTCATTTAAAGGAATTGGTATATCTTCTCTGGAGTTGAGATCGCTCGCTATCCTATTCTCCTCCTCATTCATTCATCAGCGCAAAGAGCCCAAGCAGTTAAAAGATCTGGATCTATGTCTCTCTTCAGTTGTTTCAGTCAGTGATAATCTCAACAGTAGTTGGGAGATTTCTCAAGGAAGACTATCTACTTATTTTGGTGTGGTTGGTTTGCTCTATTTGGAAAGGTCGTTTTCTGAGTTGGAAATCACCGGTGTTCTTGGTTTTGATTCACTAGAGGAAATGATCAGAAAATTTATTCTTGTTTCTGTTATCAAATCAGAAGATGACCCAAATGTATCTAGCAGCTACGAGATGATCATTACTGGCTTGTTATTATACGGTGGGGTGCATGTGAGAACTATCTGGTTTTTCAATTTCTTGAAAGAAATATTCCGCATCCAGCAATGTCTGTTAGAGTGTTTACAGTGTGACGACTATTCGGTCTCGTCTCCTCTTTTTAGGGACGTCACCGAGAGATTACCCACCTTATTAAGTAAGATTGTCAAATGTGAGAGCAAGTTAACACCAGATATACGGGAAATAATGCTGTTTGATTCTCAACAAGGATCATTCCAGCTACCTTATGTGCATTTGACTAGAGAGTTGAAATTCCGCTTGTCAAGTCGGCCATCAAATCCTAATTTGAGTTATGAGAGGATGGTAAAGTCAAATGAATTCGTCATGTTCTGGATCACATGCTTCAAAGAGTACAGATCCGTAGAGATACCATCTGAGATCCTAGATTACATCTATTGGTTGGACATACAGCTTCTATAGAATATGAAATCCTATCATCTATTGCGCCCTCCCGTTATGCAAAGAAACAAAGCTTCTATGTAGAGATAGTAGATGTATCAGCTAGGTGTGACTTAAAAGACCCTGAAATACGAAGACGCTTCTCCAATTGTTCAACATCAGATGCAATACTTTCAATCAAGCGTTTCTTCCTCATGATTTCTTTGAGGGTTTCGTCGTCTGGAACGACACCACCATCACCGTAGCGGCCACTTTCCCCACCAGCACTCTTTGGATTTACCTTTGGATATACATCGTTTTCAGCAAGCTTGCCTCTTCTATAGTTCTCATATAGCAATGCGTGCGTAGAATCTTTCAACTCTTGTAGATGTGATCCAAATAGTGCATTTCTCAACTGAGTGAAGTCGCTATGTGAATCATCCTCAACCTTGAAAACACCCCAGGCGTATTTTCTGACATGGTACAAAACACCATCGATGAGCTCAGATTCGTTACTTCCAGAAATAGCAAATGGTATAGCCTCTCTCAATGATGATGTCTCATTTTCAGAATCAGGATCGTCAGTCTCAGTGACAAAATCGTAGACTTTAATGTTGTTTGCCTTAATATCCTGTAGAATAAGAGCTTTGTTGAGTTTGAGTTCTTCTTTTGTTAAGGAGTCAGCTTTACCAATGACTGGGATAACGTTTGATCTGGATGACAATTCCCTCATGGCCTCAACGTCCAATTCACGCAAACCTTTACTAGTTGGTCTTATAAAATAGAGGGCAGCATGTGGTCTTCCATCTTTGAATCTTGGGTCACGTTGGATACGGCATTCTTCCAACAAGAA
This sequence comes from Wickerhamomyces canadensis, assembly GCA_003707015.3. Lineage (NCBI taxonomy): Eukaryota > Fungi > Ascomycota > Saccharomycetes > Phaffomycetales > Wickerhamomycetaceae > Wickerhamomyces > Wickerhamomyces canadensis. The sequence goes on along the minus strand of PPMU03000021.1, from coordinate 186,837 downwards.
ATCATCAAATTGGGTCTCCAAGTACTCAACAACCTGTGAAGTACAGGTTCTATTGTCAACATTATCACCAAATCCCGGAACTAAAATGATATCAAGACTGATTGGGGTTGAATCTTTCTCGGTGATGTTGACATGAACCCTTGAGATATCAAGACCAGGATTGATGTGCGACTTCTTCGGATCAACGCGCTCAGTATCTTTGATCAAAACTTGCTGTTTGCATAGACTATTGATGAATGATGATTTTCCCGTTCCTTCTTGACCACATATCAAAACCGTGAACTCAATTCCTTTTTTGATGTTCTTGCGACGACGGATCTCTTCTGGTGATGTAAAGCCTGTCATTTTATCTCCTATTGGTGAAACAACTAACGAGTAATTCTGCTAGCAGAATCAACAGAACAAAAATGGAAAACTAGGAGGACCAAATCGTTAATTGATTTTCTTTTTTTTTCTAACACAAAACACAAAACACAAAACCGGAGATAGGAAAATTCTTCTTCGGAGAAAATCACAAATCGTCATCTTCAAGGTCACTGATTTTATCATAGATTTCTTGCATTTTGATTCTTGAAGGCTTTCTTCTTGGTCTCGTGACAGGATATGAGTTGGAAACTGCTCTACTTCTAGTTCTTTTTGCAGTTCCCATGTCAGGTGTAGAATCTGCTTCTTTTGCAGATGGACGAGTGCCTGACGTGAATTTGGTTTCGGCGGATAGATCTTTTTTGGCTCTCTTGGCTTTGGGAGTTTCTTCCTCTGTAGTGACACGAGATTTTGTCATCTTTTGCAGTCGGAGAGATCTGCTAGATCTTGGTGTGGTGTCATTCTCTGTTTCACGAGGTGACGACAACTGTTTCTTCACATCGGGTACGGGAGGACCATCTTTTGAGGTTTCATTCTCGCTCCTGATAGACGACAATGGAGACGATTCAGGATAACCAGTTTTGGAGTTACCTTCCAGTAATCCACTTGGTAATTTATTCTTGGGTTGCATGATAGGGGGCTTCTTGTTGAAAGATTTTCCTTCATCAGGCTGGCGACTGGCTTCAATTCCAATCAGATTTGACGGTGGCGTGGATTCATTTCTTCTCGGTGTATAAACATCCCCCTTTCCTTTGGAAGCATAACGACTCAACAACATAATATTTGACGACAGCTCCTTTGATTTTGCTTTTTTAACGATAGTGGAGGTAGGTATCGGTCTTTTTTGATTCGTATCAGCCCAAGGTACTTGTGGTTTCTCATTAGGAACTATTTCTGAGGAAGCCTTAGCCTCTGGATCTTTCTGTATACTGATTGTGGAAGGCCCAAACGTCAGTGATTTTGAATCTTTAGTAACAGAGTTATCACCAGCAAGTGTGTCAGCTTGCAGATTTTCGGATTCCATCGCGGTGGAGGTCAGTGGTTTAGCATCCTTTGCAGACAGACTATCAGGTGTTTGATCATCATTATCTTCTGATGTTATAGGCAATTCTTTCACAGGTTGAACATAGAGAGGTATGGTATCTTTCGGTGGGACATTTGTATCTGTTGTAACTTCCTTCTTAGACTCTGAGGAGGATGGAGAAGTCCAAGCTTTGGTGGCACCGTCACTCTCTTTCTTAGGAGCATCAAAGTTAAGTTTTGATTCTATGATAACTTTAGAAGTGGTGCTATCACTCGAGCTTGAAGTTGCCTGCTGTTTACCGTTTTGATGTGGTTCATCTTGTAACTCATCATCCCATTTATCACCAAAGATGAATTTGAAGTCCTCCGCAGTTGGACGAGCAAAGGCTTTCTCGTTCTTGTTTCCTTCAAATATCTTTAGGTGTTCTTCTCTTAATCTTTCAAGATCGTCATATATCTCATTTGCTTCCTGTGGAGAAAGCGGCTGATATCTCTTTTGTTCAAAATATGATTTAGGAGCCCTGATCTTATATTTGTTTAGCACAATGTAAAAGAAGGCCAGAACAATCTTTTCAATTGAATATAACAGAAAAATTTGAGTTTCTGTGAATGAAGTTACCAGGGCTTTGATATTCCCAAGAATATCGGCCCATGTTGTAGTAGATGATAGTTCTTCATCCCTCATGCTTTCTCTGAGAGTCATCATAAACTCAAAAGGATTATTTCCAATGAAATCAAATCCGAGCCTCTCCATGAACGTTAGTTCAGAGGCCTCCAGTTTATCTCTTATGGCCCACCACTCATTTCTCTCAGGTCCGACATATTGCTTGTAATATTGAAGTGTGAACCCAATAAGCGTTTCCATTTTGACGTTCACCTCCGTGATTCGAGATGCCACAAATTGGCATAACAAAGCAGTTTCTCTGACATTGTCCTTGTTCTTCTTTATTGATATTCTTTGGTGATATCTGAAATAAAGGAGCATTGAAATGAATACATATTCAGAGGATATTGCCAGGACTCTAGGGTTTCCTCTGGAGTCCCTCTGTTCTAATTTTGTCTTTGGATCAATAAGCGGCTTCCTCAGGGCCTTGTACATCTCAACAATGTACAGGAAAACCTCTCTATAGTGTTTGAGTTCTTCGGATCTAGTCATGTTATCCTCTCTTGAAACTGAATCCATCAACATGTCATGAGTAAACAGCCAGTTATTTTCTTTGATTTCTATGACACTAGGCCACAAGTCCTTCTTCCTATCTCTGGAAGAGCTCCCATGAGCTGATGAGTTAGAGTCTGCAGCTATTGGCATTTCCGTTGTCAATGAACGAGAGAGTAGACTTGTTGAAGCACCGTGATGTTTTCGAAGACTAGTTTTTTTTGTAACTCGCTTTTAGACGCTTTGTTTAAAAGGTGTTCGGGTGCTTATGTAATAATCGAGCACTAATACCGGAGCGGTGTTACTCTCTTTTAGTGACTTTTGAGCAAAATTGGCATCGTTTCAGTTGTTATTGAGGACCTACCTCATTGATCATAACAGGCAACAGAGTCCAAAAACTTTGGTTTGTAGTTTAATATAAAACAGTTTTATAAAAGTAGGTCTAGCGCCTTAATATAGCTATTTTAGTTATATTTTCCAGTGAATATTTGTGGTCAGTAGTATAGTGTCGACTCACCAAGATTCATAAAGTAACTTATAATATTTTTCACTGATCATCAATTAATTAGCTAAATATTTACGGTACTCGAGCTGCAAAGTCTACAGATATAAGGTATAAGATATTCATACGATTAACCTCGTTAAATGTAGTTCTCCTATAGCAGGTTATAAACAAATTATACTAGAAACCACCAAGAGGCTGTAGCGCAATCGAACATCATCAATCAACACAATATTGACTAATTCTCGCAAAAGCCAAAACGGCGCTGAATCAAAAGGCTGGCGAGCAGCTGGGAGCGAACAGTTGCCAATTTCTACGGACTATGGACAGAGTACAGAGTACAGAGTGCGTAAGTCGAAGACAGTTGGTGAGGTTCTGATCGTACTTCCAGGTTCCAGCCTCTCCAGCCTCCAGGACCTCTGCACAAAAGGAACCCACCGGCCACCGGCCACCGCACCGGCGGCCACCGCCCGCTGCGTTTGTGGCAGTTTTCCCCGGAGCTTGGCTAGCAAAAAACCACCACCGACCTGCCTCTGGGCACCGATAAGCTCACAAACCACACTTTCATCAACATAGATTACTCAGTATTCACCGCTGACCTCCCTGTATGCCACTATGGACGTCTTTTTGTTATACGCAGCAATCATGACGGAACGATTATTCACCTGAGTCAACGACTCACAGTCACTAGTCACCGCTCACGAGTCATAGGTTATACCTCACTCTGCCGTCAGTTCATGATGACCCACCGTATTTATTCTTCAGTCCGTTTGGTTGTTTGAGGTAAGATCGGGGTCAAAACCTGATTATATCATTTTCTGACTTAGATTATAGCTTATCGGATTCGTAGCTAGTAGATGACATTATTGACTTCGCATGATCCATACTCTGATCTCTGATCAATATTTTGACTCGTAGAAATCAGCATATTGTATGATTTTATTATACTGAGGTAGTTTCTATTTGGTGAGGTCTAGATCTCGAGTGATTGCAGCTAGAGCTGTCGGCACCAAGTGCATTTCGATAAGCTACTATTTTTACATCGATGGGAAACATGACAAACAAGAGCTCACACTTGTAGGCTGTACTAGCAAGACATCGTTTTTGTGCTTAGGTCCATCATGAGGAAGAACTGAGACATGAGGAGTGAAAGACAACCTTTTTTTACCAGACTCAAACTAAGCTGAAACAATCAAGACCTATTACAAGTTAGCGCTTACCATCTCAGACTTGACTCCCATCAAGGATCTCATTTTTGCCTCCTGTAAAGTTGTGTTTTTGTTTTAAATCTGGTGTACAAAGAGAAAAGACTAGAAACGGAATACTCAGTTTGATGGCCAAGGGAATGCAAGGGATTGCCGAAGCATACTCTCTGACCTCTGACCTCTGACCCTACGATCTACGATCCTCAGACACCATTTCAGACACTATCAGTAAGTTAACCCAGCAACGGTGATCAATAAATGGAGACTGTCAAACTGTCCATCGCGGTTATTAGGGTTTTAGGTGGATTAGCCTTAGACAAGGATCTACGACTTCCATGCTCCAGCAAATACTGAGCTATTTCTTTCTAGATGGCACGAGTGCTTATCGTTAGCGCGTTTTTCCAGTATCGTCTTCTTCTTCTTCACACAGATTTCCCGCTAATGTGAGCAGGCGGCTCAGCGTTAGCACCCCCCGTTAGCAGTTAGCACAACCTACCCAGTACCCACTGAAGTTTGAACCACAGTCCATAGCTCCACAACAAATAGCAGAGTAAAGCAGATGCACAACACATTGTTCTTCATTTAATAGACGATGGATTTATCTTGTTATAGGCTGCGAGATGTGAGATGTGCTATCTTGCCTGTTTGTGTTTTAGACTATACGGCGACAACAAGCGAGCTGTAGCCTGCAAGTTGCAACGTGTTCGGAAAGCTGGGTCCGGCGATATCCTGTCTTCATTTCTGGGAATCTGGTCCGCTTTGTGCAGTGTGCAGTGCTAGTGCGCTGACTGATGACTGCGCCTGACTCCTCACTCGTCAGTCCTCACTCCTCACTCGTCAGATGTACAAGATTCAGAAATCTACTCCAGAATCCTGACTCAGTGCTCACTGGAGAACGGAAAACTCTTCTCGTTGAAAATAGATCTGAGCTCTGAGTTCTGAGTTCTGAGACAACGAGAAGATTTCGATGATCAGCATAACTGCAGGTTCATGCATAAAAGACAGAAGTAGAATTTTTTCAGAATAACGTGCATCACACTTCATGAATTTCCAGTCATACCGCATACGCAACAAACAGTAACCTTACCACTCTCACCAACCAGTCGCAACCTTATGAAGTAAGAAAATTAGTGTCATATCAATGCCATGTCTCATAAGTTAAAGGCAATATCATTTAATCATCAACTCATCGTTGAAAGCGGAAAATGGCACGGGTATTTGTATGCGTCTCAAAAAGTTCTCAGTTGTAAGTTGCGGTTACTGATCGTTAGCTGCTGAATACTTGCGCCAGACTTAATCAGCCGACCTCTGGCGCATGCCTTTCAACTTTTAACGATCAAGGATGACTGCTGTTGTGAAGTCATCTACGTTTGAATGTTGATGTTTAGTCGTACGTCCGAAGTTCTGAGTTTCGAGTTCTGACTTCTGAGTATTCTGACTTTATATGCGATCGTGGAAAGTGTGGATTGACGTTTGATGGTTGCACGTTAATGCTTGTTCGATGTCAATTCGTATCATGAAAGTCGAAACTATAAGTCCATGCATACAGCTACTGAGTTTGATACTCGGTACCTAATGATTATATATCGAACTAAAAAAAACTATATAAAGTTGCATTATTATCCTCACTCAGATCTCGAACTTTCTTCGCTTCGCTTTCTTGCAAACAGATACTCTCAGAAACCATAAGCAATAGCTCACTTTGTCGCTTTGGAAAACGAGGATATTAGATGCCCTTATATTTGGAGCTCCTTCGTTCTGCTAATCAGTACCCTAACCACTTCAGTAACGTCAATATTCCTACGATGAGAAAACACTCACTGCCATCGTTGGATCTCTCAGCAAAACCAACTTTTTGTGATTCAAATCCTCTGTGCAGCACTGACACTATTCCAAAGACTCAGAAAGAAGGTACAACTGTATTACCACCAATATCAGAACTGGTTTCATCTTTGGGTTCTGCAGCTCCTCCAGGATATCAGGCCGCCCACTCATCAAACGATCTCAACAATAAAGAATCAGTAACACAGCTGTATCATTCTTATGCCTGGCAGCAACCGAAAATCGCTTCATATTCAAGGTCATCGTCATTCTCTTCAGCAAGTGCTTCCTCTCCAGTTTCCTTGACAAATGCTTTAGTCTCTCCCTTACCATACCCAAGCGCAAACACTTTCCTTCCTCAAACTCAATCCCCATTCGATGGACCACAAATATTTTCAAGCGCTCAAGTTCAACAGCAAATTAATCCAAATGATTACCATCATGTACTCCCACCGCAAAGAGCGTACTCATTTACCGATGTTGGAGGCTGTTCTACTTTGTCACCTGCTATTGGAGAAGATGAACCTCAAAACCAAAAGAAACAGATACGGAGGAGAACAAGAACTGGCTGCTTGACATGCAGAAAGAGAAGAATAAAGTGTGATGAGAGAAAACCAGGATGCAAAAACTGTGAGAAGAGTAAAGTTCACTGTCGCGGTTATCAGAATAAACCAACGAAGAATGAATTAAAGAAACTACAGAAGGAACAGCTAATAGGATGAGACCACAGCCATAATCACATAGAAGAAACCTCATCCCCGATGCGTTCCATCAATGGTACAGACGCTGGGAATCCCTTCTGGTGATAATATCAGAGTCGAGTTGTATACATGGTTAAGTGTCCACATGATGCTCTTTTTTGGAATGGGACTCATCGCGCCATAGTGATTACACGGTTAACATGATTGAATGCTATCTAATCACTGGAATAATCGATGGGTGCATACTATCGGCACTAGGATGAGATTCTAGGCTGTTATACATAGGCATCTGCCACAAGCTACATGATGGAGGTGTCTTGTCACCGCCAGTGATTCTATAGACTATTTTGAATAGACTACATATACGGCAATCCTGAGTCGTCCTAAAGAACATATCACAGGTCACTGTATTTAATTTACACGAATCGTCTACACTGCTTACGGTCTATCAGAAATATTAACGTCATACAAGACGTCATGTTTGTCTGAGATATCTTTTCAGGATTATACACCCATTAAACAGCAGAATCAGACACCAGTGGATTTTATTTTGAGAGACTTCAGACGTGACTCAGGAGCATATTGATGCTTGCCTACCTGGTGAGTGATGATTGGCGATTGGCGCCAGTAATGTCTGTCCAAGTCTATCACTATCATGGGTTCACTTTATAATGTACAAGAAAATTGGGTCAGTTTGAGACAGAATTTCACTGAGATTCAAGTGAAGGTTCTCACTTCTCACTCTCAACTTCCAAAGATTTAACCCTCAGCGCTGTCAGCTAAGTAGTGAATAGCGCAGAGAAGCGATAGTAGCGAGTGGACTTGATAAGCTGGACAATGCTCCTCTTAGACAAGATATGCTCTAAAGACAACAGATCAGTCATTACTGTCATTACTGGTCAATCTATGAGCCTTCCTCTGGTTGACGCTTCAGTCTTCACAACCCATGTAAGCACTACAAGTATTTACTAGTAACTAGTAACAACCAACTTAGAGGCGATGAATCTCTATTATTCGAAGTGAAAGTTATGCAGCCGCGCAGATTGTCACTAGCGCACACAAATATGACCCACCAACCAGCCCAGCGAATTTACTTTCAGGTTCCCAAAAGGTTTTCGCTTACGCTGTACGCTGCTCAAACTTTTTAGTTACAGAAAAAATCCTCTTCCTAGTTCCTACTTCCAGTTCCTACTTCCAACTTCCTGGTTCCACCGTTCCACCTCCAGCCCTGTCCATGTTTCAAACAATAACGAGGAAGGTGAAAGCAAACGGTTTTCTCTCCTATGGCCCTGAGTTGACAAAGTTGTTGATAGGTTTGGAGGGGTCAGCAGTCAGCAGTCAGCACTATCTTGTCGTTGGCTGACAGTTACAATTTGAGCTCAGATGTGTTCAGAACCTGTGAAACGGCCACCGAATTTCTTCTCAATCTAGCCCAAGATCTGTAGAATGATCACTTCTCACTTTTCTATATATCTTCTTCCTGATTCACGCACGTACCGCAATTCGCAAATGAAGAGTAGACCCAATCTCCGACACGCAAAGTTGCAAATGTAGCAGAATCGCCTGTTAATTGACACTAATCAGTTGATAGTAGTGGATAGTCGCAGAAACATTGATGAGGTCTGAACTTTGAAGCTCTTTAGTTGGGCGATAGTGTCAAAATCAAGACTGATGAATTTCATAATCCTTCATCCTTCACCATCGTGCTTCAACGTTCCAACTTCTAGCTCGTTCACAGCCGCTGCCCGCTACTCAGGTGTTCAAAAGTCCCTCGGTTTGATCTGTCAAAATCCAGGAAAGAATTCACGGGCTTGGATTTTCACTCTTCAATCTTACTCTTCACTCTTCAGCCTTCTCTAGCTTGGAAGTTGAAAGTTCGATTGTTGATGTTTATTGTTATTTGTTCCATCAAATTATCAAAGTGGTTCGCTGCATGTTGCTGTTAGCTTCTGTATTTTTTTTTGGCTAAACGCACCTTCCCCGACTGGAATCGTTCCCAGCTGGAGAACTTTAAATGACTTATTTATATCCTGAAGCTCGTCCATCTTGCACACTGGGAACTGTGAAGTGTGAACTACAAACTGCAGTAAATTTATGGGCGCGACGCGCCTTTGTACCTCCCTATTACAGCGCCCAATGTGTTCAATGTTCTTTCGTGCCTGTATATACCCTAAATTGCGTACCGCCTTTCCATAACGCACTCGCAAATGGAATGGCAAGAACCACACCAGCATCTAGATTACCTTGTGGTACTAGGAGCATTACCTGTGCTACTTCTTACTATCTTACACTCGAGAAGTTGAGACCTACCCTTTCACAACTCAGAGCGTAGTCAGTTAGCAAAAGTTAATACAAGGCGAAGTAAGTTCGTACTGAATCTGGTCACTACGTTACCATACTTGACGATTGCCAATATCAAATTCCTAGTTGGACCGTATGCCACTAAAAAACCATTCTAGTTAAAAAATTATATTATTCTAGGATGTCTTGTGATCAGAAATTGTCCTGAAATTCTAACGTCTTATAGTAATGTTAGCCAACAGCTAGTACACCTCAGACCGCGATATAATTCTATCAGAACATGCTGGGGATGCCAATATTGTACCATGCTAGTGAAACATCGATGACTCCTACTATACTTTATGTGCCTAATGCTCACTATGGCGGCTCATGCTTCGCACCATAGGTATATCGCATGCATTTATAGGACTGCCTTTCAAGCTGTCAGCCGATGATAATTGATAGAGCTGTCTCTTATCTCGATTTTTCATGTGTCTTGATTATAGAATAGCTTCCCATTGATACTCATTCGTACACTCCCAGTGCTGAAGCCTTCAGACGCCGCAAACTTGCACAATTTTTGAGTTCTTAGGACTTTAGACCTTATATTTCGAAGTAGTACTAAGAACGAAGACGACGACTACCATATAAAATATGGTATGAGGTAGGGAAAAGAGGTACTTGTACCTGGTTCCATTACTTTCTCTTTTCTAATTCCAATATACTGCTGATCCATATTCATGATGAGCTACGTCTTACTAGTAAGTCTAAAGTGTGTATTTCAAATTACTCGTATTTACGCGGCAAAGAAAAGTAATTAATATATATTCTGAATGAGAAGATCACAAAATCAACTACCAACTAACTAACCACAGTTTACTTCATGGGTTCTGTCACTTTCTATTCATTTATCTCTATCTTATAACCTCAAATTACCTAGAGACAAATCTCTGACTTCAGATTCCGTTATTATTTCTATCAGACGTTATAACTTATGAAAGGAATGCTTGGTTTACACTATAATTTAGTAGACTGTAGTCATAGCCATCCAACATTGTTTTCCCTGGAGAAGTGACACGGGGCACAATGTCTCCTCAGCTAGTGAAACTACATGCTACTTTTAATGAATGTCGGTTCTGCCGCCTAGCTTCTTCAGGAATATTTCCTAAAAGGGCAAATGAGATTTGTTTTTATCCCGCTGAAATAAAAACAAAACACAAACACAAAGTGACATATCACTTTTCAAAATCATCTTCCTCCATCGTTCCACTTGAAACAACCACTTTCAGCAGTCAAGTCTAAAAGAGACTTTGTTATACTTCCATCCAAAGACTTTTGACATCAACGCACGGGCCTCATTGTGCTCTATTGACATAACATTCCAAAGGGATAGAGTCGCCGCTGTAACATGGATTTTTTGACTATAAATTTTCCAGAAGACATACACTTAGAATTCACAGGCAAGTTTCGGCTGTTGGATTTGCCGCTAGAGATACTGCTCAAAGTTTTGATATTCCTAGATGTTCCTGACTTACAAGTCGTTGGTATGACGTGCAAATATCTGAGAATTGTTGCTAATGAAAGATTCATCACCAGATCAAGGTTCTTGTATACCCAGCAGAAGATTGGTATCTCCTTGTCAGTTAGACCGCCACCAAAATATCTTTATGAAAGAAATATACTTCCGGGAATAGCTCCTTCTCTGACTTCAAGTTTCAACATCAATCACTTCCTTTTAGCTAATAGTCTTCAGAAATCATTTAAGCAGGACACCCTTGCAAAACAACTGAATAGAAGACCTTCTAAAGAGGAACTGAAACGGGTCAACATACTACAGGAAGATAATATCTCGTCTCTGGTTAAAGAGAGGGTGAAAGAATTTCATAAGGAGAACATCTCCAATGTACTGGCGGTTGTAACAAACTCATTCAAGTTGCAGAAACAGATACAAAAGGAAATTTCTTCTTCTTTTTCAAAACACTCAAATCGTGAATCTTTACCCCCAACTCCAATTCCAACTCCAATTGAAGTCTCTGACGAATTTACCAGTCTATATCTCAAGTTTTGGGAGCATCTCGGTAGAGGACCAAGAAATAAAGCTAATCTGGGCTCTGAAATGAATCGGAAAGTGCAACATAAGGACAAATCATTGATGAGTGTACTAAATCATATAGATACTGAGACTGTGTTTTCCAAGAAAGAAAGCAGGCATTCATACGAGTTTGAAAGTCAGGGAGACCAAGAAACGATGACTGTCAGGGGATCCAAAGTATGGTCGAGGAAACAGTACTTCGAAATGTTAAATCAGGCAGAATCAGTACAAAACTCCCCTCCATCATCAAGGTGTGCAAGCTCCTCATCATCTACGGGTTGGCAAAGTGATACTGCAGGCGAGGAAATGATTCAAGAGTGCTATAAAAAGCCATCCAGGACAGTGTTCAGAGCGCAAGTTGTCAGCAACAATGTGATCAGTTATGAGAAGGTGTATTGAATCAAAGAAAAAAGTTTGTTATACTGCAACAGATCAGGGATTAGGGGGAAGCTTTGTTGTCGGATCTCTTTTCAGAGCTTTTCAAGTTGAGCGAACAACGGATTATTGTTATTATGATGATAGTTATACAAGATGCTGACTAATCGAAATCATGGTGTAATGATAGCAGTGCTCTTGTTCTTCAAGGAAATGTGCTTAGCGAGGACTGAAAAAACAGAGATGTGATGCTATTGTGTTGTTTCCAGGTGTTGTCAGAAGGAATAACATAATGCTTCCTTGTCGTGTGGTCTTGGTTGCTGTAATGTTCCTTAGTGGTTCCATGTCTTCTTTCATTTCCAATGTGCAAAGGTTCCGGTTGCGAGAATTCTAGGAACATGGTGATGATATCGGTGGTGATCATTGAGGTTCTAAATATGTTGTTTTACCACCTAATGGACCTCTTTCTTGTCTATGTGAGAAGTACGTCGACATATTTTTATCCAGATATCTCTATTTTATCAACGCGTTGGTCTGCAGTGACCTCACCTGAGTTGATTCGACTTGTTAAAGGTAACAGAGATCATAAATGTAAATCAAACGGAAAGAAAAAGTCTGCATGCTGCTCATTGCTTACGTACTTTGAGAGTGAAGGTCTTCACTCTCGAATGATCAAGTACTAGCTATAACATCCTGAAAGCTTGGTCTTCAAACATACTAGGCGTAATTGCGTAGCCCGCCTGGTGTTCAAATCTCTTCAAACCCTCAAAGGCCCACGACACTCTCTCGTTGTTTGACAGGTCGTCCTCAGTAGTTCCTACTCCCAAGATCCATCATCAGCCTACCTGCATACACCTCGCTCTCTCTCCAGTAGCCAAAGACAAGTTGTGAAGGACGAATATGTTCCCACTTATCAAACCTGATCTTAATAACCTCCAGAAGCGCGGAGCGAAATTGTGTATTAATTTTGGTGAAACAACTGATGACGATCAGTCGGTAATGATGCTGAGTATAACGGAATTGTTCCCACTTTGACAGATATCACTTACAATCTTCGAGTCTGTATATATCCCCCCATTGTGAAGTAATTATTTAAATATCAATAGCCAGGCTTTTCAGGCACATCCTGAATTGTATTGATATACATCTGATCCTTCATTTTTATGTTTTTAACATCAACTTCTCAGAGCTGCATGCTCTCTCAACACACAAACAATTCTCTCTTGAGACCTTAAAATCCTAAACCTTCTCGGATTACATCACAAACAGAATCACCTAGAGCCTTCTAGTATATTCAACACTCCAGTACCCTTTTATTCAGCTAACATCTAAAGTAAGCACATGCAAAGATAGTTGTTAAATATTCAGATACCTTAACTCCGTAGACCTAGTTACTACAGAACAGAACCACGATAGTTCGGGGCTGATGCGTATATCGCTAATTACTGTACTATAGAAACAGATAGCGCGCGCTGTTATTGCCTGAGAAATTGCAGTAATGAGGACTGTATTGGACGCAACAAAAATCATACAGTGTCATAAATCAACGAGCACCTATATAGATTGAATCTGGAAGTGGTCAGACTGAAAGTGGGGATATACGTTCATAAGTTATATTCAGTTTTCACAATGCTGCTTATTACTTACTTAATCTTGTGAATTTGATGGCTTAGTTAAATTTGAATGTTCCTTTGATGACTGAGCTCAAAGATAACCGTCAACAATGAAGTGCTCTGAGTACTTGTTGTCTTCCTATACCGTTGAAACTAGATTCTAAACCTCAAAATTTTAATGGAAATGATTTGTCGGCGCTGAAAAACAATACTGAAAAGATAACCAACCCTTCATATTCCTATTCGATGTGCATTATGAAGACCTAAACATTCTTGAGAGTTTGAAACATAACGAAAAATGGAATCTATCAATGGGAAGCCAATCTATTGATGAAGGATCCATGGTGGTCTCACGATCCACTAATGAATGAAACCGGAACTTTTTCGATTCAGGAACCAGAAGGATTAGAAACGTTGCAAAGATTCAATTTGAAGCTGTTTTATCATAAATTGCTTCTCAAAGAACACTTGATATTATGAGTGCAGAAAGTTATTATGCCTACCTTTTAAAGCGTTAGGTATTATATATGCCATACTCTTATATAACTTAGCACACAGTATAATTGATACTCAAAACTAGAAACCACCCGAATCACAATGATAAGAGATGTATGCTATGTGGGGATTTACATACCCAAAGATTTGAAATAGATTTGGATAATAAATGAAATCAGAGACATGGAGACGGTTCAGGCCTGAGGTGAAGCTATTCCAGTTCGATGACTCGATGGTTCCAGAACAACAGGTCTAATTATAGTCCTTACCTCACCAGAACTAGCTTAACGTTTATGAAAATAGTTGGTATTTATTATAGATCTAATAAATCTTTAAAAAAGGTATATCAGTTCACCCAAGCAACATTATAGGTACACTAAGTACTAGACGGGGTGCCGAGCGTAGTTATTGTGGTGTTGTGTAATTCAGACTAGCTTAGGAAGGGTTGAGAGTGATTTTGAAGACTATTTCTGAAATTTAGGCTAGAGCTTATGAATCTGAGTCCTGGGGTCAATGAACAAGAAAACAGTCGGTGAGAACGACCAGCGTAAACTAATTCCCTCTTGGAGTTGATTTTGCAACTCAGTTTCCGTTATGAAGCTTATAAATCAATATAGGGTACCCTATCTATGTTACCAGAATAATTGTGAGCCGTTCGTGCTTTGCATGAATCAATCAGCTTGGTTTTTGACTTCTTCATCTGTCAGGATTGAAATCTCCATTCGGAAATAATTCTTCAAACTAACCTGACCTGGCACCAGAAAAGGAACTGTTTAGGAGGTTTTCACACACCAGACGACGGCTTCGAGTTCGACTGTCATTATGTTCTGTTTGGCTTATCGAGCTCAAAAAAATGCTAAAACAAGACCAAATCTTTGTTGGTAGTATCTTAGGTCAAGTACTGTGTAAGTGTCCAATATTGGCTGGGGGTCTATGTTCTTAAATGATCTTGAGGCAATTATACTCTCCTGAAGTAAGATATTTTAGAGTCAAATTGGTTTCTCAATATTGTCTGACCATCCGAACACCACCTGTAGATGCACCTGTTAATACAGAACTGAGAGCTCCATGAGTTCGAGTCAAATCTCAAATCCTTACAGCGTCATGTTTATCGTGGACATCTATCGAATCAACCCAATATGATTTTGGGCTGGTATTGTAAAGAACATTCAATTTGTGGTCATGATAGCTTATAATTTGATGATCTCATATCTTCATGTAACTTTGGATCCAAAAGATGTCTGAAGAGGTGAAGCGATCCAGCTGCAGAAGCTCACAATTGGTCGATGGCGTCGTCCTGAATGACTGCAAGAAATCAAGACACTTGAATTGACCATTATCTAGAGCTGAGAAAGACTTCCTCATAATCCTGGGACATAAAACTGTATCACACTCACTTCACGAAAATCTTTTCAACCTCATCAATTATATGGGCGAGGAATGGAGACAGTGAGCTGGATTTGTAACAGCGGTTGAGATGTCAACGTTTCCATCATATCGCTTCGTAGCATGGTCTAACATCACCAGGCGAATAACCCCTCGAAGGGTGTGCGTTATCTTCAGGATCAAAGAGTAAGATGGGCCACAATCTAGTAATTGAGATGACGGGGCACTAGATATCCTGAGTAGCTATGATCTTTCAAACAGAAGTGAAGGTATCCTAAGCATATACCCGGCATTGTTGCTGTCCATTGTTTTCTGCACTTGCTAACGATGAAAGTGAACATCTTATCAGCTTGTTGTACGTCTGTGGGGCTTCTGTTCCTTCTGTATCATAGCTTTGTGTAATGCTGCAGTGTGGCATCAACCACACGGTTTGAGTATCATGGTACATGTCCTGTTATCACTCGAGGCGGCTAGCAACGGTAGAATCAAAAACCCCTTTTGACATCAAGGTTTGTTTTGCAGGAGGTAGAACTGCATTGTACCGATCAGAATAATCGAAGCGCCAATCTGTATCTCCAAATTTGCAACTTTGCGTGTTCATATGATGTCAAATCAGATACCTAGACACTTGGATGTGTACCCAGAATGAAAAGATATATTACGAAAAAGATAATCTCCGTTGAGCGAAAAGTGAAGACTTAAGTATAATTCTTTTTGTGACACCTCTTGGTTTTTGTGGTTGATTATATAATCAAAGCCAATCGCCAAATTTTGAGGAAAATTCATTTCAAATGGTGCACCAGTCACTCAATAGATACAGCTCGTTCATAGATGCAGGGACTTCCTAATGAGCTGCTACAATGGCTTTACAGAGTTCTTCAGGCGGTATGTATACATATCCTTACTTCCAGTTAACTGGTGGGGCGGCAATTACTGACAATATGATACAGGAATACATAGACCCTAGAACAACCTATCAGGACTCTGCAGTCACTTTACAATCATATCCAACGTTGAAACCCAGAACTCGAGTCTACGTGAATGAAATAGGGGAGTCAAAACTGCTCCTCAACATTTATGGGTCCTTGCCCTGTGAAATTTCTGGAAAGACGTACAAAATTCCAGTTGAGTTGTGGATTCCTCATGAATACCCAATCATCTCTCCTATAGTTTATGTTGTTCCTACAGAGGCGATGATTCTGAAGCCTGGGAATTATGTTGATGGCAATGGGAAATGTTATCATCCTTATCTTTCCGCCTGGAATCCGAGCCAAGATCAATCAAGATCAACTATTGTAAAACTATCACAGGAATTGTCAAGAGTTTTTAGTTTGGAACCTCCTGTTTTTGCCAAACCAATCATTCCCTCAACACCACTGACGTCCAATAACCCCGTGAATTCCCCATCACCTTCCCGTCCTGCGTTACCACCTAAGAAGTCCCCAAAGCAAGAAAAGAGCTCTCCATTGAGTCCACCCCCATTGCCGCCATTACCTGAAGACTTAAGAAGGAAAACAGTTGTGTCGCCGACTCTCACTAAAATAAACTATGACTCAAGGCTCCAGACTCAACAGCAGATGTCGCAAATGGCTGATCAACCTAATATAATGGATGACATTCTCAAGAATGAGGGCGAGGATACGGCTAGACGGGAGATTTTGAACGAAATAGATTCACTGGTACAAAAGCTATATCAAGAAGAAGTCGCAAGAAACTTAGACAGATTCAAGACTGGAATAAATCAGATTCGATACTCAATTGACAAATTCAATAAGATATTTGAGTATGAGTTCCACAATCTGGAAAACGTGAATAGCCAGCTGAAAGAGAACGAGGTAATTCTTCTCAACTCAATCAAGCAGGCGGATGAGACAATCACTAAAGCGAACGAATTTGGAGAACTGAATGTTGATGAAATCATATGCGCAGAGACCATAGTCCACAATCAGTAAGTATAGTCTGTGCTCTACTTTCTGAATCGTCTTTTTTACTAACATCATACTCAAGACTGTACAGCCTCGTAGCCGAGGACTTGGCCATCTCAGAGACTTTATATGCCCTGACAAAGGCCTTTGATAACGGGAAGATCCCACTCAATAGTTTTGTTAAAGTAAGTGGGAACTCATTGAAATCTTTCTCTGAAGCAATGTTACTAACAGATTACTCAAAGTTCACCAGAAATCTCGCAAGAGAACAATTCATGAAGAAAGCCCTGATAAACAAGATTGTGACTGTCTTGAAGCTTCAATGAATCAGACTTGCCGTCTTTCGATGTGCAAAACAGTTAGCACATATGAAAAGAACAATACAACCAAATACATCCCGATATGGAAATAACACCAATGTAGTAATTTTCGTGGTACCATCGGCCGGGTGATCTTCTTGAAAAAAAAAATTCACATCCAAAATTTTAACAAATAAACTCATCAAGACACAAAAGAAATTTTCCATAAAGAAGTAAATAACGTTACAAAATGTCTGACGAGCAATTCATCAAGCCGGAAAACGTTACTCCATCTCAGGATGCTTCTGAATGGCCGCTACTTTTGAAAAATTTTGACAAGTTACTGGTCAGAAGTGGTCACTATACTCCAATTCCAGCTGGTTCATCACCATTGAAGAGAGACTTAAAATCCTATATAAGTTCAGGTGTTATCAACTTAGATAAACCATCTAACCCATCTTCTCATGAAGTCGTTGCCTGGATTAAACGTATTCTACGTTGTGAAAAGACTGGTCATTCTGGTACTTTAGATCCAAAAGTTACTGGTTGTTTGATTGTTTGTATTGATAGAGCTACGAGATTAGTTAAGTCTCAACAAGGTGCCGGTAAAGAGTATGTCTGTATCGTTAGACTACATGATGCTTTGAAAGATGAGAAAGAGCTAGCTAGAGGTTTAGAAAGTTTGACTGGGGCTTTGTTTCAAAGACCACCTTTAATTTCCGCTGTCAAAAGACAATTAAGAGTCCGTACCATCTATGATTCTAACTTGATTGAATTTGACAACAAGAGAGGGTTAGGTGTTTTCTGGGCATCTTGTGAAGCTGGTACTTATATGAGAACTTTGTGTGTTCATTTAGGTATGCTATTAGGTGTTGGTGGTCATATGCAAGAATTGCGTCGTGTTAGATCAGGTGCCTTAAGTGAAGCTGACAACTTGGTTACTTTACATGACGTTTTAGATGCTCAATGGGTTTACGATAACACTAGAGATGAATCATACCTTAGAAGAATCATTCAACCATTAGAAGGTTTGTTATTAGGTTACAAAAGAATAGTTGTTAAGGATTCTGCTGTCAATGCTGTTTGTTATGGTGCTAAATTGATGATTCCAGGTTTATTGAGATACGAAGAGGGTATTGAGCTATATGATGAAGTCGTCTTAATTACTACCAAAGGTGAAGCCATTGCCGTTGCCATTGCTCAAATGTCTACTGTGGACCTTGCTGCATGTGATCATGGTGTTGTTGCTAAAGTTAAGAGATGTATCATGGAAAGAGATCTATATCCAAGAAGATGGGGTCTAGGACCAGTTGCCCAAAAGAAAAAACAATTGAAAGCTGACGGTAAATTAGATAAATTCGGTAGAACTAATGAAAATACCCCAGCTGACTGGAAGAAAAACTACATCTCTCATGAAAATGATGTTGCTCCAGCTGCTACTTCCTCAACTCCTTCAAAACCATTAATCAAAGAAGTTGAAGCTGCTGATACTACTGTCGGTGATGTTTCCATTGCTGATACTACCGTTGGTGATGTTACTACTGATTCTCCATCAAAGAAAGACAAGAAAGAAAAGAAAGATAAAAAGGAAAAGAAAGATAAAAAGGAAAAGAAGGAAAAGAAAGAAAAGAAGAGAAAAGCCGATGATGATGAAGAAGGCGAAGAGAAGAAGAAGAAATCTAAGAAATAAGGAGATTGTCCATAATAAAGGCTCTCTATGTTTTTACGTTTTTTTGGTTTTTGCATTAATATATCTATAATTGTTTGATTAGAAAACAAGTCATGTAGACTACGGATTATAAGTGATGTTAATCATGTATAATCATACTACCAAATCTATAAACATGACCCCATCAAGAGAAACAAAGAATAAACCACACTGAATATAGTACTTTACCCAAACTTGCATGAACTCTGACATGGAAAATAACATTAGTATATTAATGATGCAACGACCAACTTCTATGACCCAAAACCTCAGAAATATTGTGCAATGGCTTGCTTTTGCTCCTGAGTCAAGGTTATTGGATAGTCAATCT
Source organism: Wickerhamomyces canadensis (assembly GCA_003707015.3). Classification (NCBI taxonomy): domain Eukaryota; kingdom Fungi; phylum Ascomycota; class Saccharomycetes; order Phaffomycetales; family Wickerhamomycetaceae; genus Wickerhamomyces; species Wickerhamomyces canadensis. The sequence goes on along the minus strand of PPMU03000021.1, from coordinate 167,562 downwards.
TGTAGTTGATTTTCAGGTCACCTCGTTGACCAGGGTTTTTTGAAATTGGCATACCTAGGCCTGGGTAAACGTTTTGACTTGTAGGCTGTATTGGGGATGATCTCGACAGTGGTATTCTTCTTCCATCAATTGATTCTATAGTTTTATCAAAGCCCAGAAGGGACTCTTTGAAAGTCAGTGGTACGGTGCATATTAAATCATTTCCATCTCTCTTGAAGAATGGATGTGGTTTTTCTTGTATGACGTATTGAATTGTTTGACGACGTCCAGATGGAGTATAATCACCTTCGTTTTTGAATGTGATCTTAGTACCTTCTTTCCAGCCAGGTCTAATATCTACCTCCATTATCTTCTCTTCTCTTGAACCATGTGGACCTTTACGGTTAAGCTTGAATTTCTTTTTGGCCCCTTTAGCCAAATCTTCTAGTGATACAGGAAGATTGATTGTTTGAATTTCTGGTTCCGGTTCTCTTCTACCACCAAATCCACCTGGCATACCACCTGGCATACCGCCTGGCATACCACCAAACGCACCTCCAAATGGACTTCCACCTGTACTAAAGTGGAAGCCAGAATCATCTCCCATTCCACCAGCTCTAGCGAATTGTTCGAAGATGTTTGAAGCATCAGCAGTACTGAATCCACCAAAGCCACCAGCACCACCGAACGGATGGCCACCAGCACCGGCAGAAGGATCGAATTGAGGACCACCACGTCTGGCGCCTTCCAGACCGAATTGATCGTAGTTCTGTCTCTTCTCTTCATCACTCAATATATCAAAAGCTTCTGAAATCTCTTTGAATTTTTCAGTATCCCCAGTTGGTTTATCAGGGTGGTATTTCAATGCCATTTTTCTGTATGCTTTTTTGATCTCAGCATCTGAGGCTGAAGGACTGACGCCCAATGTGTCGTAAAGTTTAGTTTCTCTGACCATTTTTCTATATTCAAGTTCTTTCTAGTAAGACAATTGTATTATCCTGCTCTTCTTTTTTGTAGCAATAAAGGTGGAAGAATAGGTCTTTTTTTATGATGTTTTTTTTGGGGCCTGGCCACAAAATAATGTGCCCATTTTTTGCTGGAAGCTTCTGGAAAAAACTCTCCAAGCCTAACGAACCACCAGAGAAGAGCCAAAAAAACATCAACAAACACATCAAAATAGCCGGAAAAGATGTCTGTTCTTCTGGCATCTGCTGGATACGACCACACGATTCGCTTCTGGGAGGCCCTCACGGGGGTCTGCTCGAGGACCATTCAACACGCAGACTCCCAGGTGAACAGGCTGGAAATAACGTCTGATAAGAGGTTCCTGGCAGCTGCTGGCCATCTGCAAGTGAGACTCTACGACATCAGAACAACCAATCCAAACCCAGTCACATCCTTCGAAGGACACACCAACAACGTCACGTCAATCGCGTTCCAGTCCGACAACAAATGGATGGTGAGCTCGAGCGAGGACGGCACAGTCAAAGTGTGGGATGTAAGAGCCCCTTCAGTGCAGAGAAACTACAAACACAACTGCCCGGTGAACGAGGTGGTCATCCACCCAAATCAAGGGGAGCTGATAAGTTGTGATCAGGATGGAAATGTACGGATCTGGGATCTAGGAGAGAACCAATGTACACATCAGTTGATCCCAGAAGATGATGTCCCAGTGCAAAGTGTGTCTGTCGCTTCTGACGGATCGATGCTAGTCGCTGGTAATAACAAGGGTAACTGTTACGTGTGGAAGATGAACAACCAGAAGGACTCAACATCGCTACAACCAGTGACGAAGTTCAGATCCCACTCAAAATACATAACGCGAGTTCTCCTGAGTTCAGACGTGAAGCATTTAGCAACATGCTCTGCCGACCACACCGCAAGAATATGGAACGTCGATGATTCATTCGGGCTAGAAACGACATTGCAAGGTCATCAGAGATGGGTTTGGGATTGTACTTTCAGTGCTGATAGTGCTTACCTCGTTACCGCTTGTTCAGATCATTATGTTAGATTATGGGATCTCGCAACTAGTGAGACAGTGAGACAGTACAATGGACATCATAAAGGGGCTGTTTGTGTTGCATTGAATGATGTTTGAAGAAAAAAGACAGAGAAAAACTTCTCTTCATTACAGCTGTTACAACTTGCATAATATTTATTTACCATTTCCCGTTACTTCACTAACTAGTAGTGTTCATAATTCTCGCTTGATATATTCATTGGGCAATACTCTGAATGATATTGGTAATTTTAGTTCACTTTGAATGCTAGCGCTGAATTGAGAAGAAAATCTTCCTTAAGGTCTTCTGGACCTGTTGACTCGTAGGTCAGATATTTCTCATACCAGGTCAGAAGTTTTTTGTCATTATTGGTATAGCCTAAAGCCTCCTTGTATACTTTTTTAGTTTCCTGCCTAGTGTGTGAACGCAATGATGTATTTAGCAAAATCAACCAATATTTCACCTCTGAGTTAAATCTTCCATTGGAATTGAGAGCGCCCAAAGCATCAACAGATAGCTGGACACCTTTGAACTGATACAGATGTTCCAATAAATACACCGCAATTCCTGGTGGTTTTTGATCAATTAGTTGAGTAACTAAGGACTGGAATCCCTTGATATCCCCAGCGCTTAATAGATATTCAATATTTATTAGCTCAAAAAGAACCGCAAGGTTATCACTCTCAGCAGAAAGTAATAGATGGACAAGATCTCTGGCCTTCAAAAAGTTTCCTGATGCAATTTCTAGTCTCGCAAGTTTAATATGAGCGGCTAAAGCCTTCGATCTGGGTAAAAACAGCATGGCTTTGTATAACAAGTTTATGGCACTTTGTGATTCGCCAATCTTCAAAAAATAGTCGGAATACTTGAGCCAGATGTTTGAATAATTTGCTGTTGGGACTAGGGCTCTCTCATACAGACTCCGTATCTGATTAGGCGTGCCATTGAGCTCCATATATGATAGGTAGCTTTCCCAATTGGCAATCTCTTGAAATGACTTCATTATTCCAGGAACAAAGTATTCTAATGAAATTTTTCTTTCGAACTGATAGATCTCGAATGTCCTGAATTGTGTTGTGATGTAAACATCGGTGAATAGTTTTTTCAATTTTGCTTTAACATCATGGAAATCTTGTTTCTTTAGGTCTATTTTGGAGATATCAAGCTTTAATTTTTTCAGAATCTCTGTTCCATCAACAAGCTTTAGCAGTGAGTCTCCGTTGAGTGTTTCAATTTCTTTTAGCAGGATCTTGAAAAAGTAAGAAAAGTTGAATATAGGAATTTGAACAACCTTTCGTAGTATGTTATAATAATATATGCTCTTTCCATTGAAACTCAGTTCAACGTTCAAAAAGTCCTTCCAAAATTGATAGCTATGATAGTGCAGCCCAATATGACTCTCGGCTTCTTGATAGTAGTATATCAAATCGTTGTAATTCAACACCGTCTCCTTCAATAGCTTCAAGAAGTGCAACCAGATAATGTTTGAAAACGGCACGATACTGAGTGCTTTCTGATAAACTAATACAGCATTCTCTGTGAATCCCAGCCTGAACTCACTAGATGCATAGTTTATCCAATATTGTTCGAGAAATGGAAACTTTGAAAGGAATTGTGTGTATGTTGTTCTGAAGATCTCCAATTGGTATGGAGTTGATGTTTTGGAGACGGTTCTTGACACGTAGGAAACCAGCGCCTCCCAATTTTCAAGAGCATCCGGATCATTGGCCACTTTCAGCGATAGCTTGGACCACGTTTCATCAATTGGATCAGCGGACATGACCGACGTAAAGGATGTATATGGAGGGATTTATGTGAAGAGTTCATCTAAATATTCAATTTTTCTTCCATCACGAAATATGCCTAAGAAAAAAAATTACATAAGCGAAATACAATATACTGGAAAGTTAAGACACAAAAACACAAGTATTAATTAAGAGCAATTGTACACAATATCGGTGTGGTGTAGCAGTTTTATAGTGATCATACACATCCTTCAAAAGGGCCTTCAAATTCTGTTTGTTTTAGATTTCTGAGAAGTAAATGCCGCGGCAGCAGCTGCAGATGCAGATGAACTGACAACTCTTTGACTTGCAGAGTAAGGCTTACTTTTAAACTCAGTATCTATCGGACTTTGCTTGGCTGAGGAGTTGTTGGATTTGGGCGTGTAAGGATTGGAGGCAATATCAAAAGGAGAACCAAAGCCGCCAGCGTCTGAGTTCAAGATTGGGGTCATTTCAGAGGTATTCACCGTTGTATTTGGTGAATGAATTGGGAGGGTTGAATCGTATGAGTCAGTGTCGGGTGATATCGATGAATTTCCCGAAAGCTCAGGTTTATTCAGTTCATTCTCCTTGAGTCTATTCAACTCTTCTCTCTTCTTGACATTTTCTCTAGCCTGTGCCAGCATTGTTTGTGCCTTTTGAAGTGAAACGGTTGGTGTAGCACATGAGCTAATAACAGGAACAGACTCATCAATATCAATAGTAGCTTTTATCAATGCAGCCATCCATGTTCGCATCTCTTCTCTTGTCTCAACAGCAAAATAATGTACTTTAGGCTGTGTGAATGTCAAACCTTTTCTAGATCCTGGTGCAGGTGGGACAAGCTTGAAACAAAATTTACCATTACCGGTAGATGCAGCGTATAGTGAGACAAATTTATCATCATCTTTGGCAGGAAGTACTTTATGTGAAGTGATATCAATCAATCCACGTTCTCTTGTGTCACTTAATGAAGTAAAATAAGATAACCTCGTACCATGAAGTGTAAAATATCTCTGCTTCCATGTCCCAACAGCAATACCACCTTTCTTATTCATCCATCCAAAGCAATCTGACGTCTTAATAGACTCAGAAGGACTGATATTTCTGATACCCTCCATGAATGCAGATGTTTTAGCCTTTCTAAGTGTTGCTGAAGATGAAATGTTACGCAATGATTTTTGTTTGACTGCTTCTGAAACAGATCTCTTGTTTGGGGAAGAAGGAATTGTATTATCATCCGCTTCTTTAGCAGAGACAGATCTTCTAGTACTCTGATTCGAAGCTGAGGCTTTTGGATCTAAAGTATGGATAGAAGGCTCATCATGGTCCAGAAATAAAGATTTGGTAGGAGAATCTGAAATTTTCTTGCCCCCAAAGAATGAAGCTGGACGAGCAGAAGAAGTCCTTGTAGGTGATATATTCCCCGGTCCATTGAGCAACATATTAGAGTTTGACAAGAAGGAGAACACCGAGGAATGACGACGGTGAGATTTCTCTTCTTTTTCAGTTCTCTTGATACTCACTTCAGACGTATGTCTTGAATGTCGAGTTGTTCTTAAATTCACACTAGAATGTCTGGAATGCGTAGAATCCAAATAGATACTAGAAGCAGGACGGTCACCTTGTCCAAAATTGGTCAGCAAGTCGGCGGTTGAAGCACTCTTGAAGTTTCGACTATTCTGTCTTGAATGGCCTTGATCGTATGATGCATTTCTTGAATGATTTCCTCTTAGCTGGAAGGCAGGATTAACATCATATGAAGGTTTTCTTGAATGGTTTGCCACTTGTGAGCTTCTTCGAGGATTGGTTGGTGTATTTTGAGAACTTTGAAATTCTTCTCTCAACTGTATCGGACTTGGATATGCAGGAGGACTTGGGGCTGGTCTTGGAGAAAGGAATTGATTATTGATTTTAGATGTTGGAACTTCAGGGACTTGAGAACTTGGAGGCATGTATGAATTTCTGTTTCTATTTGTCTGTGGATTGATGATTGATTTCTTGGAAGTTTCCGGAATGTCATCCAACGATTTTGATTTCTTTCTCATATGACCCAACGGGCGAGTAAATGTATCTAGATCCTGTTCAATATTGCCATTCTGATTATTGCCACTTGCGATATCTTTTCTATGAAACTCGGGAGCAGCCAAAAGTGATTTAGAATTAATCTGCTGTTCATCATCCGAATGTTCATCATCTTCTTCATCAAATGTATGTTGAGCACCCAATCTTCGTTGTTCAGCCAGTTCCTTCAAAGCTTCAATCTCTTTATATATCTCAAATCGAGTTCCAAATGATGATATATCCAATTCTTTCAAATAAGCTAGCTCCAACTCTAATAGAATAGCACCGGTGATTTTATGCTCAGCAAACTGTTCACTCGACCTTGAATCAAACCCCAGGTACTTGAAGTATGAAGTGACTTGATCAGGAGTCCAACTCTCGACTAGTTCAGGATTCAAAGATTCTGAGGTCTCACTGAAACTTGAGTCACCATAACCCGGTTTAGCTTCATTTTTCAATTCTTCCAAGGCCTTATCAATATCAGACAATGCACCACTAATTTGACTATGTTTCACTTCTTGCTGTGGAGATAATTTGGGAGTGTTGTCCTCAAATTTGGAGGACGTTCTTGTAGAGATTGGTGTAGCACTATTGCTTTTCGTCGGTAATGGAGATTGAGTAGACGATGAGGGACTTGCGATACGTCTGGATCTTGCTCTCAACAGAGTTGGTCTTGAAAGACTTGGAACTAATTGCGTGAAAGCTTTAGGATAAAGACCAACAGCGCCCGTGCTCAAGGATTTCCCCATATACCAACCATCATTGAACTCTTTATCATCTGATATCACCTCAATTTTATCGCCCAGTCTCAAACTCAACTCATCCTCTAATCTAGCATTGAACTCCTTTATAACTTGGTAAATAGCCCCAGTTGCGTTCTCCTCCAAGTCGGTTTTTATATAAGGGAGCTGCTTTCTGGCATCTTGAGTCGACATGGTGATGTTTTCTTGGGAACCGTATCTCTGTTTTCTCGCAGTGCTCGTTCTCAACAATGCTTTATCTCAATTCTCCAGTAATACAACCGGAATAAATTATAGTGCTATGTCTTGCAAACGGAAAATCAGGCAGCCGTCTTCGTGAAAGGGCCGTGCTGACAATAACTGATAAGGAACGACTCTCTGTGAAGATATTGCAGGGATTCCAGGCGGCGAACGACGGTGGCTGTTGTTGATGATCAAGAGGAAACGTAGTATGAAGAGGGCGCACCGTTTGTTTTTAATTTTCAAAGTCCCAAACCACGAAAAGTATCAGTGCGGCCCTTACCGGTTTCGTTTATTATAGTTCACCCGCGAAGACGTGTGGTGCGTGCGCCTACCGACATGGGATTCTAGAATCGAGGACCCATCTGATAGAGAGGACTACGCTCCATTGTAATTGAAACACCAATACATTCTAAATAAACCAAATCCAAAAAAAGTAAATCAGGCATTCTTGTTCATGAAGCAACGTTCTCTGTTGCCATGTTAGCCTCCAGTTCTCTCTGTTTCTTTATATCGTCAATAGACCCCAAGACTGTCTCATGTTTTCTCAATTCAGTCAATCTCTCTTGTCTGGTCAAAGTTCTTTGACCAGTCTTGACTTCAAATTCTTTCTTCTTTTGTCTCTCTGCATCTTCTTCTTTTGCTTTCTCTTTGGCTATACTCAATTCTTTCAAGTTCATCTCATGCTCTTCCTTCAGTTTCAAAAGTTTGTTATTGAATTCATCCATACCATTGAAATTTCTATTTGCATGTTCACTATACTGATCCAGATCAAAAGTGAAATTTAGTTTTCTCATCAGTGCCAACTCAATAGCTCTTGGTCTTTTCTTCTCTTCCGAAATGAATTTGGCCTTTATCTGTCTTCTTGTTCTATGTGGAAACATCTGTGAAATCAATCCAAAGTCAGTACCCCATTGGCTCAAACCTTGGTAAAACAACTTCACTTCATTTTCTTCCCATTTATCTGTATAACGTTGTTTACCATATGTGGCCGAATTAACGATGTTTTCGAATGGATTCTCGGTATGTATAACCATCCCCTTCTTATCAAACCCAGCATGTCTATCAAGAACCATAGATTCTTCATCGACGGTTAAAACACCTTCAGTGACTTTCAATTGGATAGTTGCAGGATTAGCATTACTCGAACTTCCTTTAGTGTCTTCAAGAAGTAATGACTCTGGTTTGACTTTCTTCTGTTGTTGATCAATCTCATCAGAGAAACTTTCCAATGACCTTTTCTGTTGTCTTGCTTGTTGCCTTAATTCTCTTCTTTCCTTTCTTTGTTGCATCCTAGCAGCACGAGCCTTCCGGACCAATTCGAAATTTGATGATGGTTTCCCTATTGGTAATGATGCATTACACAGATCCTTCATTGGGAAAGTATCCTGATCTATTGTATGCGCATGGGTTTCAGAAGGTAGAGGAAGACCCTCACCAAACTTCCTAGGTTTGAGATCACCATAGCTTGTCAGCACTTTTGGTAAATTTTCTGTTTTAGCTTCTCCTTCATCCGCTTCATTATCACCACCCACTTGTTCTTGAGTAGGCTCTGGACTTGGTGGAACAAACATTTTTTCTGCTCCTTCAACAGCAGTTCTACCTTCTATCTGTTGTTTTTCCCCTTCCCCTGCTTCATCATCTTCAGGGAGCTTCCCTTCAGCTTTTGATAATGTCTTTAAAGAAGTTGCTTCTTGAGTTGAGGCAGGGGTGATTGGTGTCACCACGGCAGCAGTTGGTGTAGTCCCAGTTGTTTGTTTCAAAGATGATCTTCTGCTACTCAGACTAGTTTTTCTAACAGAACTTCTTCTTCTTGAGGTAGCAGTTGGTGTGACCAAAGGTATACCAATAACATGAGGTCTTTCAACTGAATCACTAATAGAAGCCCTCTTCAAAAGGTCCCCTGGTCTTGAAGTATTACTCAGTGTTGACAATCTTCTTTGTTTAGTCTCGTGAGGTCTTGAGATATCAGCTATACTTGACCTTCTGCTTGACTGCAAATTGTTTGTTGTAGTTGTAGGTGCCTCAGCATCAGATTGCTTATCATTCTCATCGTCATCCTCCTCTTGTCCATCCTCGTCATCGTATCGCTTCAGTTCAGGACTATTTCCAAGCTCGAGGATTGGATCAACAGAAGGCACCACACTAGCCCTTCTGCTCTCATTTGGTGTTCCTCCAACAGAACGACGCTGTCTCACTTTTGGCGTGAATCTCACACTACTTTTGTCTATGGGTGCGATGGTTAGTAAACTTGCACAAACCACAAGGGAAAAGCTCTAAGCGGCATGGGTACGGAACATACTGATAATACTACTCATTCTGTATCAACTTGTGTCTTTTCTACTGCTTCAACACCGTACAGATCAAGAAATAAAATCAAAATTTTGTAGGTTACTCAGATAAATTCGGCTCTGTTTTGATTATTGGCTCTTCCCTGTTTTTCTTTTTTTTTATATTCAAAATTTTTATATAAGCATCGTGATTACATAACCAATATAATCATCGCATCAAACTCATTATCATTCATTCTCAAGGTATTTGGGAGGTATCTTGTTGAGATGTAGTTATCAGCTTTTTTCGCAAGTCTTTCCTTATCTGTATGAGGTCATTGAGCCTCAAGTTCGCATTCTTGTGGCATAGTTAGTACCGTAATTAGATCGTGCTTTAAATGGGCGCAGAATACTCACTGGCAAAATTATATCCAGTTTCTCACCATCTTCTACCAGGACAGCTAGATAGTAGATTACCTGTAATCCCTTGAACCCTTCATTTATGATGATGTCCACAATATCATTGGAGGGTATGAATTTGTGGGAGACGTTTGACTGGAATATGCCATTTGATTCAACTAGCTGCAATCCAATGGTTTTGATGAAAAGGACTGATTCTTCTGTTGGAATTACTGTTAGTTATTGATTCGCACCATAGGGTTGAAAAACATACGCTTAAAGATCGGTATTAAGTAGTTAACCATCAGTAGAGAAACGTTACCAATCAACCTGAGATAACTAGGCTTATGAATCAGTATAAACTGATCAATGTAAATTGTTACTGCGAATAGGACTATCTTGAGCAGTATCTGCACCATTGTCTTGTGTCTGAAAATGTATTCCACTTGCTGATCATTGTCTCTAGATTTGTGCAGTCCAGTCTCCCAGTTGAGTGTCATATTTTCACGTTGTCATTCTTATTGAACAGATGTAACTGATGATGATGCGTAGCTGTTCTTTCTCTTTCACTACAAATCGAAGCATGTGACCAGTCATGTGATCAAATATTACCCGGGTAACCTGCGCTATCGCGGACTGTTTACTAAACTGGTAAAAAACACCCACTTTGTATTACCTAATCAAATTGCAGCAAACCGGGATGGCCAATGAGACCACAGGGAAAGAGTCTCTATGAATAAGCATACTCAAAACCCACTACAAACTGGAACAATTATGGCAACTGATGGCATCAATGATTCTCAGAGGTCTTACCAAAACTACCCAGTGGTCACAGGCCCCAACAGCTGTAGCAATAAACATTACGTAATCATCTGTATTTCAGCAGGCTGACTTTTTTACGGGCTCTGATTGGCTGGATGCCTGGCAAGAAAAAAGAAATTTGGGCTTTCGACACATAAAAATTCCCGGAACAGTGAAAATTTCCTGTGGTAAATAAAGAAAGCGATTGGTTTAAATCTTGTGGAATTCTTTCTTTTCTGATACTTTTGTACTTTCTTGAGAGGATAAACTCAACTGCTAATTGATTACCGTCATCAAACACAGTCCCATCAAGAAGCCATCATCGGATCTTTCAGCCAATCTATACAAAACAATCCATAAGTGGCCCATACCGAAATCCCAGCCAATTCCGAGAGAGTGAAAAAAATCAAGTCAAATTTTTCTCTTTCCACCAGTCTTTGAACAACAAACGCTCCAATTCGTCTGAAGAAGTACACTCTTTCTCTGGCTGAATTGTTGGATCTGCGTTCTATCAAGTCCACACCACTCATAGGCTTTTTTTCAAAAAGAAAAAGTCTCCAAAATCACCAAAATAATACTCAGTCCTGTACTCGTCCAATCACCATTCGTATAAACCCCAATCAACCATCCATAACAAACAACAATTCAATTCTCCTCATACTGCATCATAACCTTCTTAATATCACACATCCACAGAATATAGCATACACACACAGACTATAATGTTATCTTCATTGGATTCAGGCGCTTCTAATTTACAATTCTTTGGTCCTACTACTTCGTCATCAACAGGTTTTAGAAAAATGTCAACATCAAATCCCAACACTAATAAACCGTCCCTTTCCTCATCAGCTTCGTCGTCTTCTTCTCAGTCCGACTCCTCGATCTTGTTTGACGATGATGATGTGACACCAATAAATCACTTTTTTGGCTCAGACGCCGTTGCTTTGGTGAAGTCTTTGAACTTGCCTTATTTACCCGAACAAATTCATATTGGTGGTCGTAAATCGAAATTGGCTGTTGCACAATCTCAAATCATCAAGCAGATGATCAAGGCCAACTTCCCAAGCATTTCATGTCCAATTTTGGCTCTAACAACACTAGGTGATCAAGTGTTGAACAAACCTCTTTATTCATTTGGTGGGAAATCTTTATGGACCAAAGAATTGGAGATCCTACTATTACAAGACCTAGGTGATTACCATCAATTAGATTTAGTTGTCCATTCACTAAAAGACATGCCAACCAATCTACCACAAGAATTCGAACTAGGTTGTATTGTCAAGAGAGAAGACCCTTCAGATGCGGTACTGATGGCTAAAAACTCACCTTATAAATCCTTAGCTGATTTACCAGCCGGATCAGTCGTTGGTACTTCATCAGTCAGAAGATCTGCGCAACTAAAGAAAAATTTCCCTCATTTGATCTATGAAAGTATTCGTGGGAATGTTCAAACAAGACTTAGAAAACTTGATGATGAAAATACAGATTTCAAATGTATCATTTTGGCAACTGCCGGATTGACAAGATTAGGATTGGAACATCGTATAACACAGCGTTTGGATTCATCAATGATGTATCATGCCGTTGGTCAAGGTGCTTTGGGTATCGAAACCAGAACTGGTGATTCAACAATCTTGTCCATTCTAAGTACAATTGAGGATAAGAACGCTACCATCTGTTGTTTTGCTGAACGTGCATTGATGAGAACTTTGGAAGGTGGTTGTTCAGTGCCAATTGGTGTCTGGACCAAATATGACGAATCAACCAAAAACCTAAACTTCAAAGCTATTGTTATCTCAGTTGATGGTAAAACTTTTGTTGAGGATGAAATCAACTACAACATCAATGAATCCAATTATAAAAAAGATGCCGAAAAAGCTGGTGAAATGTTGGCTCAAAAAATGAAAGATCTAGGAGCTAAGAAGATTCTTGATGAGATTAATTTTGAGAAAATCAATGAAAAAGATGAATAAGCTTCTTCTTTTGATCTATTTAATGGCCTTTTATAACGAATATTTACAGAGGTGCTTGGGTTATAAGCACTTTGACGGTGGTTTTATGATTGCAATGCATAAGAGAACAAGATGTAATGAGAAAGGAAGTGGGGAGTTTTATTAATGAATTTTTATTGTTGTTTTAGCTAAAAGAAAAAAGACGCATATCAGGTGATTGTTCCTTGCTCATCTTACTGTTTCAAGATCCATAACTTCATACCAATCCAACTTATAGCTGCTTGTATATACCAAAAGGTAAAAGCATGGAAAATAGGTGCATGGATCTGGAAACAACTCTGGAAGATCGATAGCCGGGACACGCCACTGATTAAGCATAGACTGTATAGTATTCACGTTTCTTAAATATCTCATATTATGTTTCTAAAAAATTTTGTAGTATTTCTTGTGTATTTGATTTTTGTGTTTGTGAAGAAAAAATCAATATGAAAAAAACTCTTATAGTGAAGAAAACACTGCGAACCATAAAGAAACAGAGAAAAATGGCCAATACTGTAAAGGAAAAACCAGCAAGAGTCCAGGTGGACCCCAGCGAGTTCACCGAGGAAGAACTGCCGCCTCAGAATGGGACAGTCTTCAATATCTGGTTCAACAAGTGGTCTGGTGGAGGCAATCAATTCCAACTCATCAAAGCCAAATACAAAGTGGATATTGCAAAAGATTCAGGATACACCAAAGCTGACAAAGAATCATCACAGCAATATTTCTGCCTCTTCTTTGCCAAAGGGATGTGCGTTAAGGGTAAGAAATGTCAATATCTGCATAGAATCCCTACAGACTTGGATATATTCCCATCAACGGTTGATTGTTTTGGACGTGAAAAGTTCAGTGAGTACAGAGATGACATGAGTGGTATAGGATCCTTCAACCATGTCAACAAGACCCTATACATAGGAGGATTGGTGATCAAAGAGGACACTCAAGCTAGATTGGACAAAGAGTTCCGACAATTTGGAAAGATTGTCAAGATTAACGTCATCAGTGATAAGAGTTGTGGATTTGTAACGTTCAAGAATGAAACCAATGCACAGTTTGCTAAAGAGGCGATGATTGGTCAGAGCTTGTATGGAAATGATGTGCTGAATGTGAAATGGGCTAATGAGGATCCAAATCCAAGTGCCATTAGACAAAAGAAGAGAGAGTTAGAATTGGAGACCCAGGAAGCTGTCAAGAGTCTACTGGATAAGTATAATGACTCCAAGAGAGTGAAAACGATAGAACAAGAAGAAGTACATCAAGAATCTGAAAGAGAAGATGATGATGAATCACAAGAAGTTAAACAGATTGAAGCATCAAAACCAACAAGCTCAATTCTATCAAACAATTCCTCTCTAAACTACCTAAAACTATTGCAGAAACAACCACAACCACTGCTGAATAAACCACAGACCGCACCAGTGATTAGTGGATATGATAGCGATAGTGATTGAATATGAGATTAATAGAGAAGGCCTTGATGACATGACTAGCTGTGGATTGTAGGGTAACATTTAATGTGTTAGAGAGAACATTATGCTAGATAAATTAGAACAAAGGAAATCAGGAAGGGTGTGCGACGATGTTTTCAAAGAAAGGAGTTGGAGAGGAACTGAAGCCCATCTCATAGAAGACGATGAATTCCGCAGTTTTTGGAGGTAACAGGCTGAGTACAATGATATCAACCACCACCTCATCAACTGTCTCATCAAAAGGCCAATTTTTGACCAAACAAGTCAAAGCATACCTATTGAAGAGACCATCAAAAAAGTTTACAAATGACTACATGGATCACGCCTTGAAGAGTACAATTGGCTGCTTCAGGCATCGGTCCCATGATTTGGATCGATCATTCCAAAGGTACACCAAGTTTGATGTCAAGCTTAGTGGATCCATTGACGATCCCATATTGTTGGCAATTGATACTGATGGTTTTAATAGTGGTAGAGCTGCTAAATGGGGAATCACTAATATTGGTATTTGCGTGTACGATAAGTTGAAGTCATCAATGTATAAGTTTCAGATAAAAATTGAGGACTCAGTACCAACTGAAGGAGGAAGTAAGTCTTGTTGGTTCAACAGTGACTTGAAGACCCCTGTCATCAACCTTACCAAGATTCAAACTACAGAGTTCATTATGGAAGTATTTAAACACTTTTTCTGGAGTTATAGGCTCAGTTCAAGGAGCGTTTTGGTTATATCTCATGAATTGGAAAAGGATTTGAAGTCATTAAAGACTTTGGATTGTTGTATTCCTTCAGATATAGTGAAGCTGGACAGCACATTCTTCGATCATAGAACGCCAGCAAGGTCAGCCTCGATCTCAACTGCTTCATCAGTCTCCTTTTCTTCTTCTTCCTCTTCACCAGCTCCATCTTGTTCAATTTCTAATGAAGACTCTGAGCAATACAAAACAGGTCTTCTCAACACAAATATCGTTGAAATGTTTCTGGATAAAGGACTTCAACTTGATAACGAAGAATCAATTCAATGCTTTGAATCTCTTTTGGAGATTTTTCGAAGTTCTACAAGTCATGAGGTTATTTTTCAACATGACGGTAAGAATAGTGACGAACACTCATTTCCAATTCTTTTCTCAATTGATACTGGTGGTCATGGAGGTGAAATTACTGATGCTGGTTTCTATATCTATGATAAGCTGATGAAATCTGTCTTCAAGATCCAGATAGATATCAAAGATTCAAATCTTTCAAGAAAGTCCAAGAATCTCGCAAATCTTTTGACACCACCAATAACACTCACCAAACCACAAGCTACAAAATTCATTAAATACCTGCTTTGTTATTTCCTCATCTTATTACCATCAAAATCGTCACCAAAAAGAAACGCATTCGTTATTGGTCATGGGTTGGAAGGGGATCTCAAAAATCTATCATATCTGAGCTGTGTTATCCCTTCGAATATCCCAAAGATCGATACAGTGATATTATCCAGACAAGCTTTAGATCCAAAGAGTAGTACATTGAGAGAATTGGCCAAGATCTTCAACATACCTTTAATTGTTCCCTTCCATCCCTCAATTAACGATGCATACTATACGCTCCATGTCTTTTTAAGATTGATTGAGTCGGTTGAATACAAGAAGAAATATTCTCTATCAATAAGGACTGAAATTCAAAAGTGTATGAGAAAATTGTCAAATGTCTCAATCGACGATAACATGATGTTCTCAGACATCTTATCATCAAATGAAATGAATGACCACATTAAAAACAAATCAAATTGAGCCTATTAATTCTATATAATACTCCTAATACCATTGCTAACATCTTTGAACTCTTTTGGTAATTTATTCCCACTCTTTATCAACAATTTTTTCAACTCAGACAAGATCTCAGCATCATCAACCTCATTGATGAAAGTTAAAGACGTACCAAAATTTCCAGCTCTACCAGTTCTCCCTACTCTATGAATGTAATCATCGATTTTTTTTGTCATTTGATAATTGACAACCAAAGAAACATTAGGTATGTCAATACCACGACTTGCGACATTTGTACCGATCAAGATATCAACTTTCCCTTCTTTCAGATTCTTAATGGCCAATTCTCTTTGATCCTGACTCTTTGAACCATGGATCAATGTTGTCTTATAACCACTCTTCAATAATTGTTGGTTTAAAAATTCACCAGTCTCTTTATAATTGACAAATATTATTATTGGTGATTGATAATCGTTCAAGAATCTCTCCAATTTCTTGATCTTTCTGTTATCATCATTCGTATTAACAAATTCGAAAATCTGTTCAATTCTATCATTTATAATCATTTCCTTCGACACTGCATTTCCGATATTTACTATTGCAGGTTCATTAACATATGCCTTTGACAAAGTCTCAACTTCATTGGTCATTGTTGCAGTGAACATCATATTCTGCCTCTTATTCGAACCCATAAATTCAGTGATTTTTGCCACTTGTTCACCAAAATTCATTTCAATCATTTTATCACATTCATCAAGGACCAAGAATTGAACTTGGTTCAACGTGACGTAATGATTTTCAAGACAATCAATCAATCTCCCAGGTGTAGCTATGATTATTTCAATAACTTTGTTTTGTAAATCGAGAATATCCTTTGATATTAATTTCCCACCAACCAATGAAATTATTTCAAATTCGAAATCAAGAAACTTCAATACTTTTGATAATTCAAGTTCAATCTGTTGTGCCAATTCTCTAGTAGGCACCAATATCAACCCATAAGGACCATCAAATTTGGAAAATTCATTCAATCTTGGTAACTTCAATATCTTGGAGAGCATAGGAATCAAATATGCAAGAGTCTTACCTGACCCAGTTTCTGCAATCCCAATGATATCTCTCTTGGCCAAAGCTATTGGAACAGATGCTCTTTGAATTGGAGTTGGTTCTTTGAATCCTAATTTATTGATTGCGCTCAATAGATCAGTTGGAATATTTGATTCTTCCCACGATCTCAATGGATTTGGTATTGTTCCACTTCCTTTGGTTATGATTTCAAAATCTTCTTTCAAAATTCTCCAATCCCTTGCTTTCATTTGTGATAAGTCCTTCTTGCTCCAATGGATGTCATTTATGTCCATCTTCTCTTTGAATTGCATAGATGAGTTATGTTTGGGTATTGAAGAGAATGAGTTATTGTATAGCAAATCATCATTGTCTAGCGTGTCTTCGTCATCTCTCCAATCAAACTTGAACTTTTTTCCACCTCTGGAATTCTCTACTATCTTGGCATAGCTCTGATCAATCTCCTCCTCTCTCGTCAAATGTCTTTTCTCTGAATTTCTCTCTTTAGCTAACTCATAACGTGATAATGAAGAGGAACTTTTGTGCGGCTGTTGTAATGCCACTTTCGCCTGTCTCTTCTGTAAAGCCAATTCCTGACGCTCTTTCTTGGAGAGAAACCTAGGCGTGCTCAGTTTAGCGTTCTCTTGCTTCTTGTTCAGGAGTTCTGTCAGAGGAGGTACGTTCCTTGACATGTTTGGACGAAGATGAGCTACAATTTAGTTTCTAATGGTCATACTTATAATTTTAAAAGTTTTGGAGATGTTTGTCATTTTCCACAACGAGTTCGCGGCCAAACTAACTATTGCTTATGTAAATTATTATGTCATCTATCGAGGGAACAAACTTCCCGATTCGGACAAAAGGTAATGTAGTCTGATCTCAAATATAAGTGGTTGATTGAGTAATGGTTGAGCAAATAGATCAAGAACAGTCAAATCCAATTCAACAAATAAACGAAACTCTGCTCCTCCATCAGCCCCCACCAATCAAAAAAAGAGCGGATTAGCCTCGGCTTGGTTGTATTGTGGTGTTTGGATGATTACGTAAAGTGCCTGACCAGAGATTTTTGCCCCAGTCTCAAATTTGGATTATTTCTCATTCAACTTTTAATTGAATAAAAACTCACAAAACAATCCGTTTCTTGCCACTCGAACGAACGCTTCTTTCTTCTTCAAGATGTCGCTTTTTGGTGGTGCTGAATGCTCAACGTCGAGAAACCCGCTGGCTCAGTTCTCCAAGCACACTGGCGAGGATCGCTCGTTGCAGAGAGCAGCTTTTACTCAGCAGTTTCAAAATCAGTCCATCAGAGATGAGGTCAGAATGAACCAGCATGATCAGCAGGTGAGTCTTTCTTTCTCTTTCGCTACTATTACAAGGACTAGTATACTAACTATCGTCTCCAGCGCATGAATCAGTTCATGAACAACCAGGACTCGTTCAATTTCCAGCCAATCAACCATGAGCTGAACCATATCTCCTCCCACCAACAGCCACAATTCAGACAGTCCAACAACTCATGGGGTGCTGAGTTCAAGTCACAGTCACCTTCATTGCAGACCCAGCAGCTGAATCAACATCGTGCTCCTCTTGAAGTGAATGCGTGGTCTTCTGATTTCTCCACCATCAACTCTCCTGTCACTGCTGCTGCCCCTGTTCAGTCATTATCCAACCAGTCCTTGAATAATCCTCTGATAAGATCAAGAATAGGCCCTGGAATGGGGTTGAGCGGTGGTTATGGTCCAATGATGTCTAATTACAACCAAAATATCCAACCTCTAGCCACAAACTCTAAAATTGTGGAAATGGGGGATAAGGAACAATGGGATGATAAATTCAAAGAAGTCGATGAACAGTTTCAAGAATTGTCAAAACAAGAAGGCAAACAAACTGAAGAACAAATAAATCAAGATGCAGAGCAAAAAGAAGAAGAAATCATAATCGATGACAAATATCAAGCCAACTTTGAAGAAGTTTGGGATGCATTACATGATCAAAACAACTCCGAAGACTTATTAGCAAATGAACCTGCTTCATGGGAGAAAGATTTTGCAAGATATGCACAAGCCCGTGCCAATTTCGGTCAATATAACTTTGAATCAGTAAACCAGTTCTCACAAGCCCCAAATGCATATGAGATTGGATTAACATTGATGGAAAACGGAGCAAAATTGTCTGAAGCTGCATTGGCTTTTGAAGCAGCAGTACAAGAAAATCCACAACATATAGATGCATGGTTAAAATTAGGGGAAGTCCAGACTCAAAATGAGAAAGAAATTGCTGGTTTAACTGCCCTTGAGAAATGTCTTGCTTTAGATCCACAGAACCTAGGTGCATTAATGACTTTGGCCGTTTCTTACATCAACGAAGGTTACGATAATGCAGCTTTTGCAACTCTAGAACGCTGGATTGAAACAAAATACCCACAACTGACAGGTCGAGCTCGTACCACCAATCCTACAATCAACGATGAGGATCGTTTTTCAATTCATAAAAGGGTTACTGAATTATACATACAAGCAGCACAACTATCACCAAGTGGGGCCAGTATCGATGCTGATGTTCAAATGGGTCTAGGTGTTTTGTTTTACGCTAATGAAGATTATGATAAGACCATTGATTGTTTCAAGGCTGCATTAGCCGTGAGACCTAACGATGAACTTTTATGGAATAGATTAGGTGCAAGTCTTGCTAACTCTAAGAGATCAGAAGAGGCAATTGGTGCATATCATAGAGCTTTACAACTAAAACCATCCTTTGTTAGAGCTAGATATAACTTGGGAGTGTCATCAATAAATATTGGATGCTATAAAGAAGCTGCTGAACATCTATTGGGTGCGTTAAGCATGCATAGTGTTGAAGGTGTTGAATCTATTGGGAATGCTAATCAGTCTACGAGTATTTTGGAGACTTTGAAAAGAGCATTCATTGCTATGGACAGAAGAGATCTGCTGGAGAAGGTAAGACCAGGTATGGACTTGAATCAATTCAGAAACGAGTTTAATTTTTGACTGGTTGCTGTCCAATCTCTTTTCTTGTTGCTGATGTTTATATGTTTGTGTTTGGTTTATACTTTTGAGTTTTGCATTGTGTGATTCTGTATACTCAAATGAGACAGAGCTATGATACGTTTGAGAAAAATATTGAACAGCTGTAGTGCTTATTTAGAGGCTGTAGCTTAGACATCCCAAACAAATGAGAGTAAACCTTACAGCATCCTCCAACTCTTGACAATAATATACTAGTCAGCGTGAGTGATCTGTAATTATTGCTTTATCTGCTTCGTTTGTGCCACCGTTGACATCTCGGCCGAAGTTTTCAAAAAGTTTCATTAGTTAGGGATCAAATTATGAGCTGCTATTGCAGTATTTATATTAGCTAACGTATCAAATATAATAGATAAAATTCATCATTAATATTCATGATGTCGACGCGACGTAGAACGTCCTGTAACTAGTTATAGACAATAAGAAATGACGACGTTAAATAATTTTCATGACTAGTAGTTACATGAAATAATTAATATTTTCTATTAGCTGCTGAAGGACATCTATTTTGGAAATTAAATAAAAATTATTAGAATATTATTGGTACTCAAATATCACAGGT
Source organism: Wickerhamomyces canadensis (assembly GCA_003707015.3). Lineage (NCBI taxonomy): Eukaryota > Fungi > Ascomycota > Saccharomycetes > Phaffomycetales > Wickerhamomycetaceae > Wickerhamomyces > Wickerhamomyces canadensis. The sequence continues at coordinate 147,418 of PPMU03000021.1, read as the reverse complement.
CAGCTCATAGTACTACTACTGTTCTAGATTCAAAAGAAGCACCATTTGTTAAATCTTATCTGCAAATCAGAGAATTTTAGAAAGAACTAAAGCAATAATTAGCAAAAAAAATTTTAATATGCCAAAAAAATGCGCAAGCCCGGAGTCGAACCGGGGGCTCAAAGATGGCAACTTTGAATTTTACCGCTAAACCACTTGCGCTTCTCGATGACTCATTACCTTAAAGTTCCGAACCGGTGATGCCGGATTTTGAGTAGCCCTTACCATTTTCCATGAATGCCTCGGAATGCCTCGGAAGACGTTCTCAATATATATCTTCAACTTTCCAGGTCAGTGTTTGATTTCGATCTGAAGTTTACAGATACAATCGAGATCTGTACGGCTCAAAAGAACAGCTACTGATCACATTGCCAATAATACATGGACTCTTCAGTTTTTTTTTACCTGTAGAACCGAACCAGAATTTTTGACACAAAAACATCCAAACACCACATCTCCTTTTGAAGTTTCGAAAACGAAAACATTGAACATTGGGGACTTTAACGAAGCAACTTTCCCCTTCACTCGCCGATTCAGTGACCGTTTCAAGACTTATATGAGATGGTTTCACTGTCATCAAGCTACCTGGACATTAGAATCCCTCTTATAACCGTCAGAATCTTTCTCATAACGGCCATCATTGCATCTCTGATCTTTGGGATCCTCCTTCCATTCTCATTCCTTTCAGTGAATTACCTCTACAATCATCTCATACCGACTGCTACCATCGATCTACCGGTTTCAAACTACGTTTTGAACTATGATTTCACCAGCATTCCTCCTTTCATCATAATCGGGAAGACATTGACCCCATTATATGCAAATCAACAAACCAACAGAGAAGCAGAAAGAATATTTGATAGTTTTGATTTCGATTTGAGTTATGATTTCAAGTTTAAGTTCAATGCTTTTTGTCAAGATAATAAGTACAAGTATGAGCCAATCATGTATAAGATTTCAATAGTGTCAAGTCATCTGGTTAATACGTTGAGTCCATATGGTTCAAGAGCCTATATCCCCAAGAGATTTCATCTATGGCCATTGACCAATAACATACATCAGTTGAATAACCCACAGGTGTTGGTATCGAGCATGAATACATTAATATTGAACTGTAATGATGATAATGAATACAAGAAGGGAGTTGCTGTTGAAAATCTAATACCACCGTTCTTGAAATGGATGACCCCTCCAATTATAACAAAATTTGAGATCAATTCGAAAGATTCAAGGTTTGAGATTGACTTGTTCAAAAACATAAGATTCAATGATTATATAACTGAAGAAAATAGGAGACATTTCACAGAGGGAAAGTTCAATATACTTCTGGAATTCAATAAGGATAATATCATTATTGATCCTACAAAATCAGAGATATCTATCAATGTATCATGGAAAGGATTGAGATATTATCTATACAACTACAAGATATTGAGTTATATCGTATCAAGTTTCACCTTATGGATCACCTCATCAGTAGTACTTGTCAGTACTGTTGGTGGATTAGTGCTATGGAGAGAAGCAACGGGCGAAGATCAAGAGGCTGAAAAGACGATATTTGATGAAGACAATACTGAAGATACACCAATTGTATTAGAAGGTGATATCCACAGAGGATTCGCAGGAATGGATCCAGGAGAGAATATCAAGTTTAGGATTGACGTCTCAGAACAGACTCAAAGACCAGCTTCGTGAAGGTTGATTTGTTCTGTTATTCCAGTTTCCCTTTTTTCTTTTCAAGAATGCTTACGTTCAAAGAAAAGATACAGGCGGGAGCCATAACCATTGTAGTTTCAAGTCATTCTAGTCATCGCAGTGTGTATATGTGTATAAAAGTATGTATGATCAACCCAAGCCAAGATGCAGTATCACCATTACATCATCTTAGTAAATCAGACATCACAAACTAATAAAGGATCAACAAACCATCTTTCAGTATCCAGACAACCGTTCTCAAAGATCTCGTCATTGATGAATTTGATATATTTCTCGTACTCGTCAACGACTAAATCCCATTCATTCAATGCCTTACCTAAATCATTGAAATGTTTAACACTGGCAAACATTTCGTCATTTCTCTTTAGATCAGTGGATTTCTTGGTGTCTTTAGTGTTGTTCAATCCTAGGAAAGTATCTAACTGTGTTGAAGTTCTAGGGGATCCAATCTCTAAAAAGTTACTCAATGTGTCAGCGATCATGGATTCGGAACCTGAGTCAGAAGCACTATCATCCTCATCCTCGTCAGTGATGATCAATCCAATACCATTCGTACCATATTTATTCAACTCATCAAATGGAAGTTTTGGTTTCCCAGGAATGTTAGAATGCGGAGTCAAGATCTCCTCAAACTGGAAAAACTTTTTCGGTTTAACAAAGTTTCTCACTGATTCAGAAGAAGAAGGTGGAGTTGGCAATAAATTTGAGTGTGATTGAGTAGAAATTGAATGCTTTGAATATGCCTCGATAACTTTTGCCTGTAATCTCTGAAACGATTCATTAGTTGAGGTCAACTGATATCTATATCTGAACGATCTCGGTTCTGGTATTTTGACTAACAGTTCTGGTGGCATTGGAATTGAATCCATTGAATTTGGATTCGTACTAACCTGAGACCCACTCATTATACCAATGTTTCCTAATGATGATGCCAATGAACTCAAACTTGTTGAAGAAACTTTCTCACTGACTTGTTGTTGTTGGTATAGAGATGAAGAACTTGACTTTTTGGAATCATCATCTGATATCGAAGGAGAGGGAGAGGATGGTAATAACGCAAAAGAATCACCAAGTGTATGCTGTTGTCTTGCGATTGGTGAGGTTCTATTGGAGTTCAAGGAAGTCATTGATGAGTTATTTGGAACTCTGAGTGATTGATTGATGGAAGGACTTGGCGATTTTGAGGTACATGATGTGCTATTGTTAGGCGATCCAACTTTCTTGAAAAAACTCAAAGCAGTGCCCAAGATTGGCACTTTATTCAATGTTGATGATGAACTTGATCTTGAAATAGATGGGGATATTTGAGGTGAGCCAGTTGGTGTCTTGGAAACACTTGTAGGGAATGAAGTCTTTGAACCGAAAGGAGTAATGGATCCTAATGAACTTGAATAAATTGCATCATCGAAGATTTCAAAAGCGTAAATCTTCTTGCTTTGTGGAATCACTATGGTTGAAGAGGATGAACTCTTTGACACTGGAGCTGAAGGATCAAGAATATTGATGATTGAATTTGATGATAGTTCATTACCGAAGGAACTAGCTGATGTGATTACCAATTTTTTATTTAAGATGGGGTTTGATGGTAGTAGTTCAAATTGTAAGATGGATGAATTAGGATCTGAAGAATCTAAATGATCTTTGAACTTCTTATAAGTCAATGATAGATTTTCTCGAACTATTTTTCGATATTCATTAAGAAATGATCCACCAGAAGCAAAATTACGACCACTTTCAAATTTTAGCGTCTTTGAGCCAACAATCTTGAAAGTTATCAATCTATGATATAAATGTCTAATCAATGGTTGCCAATGAACGAAAAATGACTCCCATATAGGTTTTGAAATCAGGTACTGTGATAGATTATAGATCAATGAGGCTCTATCATTTTTAATCCAGTCTTCTTTCAACTCTTCTTCTTCAGAATCATCATTCTGTCTACCAATGTTGTACTCTAATGGGATTAGATCCCACAAGTTGAACAGAGCGGACAATGATTTCGTTTGACAAAACATATTATCGGTAGATAACATTCTAATGAGTCCACTTATCCAGAACTTCCAATTTAACTGGGTCAAGGATCGATGACCATAATCATTTGGGTCATTAACATATAGGGATAATTGTAACACCAAATCATAGATGATTTCACAGGTAATAGCATTATATGGCATTGTTGAACCTGCTTTTCTCAGTAGTAATGATTCAAATAACCCAATAATGGTTTTGTTTGTCCTTGGAGTTGACTTGAAATCATGGACCAAAGTCTGCATAACTTTTAATAGCTTCAAAAAAGATGAATTTTGTAAGATCAGCTGATAATTATTCAATTTCCCATTTTTGGAAACAATGTTATGAGTATTGAAGAAGGCAATGACTTCAGTAGAACTGTCATTGAAATGGATAGTCCTCGACTTCCTTAGCATTGAGATATTAGAATTCAGAATCTCATATAGATGACAATATATCACAATTCCAGCAGGATTACTCATTGTAAATTGTAAATGACTTGAATTTGATTGGTTATAGCCCAGACAGGTTTCCAAGTAATGCTTTAAAAAAGATCTAAAGATATCAGAGTCATAACTAGCCCATCTCTTGACCCAATTTGTAACTTTCAAATCGACTTCCAGAACTTCATCATACTCATCGTTCTCAGTGTAGAAGTTCAGAGTTTTTGGAGCATTCATGCAATTCATACTCAACAACTTAGAAGAAGGATCATCATGTAAGAGATGTGCATAATCACCTCTATAGTTTATGAATTTCCGAAGATGCAAAGGGAAGTGAGCAGTAGGGACTGGAGTTGAAATGAGATCATTAGTCATTAGGAATGAGTTTATGGAGTGGTTTTTAACAAAGAGAGTGAACAGCAAAATATCGGCAAATTTGGGGAGATGGAAGAATGCAAAGTTGAAAGTCTTGCCAATGAAAGCATTGAGATTCAGAGATAGGTTTTTGAGATTGAAGAGCTTGGTGAATATGAAATGCAGGGTCATTATGAGAAGATCAGAGTACACACCCTTGTCATCACTCCTCCATTCTTTTCTCGACATGATCCTCGATACAGACTCGAGGTAGCACGTTCTGTCGACGTAGACCATCTTGTTCCAGCTGTTCTGCAGATCTGACAGCAGAAGGCTCCAGTACTTAGCGAGGATAGACGTGGCAGCATCATCATCAACTCCTCCCTCAGAAGCAACAGCATCGTCAGGGCCGAGCTCCAACCGGAGGAACTTGAGCAGCGTCAGGCGGATGTGGTTCGACTTGGAGGAGAAGGAGGACTTGTACAGGAGCAGCTTGTAGTCAGCGGCGAGCTTCTTGTAGTGCTTCTGGAGCTCAGGCGTGGTGGTGGTGGTGGTGGTGGGATTGGGATTGGGATTGGCGCTAAGCGAGGAATGCGAGAAGGTGTCTGGCAGGGCGGCGAGCCTCTCTGTGGAGGAGTGCCTGGAGGAGGGCAGCGCCTGGTCCCTGATGCGTGCCACCGTGGGCTTCGTGAGGATCATTCTGGAAGCGCCCTGGATCTCTTCTGAAATAGCGCAGGGTGCAAAACAAACAATGTTGAGAATTTCCCTTAAGACGTAGCCTGTTTCAGTATGAAATTGAGCCCTGCACGTGACACGCTGCTCGATCCGATGCGATTTTTATTTATAGTCACGTGTGTAGTCAGGTGACTCGAAAGAAGAAGAGGTTACCCTTCCCTTAAACGACGTTACCATAGAGAAAAAAAAAGCATTGGAAAATTCAGTATCGATTCCGATACTCTTCCTCAAGCTGAACAAACACAATAACGGAAATGTCAGACAAGAGACAGCTGGAGTCGGCCTCTGACGCTGCTGCTGGCGAAGACGGTGCGAAGAAGAGAAAGGTGATTGATTCGCTCTCAGACTCAGGTCCTCTCTCCCAGAAGGATGTTGTTTATTTTCAAAAGGAAGCCATCTACAGACAACTGGTTCACTACAGAACTAATGCTTCCATCGTGGAGTCTGACTTGAGAACGTACACCAAGTACTACGAAGAGTATAAACAGAAGCTGCTGTTGTTACTGACCTGGGTTGATCAGTTTGCTCAACTAGCCACTGCTTTTGTAGGTGGTGCTTCTGATGCTGATATTGACAGTATAAACTTTCTATTATCCATCGATATTGACTCCAAGAGTGATGATTTTTTGAAAGAGTTGGATGCAAAGAAAGAATCTCTGAATTCAATTCTGAACAAACTAGCCAAAAATCAATCATCAGATTACGTTGAGAAGTCAAACTCATTGATTCAATCCATTGAAGAATTGAAACTCCAGAAAATTGAATTGACAAAACAAAACCAACTCATAACATCGAAATATGATTCATTACACACGACATATTTAGACCTGATAAGAACAACAGAAAGATCAAATAGTAAGACACTTGAGAGAGTCAATGGTGTGAAGAAAGAAGAAGCAGGTCAAGCCACGGAGGTGAAAAAGGAAGATACACCAGCAAATTCCACCAATAGTGTCAATCAGGACCAATTAGATGAATTGAACTTGAAATTAAAAGAGTATTCTTCCACTATAGATGCACAGAAATCAATCATTGATGACCAGTTGATCAAATTGACGAATTTGAACGATGAGATTTCCAAATTGAATAAATCCTCCAAGTCAAGCATAGATGTTAAGAATTCAAACGAATACAAAGAATTATTATCGAACTATGAGACTTTAAACATTGAACACAATGAATTTTTGCAAAAACATGATATATTACAAGAGAACTTTATCAATCTAGAAAAGAAATCAAATGCCTTGAATGATGTGCTGGGTAACAAATTTGAAGATGAGAAAAACAAGATTGTTGATCAGTTTTCCAAACTTGAAAATGATTTGATTAGGATCAGAACCGCTAGAGATGAATTGCTATCACAGAAATCTATTTTGGAATCAGATAAATCCAGGTCAACAGTAATCAAAGAATTGCAAGATCTATTGGCAGAACAATCGAAGATCTTTGAATCAAAAACAGAATCAGATGTTGCAAATGGGAATAATGATGAAGATCCTGAAACGTTGAAGAAGAAGAACACTATTCTAACATCAGAATTGCAAAGTTTGGAAAAAGCGTTCCACTCACTACAGTCATCACAATTCTCCAAGATAATCAAGACTATTGATTATGAGTCTCAATTAGCAAAATATAAAGTTGAGAAACAGAAAGCTGATCAAAAGTATTTTGCAGCAATGAGATCAAAAGATTCGTTAATCACCGAAATCAAAACCTTGAAAGATTTGGTAAAGAATCTAGAAGCTAAGAATGCCACGCTAGAAGAGTTGAAAACATTTTCTCAAGAAGAATTCAATAGTCTTGAAAATGCACTAACAAACTCCAACAAACTGTTGATATTGAAACAAAGAGAAATCGCAACTTTGACAAAATCAATCACCGCAATAGAAATGAAACTAAAAGCGTCACAACTTGAAGTCCAGACGTTACAACAAAGTCAATCATTCAATTCAGAACAATTGAACACACTGTTGAAATCGGAAACCGAATTGAAATTGAAACTATCCAAGGCGCAATCCCAACTATCGTCCACAAAACAACAGTTGGCCAAATACAAGTCGCAAGGGTCAGACGCAGTCAACGAAGAAGAAGTCGAACATTATAGATCGATGATCTATTGTACGGTATGCTCGATCCGTCGGAAAGATCGTGTGATTACAAGTTGTGGACACATTTTCTGTAAAGCCTGTGTTGACAAGAGAATTGAGACCCGTTCCAGACGGTGTCCCACATGCAATCACGCTTTCGGCAACAACGATGTGCTGTCGGTGATCCTGTAAGTATATCTAATGAAGAACCCTGAGAATATAGATAATGAAGACAGACAGACGCGTAACGAACATTTTTACCGTTAAGCGACGCGTCCTGCTTACGTAAAGATAAGAGTATTTGAGACCGGACTCACATGTACCCGCAGTAAACGGAGGTTGATGTTTCGGTGGCAACAACGTCGTTTCTTTTTCCAGCACTTTTTTTGCCGGCCTATTTAAACTTGCGAAAATCCACTTTTTTGCAAGAAAAACGAAAACAATTGGAAACTTTACCAAAACAGAAATATTTCCTTTTTAGGAAAGAAAAACATGGAGGAGATATCGATTGTCACCAAGCCGATCGAACTGCCAGACACCATCAACAACACCAACAACAGTATTAATAATAATATTGATGATGATGAGCAGAAGGACAACGGCAAGAAGCACGGGCTAGCGGAGGAGGACAGAGAGAAGGAGGAGGAGGACAAGGCAAAAAGAGTGAAGGTGGACGGCGACGATGCCCCAAAGGAAGAGGCCACAACGCAGCTCCAACCGCAACACCAGGAGCCAACACCGCAGCCAGAGGAACTCAAAGCCAGCGTGCCTCTGAAGGTAGAGGATGCCCAGGCCGAACTCTCTGCTGATACCACCACCACACCAATTGCCGCAACTGATGCATCGTCAACTCCAATCCCATCGCAATCCGAAGAATCTCAACAGCAGCAACAACAACAACAACAACAACAACAGATAGACTACTCCACAATGACACCCGCCCCAAAACCTCCATCAGAACCTGATCTCAACAATCTACCCCAGAATCCAATCCCAAAACATCAAGAACAATACGCTTCCAGAATTTTAAAGATCATCAAGAGAATGAAAGATGCTGGTCCTTTTTTACAACCTGTTGATACTGAGAAATTGAAAATCCCATTCTATTACAATTTTGTTCCAAGACCAATGGATATCTCCACCATTGAAAAGAAACTAAGCGTTCATGCTTATGATGATATATCTGCTTTTGTTGCAGATTTCAACCTGATTGTTGAAAATTGTATAAAGTTCAATGGTCCAGACTCTGCAATCTCTCAGATGGCTAGAAACGTTCAAGCAACATTTGAAAAACATTCTTTGAATATGCCACCAAGAGAACTACCCCCAAATAGTAAAGTGACGAATTCTGGTAGAAGAAAACAAAGTTCAACCTCAACTGAGTTACTCAATGCCGAAGGTGTCCCAACAATCAGAAGGGACTCTACAACCACTACAAATGGAAGACCAAAAAGGGAAATCCATCCACCAAAACCAAAAGATATGCCATATGATATCAGACCAAGAAAGAAGAAGTATGTTCCTGAACTGAGATTCTCACAACAAGTGCTGAAAGAACTAAATTCCAAGAAATATGAGGCTTTCAACTATCCATTTTTAGAACCTGTTGATCCTGTTGCTTTGAATTGTCCAACTTATTTCGACTATGTCAAAGAACCAATGGATTTCCAGACTATTCAAAACAAACTGAACAATAATCAATATGAAAATGCTGATGAATTTGAACGTGATATTCGTTTGGTTTTCAAGAATTGTTATCTTTTCAATCCAGAAGGCACTGCCGTTAATATGATGGGTCACAGATTAGAGGCTATTTTTGATAAGAAATGGCTTGATAGACCTCAAACCCCACAAACACCACAACAATCTGAAGACGAGTATTCATCTGAAGAAGAGAGTGATAATGAAGTTATCGATGAAAGTACAATCACGAATCCTGCAATTCAATTCATGGAGGAACAGTTGGAAAGAATGAAGTTAGAATTAGCCAAATTGAAGAAGGATGAATTGGACAAACTTAAAAAAGCAAGAGCTGCTAAAAAGAAGGCCAAAAAACCTAAGAAGAAGAGAAGAAGCTCGAACGTTGCAATTACTTTTGACATGAAGAGAGAACTGAGTGAAAAAATCAATGAATTGCCAGAAAAGAAGTTGAATCAAGTATTGGCTATCATAAGTGAATGCTTGAATCTACCAAATGACGGGGAAGAGATTGAACTTGACATTGATCAACTGGATAACAATACCATTTTAAGATTATACCAGTTTGTCTTCAAGAAGAAATCCACCTCAACCGCATCCCGTCGTCCTAATGTTATCTCACTGAATGGTTCCAAGAAGAGCAAGAAATCCAAGAATCTATCAGAAGCTGAACAGAGCAGACAGATTGAAAACTTGAAGAAGAAAATTGAACTCTTGGATCAATCAAACAATCTCAACACATCGACGTTTGACGATCAATCTGATGATTCTGATGATGATGCCAGTTCTGAAAGTTCAGAAGAAGAATAATAATGATGTCTTGCTTGACCCTAGTAAATATATTCCTACAAGCCACCACCCCACATAAAAGTTGTATTAATAATAAACTCATGAATATAAGATCTTTGATCATGTAGGCAGTCAACTGACATATCAAAGCAGTAATAAATCAACCGTTTATTGCTGAAGTGATTTCCGGCCCAGGCAAACCGGAATTGCATTTTTTCTAATACAAAAACAAAGCAGAAACAGCCGCCATCACCAAAAAGATTCACTAAAGCCAATTCGCCACTGATTGAAGATGTCTGTGGAAGTGACAGATCTTCTTGCAGAGCTCCAATTGGACGATCCAATCGCTGACATCAAACACAGATTTTTAAACCCTTCAAATGTGCTGCCCTGGGATCTCTTAGACATTGTCCAGACGGTCCCTCACCAATCCAAAGTGGAATTATACGACTCTTTAACAAAGCTACCTGGTTCAATCTCAAGAACAAAGTACCGTTCCAAGAGAAGAGGAATCGAGTGCAAAGTCGTGGACTACGTCGAGGAATTAAACGCTGCCGATTTGAAGAACTCACAAAGTTCAACCTCGATTAGTCTCACAAGGAAGTACGCTGCTAAAGAGAATTCCCTAAGAGGTTCCACTTCAAACCTGCCTTTTAGACCTGGTGGGATATCAATGAAGAATGATTTGGGAACAAATGAGACAATAAATTTGCATAGAGATGCCGATGGATTGTTTGATATGGCTCAAGGTTTATCTAGAGGGTTAAGATTGGGTGATGATGAAAACTCCAGTATAACGAACGTTGAGGAATTAGAAGAACAACAACATGAAGAGAATGAAAAAGAAGATGAGAATACACTTGAAAAAGAGGCAAATGTCATTGGATTGGATGATATCCAAGAAGATGAATCATCAACACACAGTTCCAACACATTTGAGAAAGAAATTGATGAGTTATTACCAGTTGACATAAACTTTGGACGTTCAGTACACTTAAATGATGATACCAAATTACAACAAAGAAAAGATTGGGCCCATGTTGTTGATCTAAACCACAAGATTGAAGATTTTGATGAACTAATTCCAAACATGGCTAGAACATGGCCATTCGAACTAGATACTTTCCAACAAGAAGCAGTCTATCATTTAGAACAAGGTGATTCAGTTTTTGTCGCTGCACATACATCTGCTGGTAAGACTGTCATTGCAGAGTATGCCATTGCAATGGCCAATAGAAACATGACGAAAGCCATCTATACCTCACCAATTAAAGCCTTGTCAAATCAGAAATTTAGAGATTTTAAACAAGATTTTCAAGATGTTGATGTTGGTTTAATTACAGGTGATGTTCAAATAAACCCTGAAGCTAATTGTTTGATCATGACTACTGAGATTTTAAGATCTATGTTATACAGAGGTGCTGATCTTATTAGAGATGTTGAATTTGTCATTTTTGATGAAGTTCATTATGTTAATGATATAGATAGAGGTGTTGTTTGGGAAGAAGTTATCATCATGTTACCAGATCATGTTAAATTCATCTTATTGAGTGCAACTGTCCCAAATACTTTTGAATTTGCAAATTGGGTTGGTAGAACCAAACATAAAGATATCTATGTGATTTCAACACCTAAAAGACCTGTCCCATTGGAAATTTCAGTATGGGCAAAGAAAGGATTAATCAAATTGATTGACGCTGAAAGAACTTTCTTGGAGAAAAACTTTAGTGAATACCTTGAGCTATATGAAAATAAAAAAGGAGCTCCTGGATCTCAATCACAACAATCCGGAAGAGGAGGAAGAGGTGGCTCCAACAATGGTCGTGGTGGTCGTGGAGGTAATAATGGAGCTGGAAATGGTGGAAGAGGTGGTGGTAATTTCTCTGGACGTGGCGGACGTGGAGGAGGTGCAGGTTCAGGTGGTCGTGGTGGTTCGAATCAAAGATTTAATCAAGTGAGTCGTCCAAACAAAAACACATGGATCGAACTAGTTCAATTCTTAAACAGTAATAACTTACTGCCTGCTGTTGTTTTTGTTTTCTCCAAGAAGAGATGTGAAGAATATGCCAATACTTTAACAAGTATAGATTTTTGTAATGCCAAAGAGAAATCTCAAATCCATATGTTTATTGACAAGGCTGTTTCAAGATTGAAGAAAGAAGACAGAGAATTACCACAAATTCTTGCAATTAGAGACATGTTATCTCGTGGGATTGCAGTGCATCATGGTGGGTTATTACCTATAGTGAAGGAAGTGATTGAAATTTTATTTGCAAAAACATTAGTCAAAGTGTTATTTGCCACTGAGACTTTTGCAATGGGGTTGAATTTACCAACAAGAACTGTTGTTTTCAGTGAATTGAGAAAACATGATGGTGTTAATTTTAGAAACCTATTACCTGGTGAGTTTACTCAGATGTCTGGTAGAGCTGGTCGTCGTGGTTTGGATAAAACAGGTACAGTTATTGTAATGTCATATACTGAACCAATGAGTAAATTGACTTTCAAAGATGTCACTTTAGGTACCCCTACTAAGTTGGTTTCACAATTTAGATTGACCTATAATATGATTTTAAACTTGTTAAGAATTGAAGCATTAAGAGTGGAAGAAATGATCAAACATTCATTCAGTGAGAATACATCACAGACTTTATTACCAGAACATAAGAGAAAAGTTGAAGAATTGGAAGCTGAATTGAAGAAACTCCCACCTTTGGACATTCAAGACGGTTTTACAATTGAAGAATTACAAGATGTATTTGATGAAATCATCAAGTATAAAAATTTAACCAAATCAATTCTTTTAGAATCATTGAACAATCCTGTTACACTGAAAAGATTCAGACCTGGAAGATTGTTGGTATTCAAGGATACAACAGGTATAACAAGGTTAGGATTCTTGATCAGAATGGAAAATACTTCCTCATCACCTGACAAGACTTTACTATCAGTTTTAACTTTCAACGTTGGTAAAAGTCAAAAAGAAGAACCAACAGGATTACCATTTCTTTCACAAATTCCAGGTTTCATCAAGACCCATTTCACCAAAATGATATATAACAATGATTTGAAAGTTGTTCAAATTCCATTATTAAACGTTGAATTGGTTTGCAGAGCTAGTTTCAATGGTGATATTTTCCAAGTTTTGAAGAGTAATCAAGTTGTTATTGCACAATTGAAGAGTCAAATTGAATTATATTTGAAATTCCAACATAAATTAGAAGAAACTGGTGATACTGGATTTGCATCGGTTAAGTTGGTTGAATTGCAAAAAGAAAGAAATGAATGTATTTCCAAAATTTCTGAAAGTCCAGTGATTAAATCCAAGAATTTCTCCAAAATGTTTCAAGTTTTAAACAAAGAATATCAAATTAATGAAGAAATCAATCAATTGAATTCGTTAATGTCTGATGAGAATTTGGAATTGTTACCAGATTACGAACAAAGATTAGAAGTATTGAAAGAATTAGAATTTGTTGATAAGAACTTAAATGTTGTTCTGAAAGGTAGAGTTGCATGTGAGATCAATAGTGGTTGGGAATTAGTTTTAACTGAACTAATCTTGAACAATTTCCTCGGTGATTTTGAACCTGAAGAGATTGTTGCATTATTATCAGCATTTGTTTATGAAGGTAAGACTTCAGAAGAAGAAGAAAGTAAAATAACACCAAGATTGGAAAAAGGTAAAGATAAAATCTTGGAAATCATGGGTAATGTCATTGATGTTTACAACAAGTATCAAATCAGCTTGACCTCAGAAGAAGAGAATTTCTTTGAGAGGAAAAGATTTGCATTGGTCAATGTCGTTTATGAATGGGCTAGAGGAATGACATTCAAAGAGATTATGGAGCTTAGTGTTGAAGCAGAAGGAACAATTGTGAGAGTCATTACAAGGTTGGATGAAGTTTGTAGAGAAGTGAAATCAGCAGCGTTGATCATTGGTGATTCGTCATTACATGCAAAGATGAGTTCAGCACAAGAAAAAATCAAAAGAGATATTGTATTTTGTGCAAGTTTATATCTATAACATTCTTCTCTGAATTGTTATCCCCAATAATCCATGATCTCCATTGATTATCTTATTTCTTGTAAAATTTGAGGCTTTTGTATAACCATGTATGTAATTAATGAATCCAATTAATCTGAAAAGTATCCTTCTTGCTTTTACTATTTGCATTTTTTTGGTATGAGGAGATCCATATTTGGGTAGTTTCAAAATGCCATGATTGATCAGATACTGATTCAAATAGGATGATTTGTTAAGTTGGTGATTGATGCTATTACCCAAGATATCCACTTCAAACTCATCCCCAAATCTCTCCAATAAAACTAGTGATTTTTGTAAGTTGAACAGATTAAACCCAACCTGTTCTATAGAATCCACATCTACCAACACTTTCTTTTTCTTCTTGTTCTTCTTTTCACCCTCATCATCCTTCTCTTCAACTTCAACGTGTTGTCGTTGATATGGATACAGAACCATCAACAAAACTTCATCTTTCAAATGCAAATCTCCAAACTTGACCAGCTTCTTCAAATTATCCATTCTGAGCTTCACAAGCCGAAGTTTTCTCTCATTTTCATTGACAAATCTCCTCAATATTGGACTATGTTTTTGGTTCACTTTTGTAGTATTGTCCAGTGGTGTTTGGAATGGGCTTTGATAAGAATTAATTCCTAAAGAAAGAGACCTGTAGAACCGCATTTGAGATGAGAATTTCGAGGAGATGGTCCGTATCAGTGTGCTGTGCCGTATGAACATGTTTTTGAACTTCTTAAATGACCAATTATGCCTTGTTTTTATGAATAACTTCTATAATTGCATTGTTCCAGTGGCTTTTTCCGTCTCTCTTTTTTTTTCATCATCACAAAATTTTCCATAGCGATGAGCTCAAAAACAATTATGTCCATCACCACTTTCTCAACTTCAACTAGATAAATAAACCCCCTTTTATCAATAGAAAACTGCAAGTGAGATGTCCTCGAAGGCTTCAGGGACACCAAAAGGAACCCCACGCAAAAAAGGTGCGTCCTCAACGGACGATTCCATCAAACCACCATCATCAGCAAAGACAAAAATCCCAAGAACCTTCGTTGTGAGACCATCACCAAACTTCTCTGCGAAATCCACTGCAAAAGCCCTTCTGCATCCTTCAATCTTGAAAGCCATCGATCTGACACCAGGATCGTTGGTGCATCTGGCGAAAGAAGGGGAGAATGGGGTATTGGCTATGGCATATCCTGCCGATGAAGGATGTCCTTACAACGTCATACAGTTGAACCAGAGTCTTCGAGCAGTATCAAATCTTGTTCTTGGTGATAGGCTAGAAGTGTCAAAAGTGCAAGCACAACCATCGTATGCATTGAGCGTCACGGTGGGTGCAGTGAATGGGACGAAATTGACCGAGAGAAGTAGGAAGTCCATAGAGAAGTACCTTGATGATGTTGGGATTGTGATGCCAGGGATGCAATTCAACAAGTTTGGGTTCGCTGGAGAGGTTGAAGGTGATGAGAAGCAGTACGATACGATGGTGATTGTGGAGGTTGACGATGGCACAGAGCTCAAGAGTCTAGAGATTAACGATCACAAGACTGAACAAGCTGATGAAGTTGAAGGGGGAGGAAGTTTCCAAACATTCATCGCACCAGCATTGTTATTCAAAAGAGGCTCAACGGTGGTTGTACTGAGTGATGAGAACGAACCTAATCGCAAATACGGTCTACCTAAATCAACAAGATACTCTCAAGTTGGTGGGTTAACCAAACAGATTGAACTATTGAAATCTACAATTGAACTACCATTACACCAACCAACGCTTTTTTCAGATTTTGGTGTAACTCCACCAAGAGGAATCCTATTACATGGACCACCAGGGACCGGTAAGACGATGTTGCTTAGAGCAGTGGCATCAGAGACCAATGCCCATGTTTTAACCATCAATGGACCTTCAATTGTTTCCAAATATCTGGGAGAAACTGAATCTGCATTGCGTGATATATTCAATGAGGCCAAAAGATACCAACCATCAATCATATTCATTGATGAGATTGATTCATTGGCTCCAAGTAGATCCAATGATGATTCAGGAGAAGTTGAAAGTCGAGTTGTTGCTACGTTATTGACTTTGATGGATGGTGTTGGTGATGGTGGAAGATTAGTTGTTGTTGCAGCTACAAATCGTCCAAATGCCATAGATTCAGCATTAAGAAGACCTGGTAGATTTGATCAAGAAGTTGAGATTGGTATTCCTGATATTGAAGCAAGAAATGAAATATTAAACTTACAATTCAAAACGATGAAGAAACATAATTTAACAGATTTAGAGATTACGAATATCGCTTCAAGGACTCATGGTTATGTTGGTGCAGATTTGATTGCATTGTGTAGAGAAAGTGTGATGAAGACAATCCAAAGAGGTTTAACCAATGACATCCCTTCAATTGAACTGAAAGTTAACTTTGAAGATGTTGAATTAGCTCTGCCTGAGATAAGACCAAGTGCAATGAGAGAGATTTTTCTTGAAATGCCAAAAGTCTATTGGAGTGATATTGGAGGACAAGAAGAGTTGAAATTGAAACTAAAAGAAATGATTCAATTACCATTGGAAGCAGCAGAGACTTTTAAGAAACTAGGTGTCTCTGCACCAAAAGGTGTCTTGTTATATGGGCCTCCAGGTTGTTCGAAAACTTTAACAGCTAAAGCATTAGCCACTGAATCAGGTGTGAATTTCCTTGCAGTGAAAGGCCCAGAGATCTTCAACAAGTATGTTGGTGAATCAGAGAAAGCCATTAGGGAGATTTTCAGAAAGGCTAGAGCTGCATCACCTTCAATTATTTTCTTTGATGAGATTGATGCGTTATCACCAGACAGATCAGAAGGAGGAGGGGGAACCTCCGCAGCGAGCCATGTTTTAACGTCTTTGCTGAACGAGATTGACGGTGTTGAAGAGTTGAAAGGAGTGGTGATTGTGGCAGCCACAAACCGACCAACAGAGATTGACGCAGCGTTGCTGAGACCAGGAAGACTCGACAGACATGTGTATGTATCCCCACCAGATTTCGAGGCAAGACTGCAAATCCTCAAGAACTGCACCAAGAAGATGGCCATAAACTCTGAAGAGGTCGACTTGAACGAACTAGCTGCAAAGACTGAAGGCTGTTCTGGTGCTGAAGTCGTCTTGTTATGTCAAGAGAGTGGGTTGGCAGCCATTATGGAGAACAAAGACGCTGAGAGAGTGGAGAAGAGACATTTCTTGAAGGCTCTTGGGGAGATCTCCAGAGGAATCACCGAGGAGATGCTGGATTATTACCGTGCTTTTGCCAACAGAAGCGGTATTGAGGTTGAAAGGTGAGTATTGTAGTGATAGATAAAAAGTCATGTTGAAGCTATTTTTGGTAGTTTCAGTCGCTTTTCTCTGCTTTTTTCGAGAAGTTGTAGAATAAAGACACCCACAGTCTCATAAATGCATCGATATCCACCAAAAACACACTCGATACCGTCCAAAACAGCCCAGAAACAGACTGCTCTCTTTTCCATTGTTTACATTTTTTTTTATAAAAAAAAAACAAAAAAATCACAGCAAAAGAAGCCTTTTAAACAGGCAGAAACGCAATGACTTCTGACAATTTAACGCTGCTGACACCGGAGATTCTCGACGAGGGCTACACAGACAGTTCAGAGGTGTACTCTTTGATCTACTCGCTTCCTTCTCCAGCAAACTGCGTCGAATTTAACGGGAATCTGATAGCAGTGGGCCATAATGATGGTGTATCAATTCTAACACCAATCCCTTCAGATTCCAGCATCTCCAAAGCCCATCCTTCCAAGTTCCAACAAGAATGGGTTTTCCAAGTTACGAGCGTCCAGAAGATCAAACCAAACGTCAGCTGCATCAAATTTACTTCGAAATACCTGATTTTAGGCCATGAAGACTACTCAATTAGCGTTATAAACCATTTAGACCCACAGGAGATTACAAAAGGAGGGATAAACTTGGTTGGTCATAGTGATTTTATCAACAGTATTGATGTTTTGGATAACGGGAACACGATTGTGAGTGCAAGTGATGATAAGACTGTTCGAGTGTGGGATGTTTCCACTGGTGAAGAGACCCATTTATTCCAGATTGATGCGATTCCAACATTGGTTAAATTCTGGATCGACTCTGACTATGACAAGCTCATCATTGTTGAGAATGACAATGTGGTGAAGGTTTTAAACTACAAGAGTTCAGTTTGGGATTGTGCGATATATCCAATCCCGTACAGTCTCAACTCAGACAATTCAATCAAGGACGTTTTGGTCAATGACGACGGGAACCTCACAGTCATTGGAGACTCAGGTTGGTTGAAAGAGTACAACCTTTTGACGTTGAGAGGCGGATCAGGCTATACATACCCATTGAACGAGGCACAACTAAGCGGGTGGATAACCTCTAATGCTAAATACATCACCTCAGCACATAATCTAATTGGATCGATTGGACATGAACGCTCGAGTTTTATCGATTTAAAGTCGTCGTCTTCTTCCAAAGAAGTGGTTCAGTTTAAATTGACGTTACCTTCTTTGAGTATCCAGGACGGTGCCATCAACAAAGACGGTGTTGTTGCGGTGTTGAGTGGTGTCAAGCTGGTTCTTCTAAGACCGTTTGACAGTTACGAGGCGTTGCAGTATGTATAAGCCTGTTTAATAGATAGTTTATCAGTTGAATGGCCAATATCACTCCAATTTTGGTGGTTCTTTTCGCAATGGACTGTAGTTGTCTGTATAAAGTGATTGATATCAGCATCAATGCATCATCAACAACAACAACAACAACAACAACAACAACAACAACAACAACAAACTTCATCTTCTTCATCATCTTCAACCTCTGCGCTCCAAACGAATGAAAAATGAAAAAATCCAGAGACATAAACATAAACCACCATATAAAGAAACACCATATAAAAAACCTTATAAAGAACCATGAGCAGACTGAATCTTTTCAACTTCTCTGCTTTGCTTCTCTCAGTCTCTGTCGGTTTCTACACAGGTGAGTATTATTAATATATCAGTATTCAGTCCAGCTCTAACAGAAATAGGCGTCCGCTTCTTCGAACCACTCGTCGTGTGAGTAATTACTAAACAAGCCAAAAGAACACCTCCTAACACCCACAAACAGCGAGAAACTCAGACAGGACGGCAATCTCAGAACAGACATGGAATTCCCTGAATACGATGAGAATGGTGACCCAATAATGCCTGAAATCCAGCAGTTTAAGGCCCAAAAAGAGCTGGAACAGAGGGAAAAATTGGAGAATTCATCAGCAGAGACACAGCTGGACGTTTCCAACAGCAAAGACATGGGAAAAGACTGACCACAGGCATTTTTTACCAAAGAGAGACGTATATAGCTGCTTTACAGAGACGTGAATAAAACTGCCCGATTAGGAAATCTACCAAATGCAATACAGCTCATCTCGTACAAAAAAATTTTCTTTCATTTATACCGTTCTTTAACAAAAAACACACAAAACGCTGAATTATGGGCAAATTAAAAAAGAGATCAAGATCATCGAGACACAGAGCGAACCCGCTCGGTGCTGCAGCATCTACGTCGTCCAAAAACGACGAGAATCTGACAAAAACCAAGATTTTACCATTAATCAACAACCTGAGTTCCTCCTCTGCAAACGAAAGATCAATGGCCCTCGGTGCAATCTCTGTGTTGTCTGAGGACCCAAAGTTCAGAAGGCTGCTTTTGAAGGAGAAGCTGCTCAAGATCGTGATGGAGCATTCTTTGTCTGATTCAAATTCCGAGATCATTGTGGAATCTTTTGGTCTTTTAAGGAATTTTGTCATTGAAGAAGGTTATGATGTTGCCATTTATCTGTGGAGACAGGGCATTTGGAAGACCATCGAGGAGAACTTCAACAAGGCAAAAGTCTCGTTCGACTCGATCGTCGATGACAGCAAGAAGCTGAGCAAGAATGAGACTGCTTTAGTCTTTGACTATATCGAGAATCTGCTATCTCTAGTGATTGGATTAGTGGACTCATCTGATGATATCTTCAACCAAGTCTTTGACAAGATTGATCCGTTGATTGCATTCATCAAATACATCTTGGAATACTCAATTGATCTAGAAAAGAAACAGCTAAGGATCAACATCAACCTATTCAACTCAATCCTCGATTTCATCTATGATTTCAGTTCACAATCAACCGATTTCATCAATTCGTTGGATACAAAATATGGTATAAAGACAGACATTCTCGTTGCAATAATTGATGATTTCCCTACAAGATTCAACGAATTGACCAAAATTTACATTCAAGGTATCAACTTACAACTTCTTGAATCTAAAAACTTGCTAAGTGTAACAAATGACTCAATCTCCAACATCATTCATTCATTAATCTCCAACATCAAAGATATAAACATTGAAGAGACAAGATCAAAACTGATCACAACGATAGACAACACGAGTCCAGAATCATTAGCATTAGATAAGAACTCCACAAAAGTCAAAATTGATGCAAGATCAAAATTTCAAGCCATTGAACTATCAATTGAAATCATAACTGCCATCACTGAGATAATAGCATTCAGCGATAAGCCATCCAAAAAGCAACCAACATACAACAGTGATCTCGTATCATTTTTAACAACCAGAATCCCAGAAATTCTAATCCATTTATTAAACCACTTAGAATTCAGATCAAGAAGTCTCACGGCGTTGAATAATCTCGGTTGGTTATTCAATTCAATAGAGATCCCTATTGATGATTGGTTCAATGTCTCCAAAACTGTATGGAACGAATCAATCAATGTCTTGGCTACAAATGAAGTTGAAATTGAAGATAAAATCAGTTTATTTGGAATCCTTTGGGCAATTCTAACCACATTTGGTGATGAAGTTGAAGTTTCCAATGACTTGATCAAACAGACAATTGAAGAGTTTAAGAAAGTCTCATCAATTAAAGACCAAGACGAAGATCAAGATCTAAGAGATGAATATCTAACAAGATTGATTGGTTTCTTAGCATCATTAGCCAAAAAACAGAATCAAATTGAAATAAATCTTGAAATATCAACACTGTTTATGGATCAGTTAAATTCATTACCTTCAACATCATCAAAGATCATTGTTGAGATCTTGGACAACCTGTATGATATCTATGGGGATGGGGAATTTGATTACGATGAGCCAGTGTTTGTTGGCAGACAATATCTACAAATACTCATTGAATTATCACCAAAGATCAAGACTTCTATGAAACTGATTGATAAGAATAAGAACCCAGAGTTGAAATTGAAGAGTGAAGAAGTTTTCAACAATCTAAACAAGTTCATCAAATATAAACAATCTGAACGTTAAAGGAAGTATTTAATCAGCTTCAATTAATGATATATAGTTTTCAATACATCCACACGAACGTAGAACCAAACACACATCAATTCAAAAGTAAGTAACAAGGGCCAGTTATAATCAACCATCACTTTGCTGCATACTTCTTTGCCTGTTCCAATACTTTTTGCTCATAAACTGGTCTATCTTTCCCAAAAGCTCTCCAAGCAGGTTCTTGAGCTGGTGAATCCGGATTAGGCGTATCCAACAACTCCTGAATCCCCAATACGATCTGTTTCAAGTTGATACCAGGTCTCCAATCTTGATCTTCATTCAATATAGATAAACAAATGGTCCCAGAAGGATAAACATTTGGATGGTAAAAACCAGCAGGAAATTTCACTTTTGGAGGTTTGGAAGGATAATCGTCTGGGAATGTCAACGTTATTGGATACAAGCCGTCTTCCCAGATGGTGTTCTCTTTACCAGGAATGCCTGCAACCCAGTTTTGTAAATCCAAAGAACCATCACTTGTTTTCAGTGGTTTGGCGTAGAATCCAAAAGGATGGTCTTTTCTCCATAGTTTTCTGCAAAAAAGCGTTAGTTGAAAGAGAACAAAGCCACGGTCATTGAAATACACCACATACCTTTCCTCTTGAAGACGATTCTTCAACAGAGACATCTTCTTCCTTCGATCAGAGCAATTTACAATGTGCAATTTCGACTTGTTTCCATATTAATCAAATATTTTGTTTTTTTTATTCAGTTTGTAGATCCACGACAGGTTCGCGGAAATTCGAATCTCCCGGGAGGTAAGTGTTTTTTTTTTTTCTGAGTTGATTTCCAACATAAAACGTCTCATTCTCACTCTTGATGTTGATATAAAAGATGCCAAAGGATGCGTTAGTGTACAAGAGTTGAGTCATGATGCGTGATATATCACAATTAGTAGAATGTGTGAGCAGCTCCTTCGGTTTCCTTACGAAATCACAACCAAGATCGTTGAGCAGATGGTATTGCTCAATGACATTGATAGTCTGAGAATTCTGAGTAGATTCAAGCAAGAACAGATTCAACAAGCCTTGGATGCCCATATTCTTACTGTTGTTATCAACTACAACTATGATAAGGATGCCAATTATAATATGCTAAAGACACTAGATGGGATTCCAAATCACGGTCAAGGCATTTCAAGAACCAAATTACACGTAAAGACGAGGTTCAATTGGACTCAAGAGCAAATTGATAAATACATCAAAGACTCGATCATTCGATATACGCCTCCTCCGAACAATGAAATTTGTGAATTTATGAGTTATGTCCATGCTTGGCGCGAATATTGGTGTAAAGATGGGCGTAAACAGTGGGTATGGGTGGAGTTTGAAGAGTCTTCACATTCAATCGCAAGGTATCACATGGTCATTTTTGAGGTTTACAGCATGGCTGACTTTTGTTTGAGACTGAATGTCGACTTCTCTTTGTGTGCTATCACAGCCGTGGTTAGTCGAGACTGGCTCAAAACAAGAAGACAGCAGAGAAATAGGAAACAGATACAGTGGTACCACCTCCAGATATTCAAACCAATGCCGGCTGATATAGATGTTTGTCGTCGATTACTTTCAAACTGCTGTGTGGATTATCGTGAGTCAACTTATAGATGGGATGATCCAGCTAATTTTGTCATGGTCGAATCAGACAATGAACACAAAGTCTTTTCGCCATTGAGGTTGACACAATTGGTTAGAGCCTCCATTGAGAAAGTCAAACTGGATGATCCAGTTAGGAGTCCAAGCCAACTGGTGGTGGTGTGTCCTAAAGGGTTATATATAAAAACTCGAGGATCACAGCCAACTGATGAGGGTAAAATCTGGAATCAAACAAGAAGAATAGACCGTGAATTTCATAAGAAGTTACATAGTTGTAGCACCATTGATGTCTTCTTGTACATGAATAAGGAGACCTTGAGACACATTGAAGCTGACACTTCTGAGAAGAAAAAGAAGAAACTGGATATCAAAGAGCTTAACAAACAGATACATGAAATCATACGGTTAAAGAAAAGGGAGCTCTTTTTTGAATTGATGATGGGCAAGAAGGCTCCTACGTATGTGAGTTATATTGGAGATGATGGCAAACTTTGGAAAAGATTGGAAAAAAGAGTAAGTAAAGCAACTGTACGTGCACTGTGCTTCGAGAGGGAAAGGAAACTGCTGGGCCTTTTCATTGAATACGCTCGACATATCATGGCAAATGATGAAGAATCTGATAGGAGTATGCTTTTTGATCTTGGTTATGATTCCAATGCCCCCTTTGTCTGTCTTGGGAGATTCCAGGTCTTTAACGCTGATCTTTTGAGAGCTGCTGCCCCACTAGATTATGGCCCAAGAAGGAAATCAAAGGTATAGTTATGAAATGTAACCACTTTTTTGCAACGACAAGAGCATGATACGGCTCAAGAGCAAAAAGTCTGACACTCGTAAGCAACCACAGACGAGTTTGGAAACAAACAACTGGAGTACCGGTCAAAGGAGCATGCTGTAACCTCTTGGTCAACTGATCTCACTATTGAAGACGGCCTCCAAGTGTTATTGTTTCCTGCCATCGTCGTAATGCATATTGTACTCTGTTATCGATTGGCTAACTTCTGATTTGCCAGCGTACTGCCATAACTGTGGATTCTTCCTCCATTTTCTAGGCTGGCATGATGATGATGATGATGATCAAGGAGCACTAGCCCGCAAAACCTGTCAGGACTCAGGAGATTAACCAACTGCCAATGAACGACAGAGCATGAGAAGTGATTGTTAGTGCTGCACGTGATAAGCCTATACCCTCCTCAAATCCACGACAAGTTCGCGGAAATTCGAATCTCCCGGGAGGTAATTTTTTTTTTTTTTCTGAGTTGATTTCCAACATAAAACTTCTCATTCTCACTCTCGATGTTGATATAAAAGAGGCCAAAGGATGCGTTAGTGTACAAGAGTTGAGTCATGATGCGTGATATATCACAATTAGTAGAATGCATGGGCAGCTCCTTCGGTTTCCTTACGAAGTCACAACCAAGATCGTTGAGCAGATGGTATTGCTCAATGACATTGATAGTCTGAGAATTCTGAGTAGATTCAAACAAGAACAGATTCAACGAGCCTTGGATGCCCATATTCTTACTGTTGTTATCAACAACAATTATGATAAGGATGCCAACTATAATATGCTGAAGACATTAGATGGGATTCCAAATCACGGTCAAGGCATTTCAAGAACCAAATTACACGTAAAGATGAGGTTCAATTGGACTAAAGAGCAAATTGATAAATACATCAAAGACTCAATCATTCGATATACACCTCCTCCAGGTATTAAAATCTGTGAAGATACGAATTTCATCCATTCTTGTAACGAAATTCGGAGTAAAGATGGGCGTAAACAGCGGATATGGGTGGAGTTTGAAGAGTCTTCACATTCAATCGCAAGGTATCACATGGTCATTTTTGAGGTTCACAGCATGGTTGGAATTTGCACGAGAATGAATGAAGGTTCCTGTTTGTGTATTGTCGATGCTGTGGATAGACGAAACCGTTATTTGTTTGGAACAAGAGGAGAGCAGAGAAAGAGGAAACAGATACAGTGGTACCACCTCCAGATATTTAAACCAATGCCGGCTGATATAGACGCTTGTCGTGGATTACTTTCAAGTTGCTGTCTGGATAATTCTCAGTCGTATCCTGATTGGGATGATCCAGTTGATTTTGTCATGGTCAAATCAGACAATGAACAAAAGATTTCTACGCCATTGAAGTTGACAAGCTTTGTTAGGGGTTCCATTGAGAAAGTCAGATTGGATGATCCAGGGAGGAGTCCAAGCCAACTGGTGGTGGTATGTCCTAGATGGCTATACATAGAAACTAAAGGATCACAGCCAACTGATGAGAGTAAAATCTGGAATCATACAAGAAGAATAGACCGTGAATGTCGGAAATCCTATAGTTGTAGCACCATTGATGTCTTCTTGTACATGAATAAGGATATCTTAAGACATATCGAAGCTGACATTTCTGAGAAGAAGAAGAAGAAGAAGAAACTGGATATCAAAGAGCTTAACAAACAGATACATGAAATCATACGGTTAAAGAAAAGGGAGCTCTTTTCTGAATTGAAGATGGCCAAGAAGGCTCCTACGTATGTGAGTTATATTGGAGATGATGGCAAACTTTGGGAAAGATTGGAAAAAAGAGTAAGAATAGGAACTGTACGTGCACTGTGCTTCGAGAGGGAAAGGAAACTGCTGGACCTTTTCATTGAATACGCTCGACATCTCATGTCAAATGATGAAGAATCTGATAGGAGTATGTGTTTTGATCTTGGTTATGATTCCAATGCCCCTTTTGTCTGTCTTGGGAGATTCCAGGTCTTTAACGCTGATCTTTTGAAAGCTGCTGCCCCACTAGATTATGGCCCAAGAAGGAAATCAAAGGTATAGTTATGAAATGTAACCACTTTTTTGCAACGACAAGAGCGTGGCGTATCTGTTGAGATCTAAACCGGCACGGTCATATGATACATCTCGTAGAAAATACCATGAGGGTCTCAAATCGCTACTTGTACAGTGTGATGATCACATGATCTAACTTCGCGATTCCTGTCAAACCTGCAGCAGCTGTCAAACATGCATCCGAGATCCGAGATCCGATCAGCCGTTCGCTTAATCTAGCCGCCGCGATCTATTCACTATTGTTTACAATTCACTATTGTTTACAAGATCAAGCACAGCGGCAATTTGGCTTCCAACCCCATACAACCCTACAAAGGCATAGTCCAATTTGAGAGAATGCAGTTGAACCGCTGGAAGTGCTGGAAAGCATGGAGAGGCAACGACGCCCCTGCCAACGACGCCCCTGCACAAGCTGCGCCCAGGGCTCCAGGCGCACCTGGTAATCAGATACCCCAAGAACGTCTCCTATCTCAGACAGAGGTGATAAGAAGACGTGGATTGCAACATTATGAATACAAAATCATCGACAGACCTGAAGAGCTAGCTGCCATACATAACCTTGATTTGCTTTTATCTCCAATATTTGTCCTTCCAATATCAAACGTTACTCCTCACAGAGATCAGGCGCAGCTAATCAAAGAAAAATGGGAAACACTAATGGCCAGTGGGTACCACTCTCAACTCACTTCAACCCCTATCTACAAGGAAAGATCAGTTGAAAGGCTGGAAAACGGAAATTTGATCGTGCTTAATCAAACGAACGAACCTGACTGTGACCTAGCTTCATTCATAAGAGATGCTCTGGTAAATGAGCTAAGAAACAAAAACATCTTCGATCTGCTAAACAATAAAGAATACGTCAATGATTTGGAGCCGCTAGTTGCTGTTGAAGCTCTGCAGGGTACTGGTGAATTGGGAGAGCAAGTAAGGGAAGTTGCTCAACAAGCGCCAGTTGAAGCTATTCCACCAAACCCAAACAGTGCTGGGAATTTGTCAAATGTGAGTGGCTATGCTGGAACTTTTGGTCGCGTTACAGTTAGGGAACGTGATGAGAAATATGGTAGAGGACGGGATGGCGACAATGTTGAAGCTGGGCGGCCACAAACTGGGGATTTGAATGAAGACGAAGGACACCATGATAATATTGCTGCTGAGAACAATAATCAGGTTGAGAATCGCGATTTACCTCAAGATGGTCGTGCTGCGAACGACAATGCGAACAACAATGATGATGATGATGGTCGTGAGAACAACAATGGTATGGAAAACAATGTCGAACATGATGAGTCAAAAAGAAAGTACTTGAGGTACCTATCTTTTCAAATCATACTTCAACCTTACTGGAGCTGGAGATCAAATCAAGAGCAACAATGGGAATTGATTACTGGCCAAGTTATCAGAGCAACTATCATTGAAATCGTGTCTCATGACGAGCAGATGAAGTTTTACATTTTGAAATTAGACTCAGATGATATCCCATCCCTTTTTAACTACAACAAGATATTAGTCCAACCAGCAAATGGGACTGAAGTAGCAGTTCAAGCTAAACCTACAGGTTGGTGGGATAAGTTGAAGTCGTATTGGCCCAAATCACAAACAGCTAGTGTTCCGCAGTGTCATCAAATGAATTATTTCATTAATGAAATTGACCAAGTGTTCAATAGAAACAAACTATTCTGGCCAACATCAAAGAGAGATTATCAAGATGCTGATATATCAATAGTGGCTTCTGATTTGATTAACATGATCTTCAACGAAGGGACAAAGAAGTCTTTTCAAAATTTCATTTCAGCCCAGCTCATAGATCCTGGAATACATCTAACAGAGTTCCAGCAATATTGCTCTACAATGATTGAAGATATGGAGTCGAAAACAATGTTAGGCTCCAACGTTATGAATTATTTGAAAATAACAAATCAGTCGTTCAAGACTGAGCTGAACCAACTTGTCGCTGATATTAAAGACATTCAAAATCTCAACACATCTACAGAAGCCAGATTTGAAAGTGTGTTCAATATAAACCCAGTCATCATCATACCTATATGTCAAATCATATTCAATATTCTGGAAATCTTTGGGTACCCAGTGGTGGAAAAAGCAGTTATGGTAGTTTTGAATTCATACGTTGGGCTATTTATTGATAAATTGAAAGATGATTCAAACACTAGCAAAATTTCAAGTTTATTGGACTCCCCAGAAAAACAAGTGATCAGTCTCCTAGATATTATCCGACATTCTTGGGAAAACTTTTCTAAAGATGAAAAGGCATATGATCTGGTGAAAGAGTTTCTGGAGTATAGTGTGACGAATCCAGTAAGAGCTGGGAACATCGTTCTTAGCGTATTTTTGGGTATAGGATTATTCTTATCTATACTACTTAATGGTTGGAACTGGTTGAGAAGACCTAAAGAGAGGAAGAAGCAAGCTCTAATTCGTCGCACTTCCAACAGGTATTCCTTTGATCATAACACCTAAACGTCTCATATGACTGTAATGATGTGAGTGTTAAGTTTGGGTATTGGCCAGCTTGCTATCAAAATTTTCTTGCTAAAGAATATATATCAACGTATTTATTACTCTTATGTATCCGTACTTCAGATCAAATCCTGATGATATATATTCAGTTCACTTTATATTAAGAACCACTCCGAATGTATTGTACTAGAAGTCGACTTCAGTTATCTCATGGGACCTTAGGTGATTCACTAAAAGACACCTCAAATTGACCAACGGAATAAGGACAAATACCAAACCTTTCAGAGGAATAAGATTCCCATGTCTTGAAGAAAATATAAGTGACGTTCTTTGGATTCACATGCCATTACTGCTGAGCACAATTCTGTTCCAAATCCTTCTCAAGATCAGCTTCTAAGTTCTCTGGCAAATCATCACTATCAAACTGAAATCCAGGTAGCCCTGTCTTACTCAAATCACCCATTAAATCCTTTGGTGGGTTTCCTGACATTTGCATCTCTTCCAGCTGCGCATTGATAAAACTCTTGTACTCTTGATTACTGTCATCGTAGTCTGGTAATTCAAATTTAGCCACTATGCTCTGCACTATTGATGATTGTGTTTCAAATCTTTTCAATTCCTCTTTCGTTATTGTGGTTTTGTTTGATGCTATCCATTCTGGGTATTTGACACTTAGATCTTTCAGAGGTTCATATAGAACAGCCTTCGATGCCAACTGATCCAAAAGTTCACTTAATAGATTCGTTATATCAAAGTCATTTAGATTATTATCTCCTCTCTCACCATCTAATGATAATTGTTTCAACAAATCATTCAACATTTGATCTGGCTGTTCATCTTTGATCGATTGATCCACTTTTGGTCCACTTTCCTTGAGCCTATTCAACGTACTTGAGATAGTATCTTTCAGGTTCTTTGGATTTTCAGTTTGTGCTTGTTGTGGGGTATTTTCGTCATCTTGAGCATTAGTCAAATCCTTCATCAATGATTCAAAGATTTCTTTAGCCTCTGGTGAACTCTCAGCCAGCTTTTTCAGTACATCATCAATATCACCATCATCAACGTCATTGGAGGAAGTAGCAGCAGTATTTTGAGCCGTTGTCTTGTGTTGTTCAGTGTTTCCTTGATCATATGGTTGACTCAATATTTCATCTTGGAATTCGTCCAAATAGTCATCCAAGTCGTCTAGATCGTCCTCTTCTTGAACATTCTTTGACAATTGCGCATCATTGTTCGACATCCTGCGACAATAGAATGAATGAAAGTCTTTTGACGGTGTAACTTGAAGAACCTTTCATCTCAAGCATTCGTTGAAATGTGATCTTTTTTTTGACATGAGATGAAAATTCACGCGAATTCGTCGTAGATTTTTTGGATCATCACCAAATTTTCACAAATGGCCAAATTTCGTTGTTCTGCGCTCTTTTCTGTCTCATTTGGAGTATTTCAACTGGAAGAAAGAGCATCGAGACAGGCCTTTTGCACAATGTCATCTTTCAAATCAAACATACTGTTCCGAATTGTGGCTTACTCTTACATAACATACTATCTTTTATCAGATCATGAAGCTTTGACAAAGGAGCTCTCATTCCTATTGGTAAGTCCATTGATCTTTGTATATTGCCCTTCCTGAGCCATTGGAGTGACTAACAGTATAACAGGGTGAGAAAATATCGTTCACTGACACAGAAGCTTCAATCCTTGCGTTACTATTCCTCACACTGAACACAACGGATATCGTGCCTTATTTGGAAGGAAGTTTACAAGATTTGAAAAAAACATACATTTCAAGACTGTACCTCTTTGCTATTGTTGGTGTCTTTTTAACGTTTTTGAGTGAAGATTTTGCAAACTCCACCTTGATACGTTACTATTCCTATCTGGAAATCATCACCAATACTTTGATTATTTCAGAGCTAAACAGCCAGGAGCTATAATCTAATTTCCCACCACACCCGGAGAAAGAACAGAAGGAAAACTTCATATCGAATACCACTATATTGATAGCAGCTCCGTCCTACTAAATACCCACAATTTGCATCTTTTGAGTTCCCAATCCAAGGCGAAACGGTAGAAGCGAAGATACTTCCTGTATCGGAATTACATAAGCTATCGGAATTCTCGAAGCGCGTAAAAAGATGGCTGGCTTCGCAAAATCGAATCAAAACAAAGTTGAGATCAGTGTGTTTGCTACTGAAACGAAAACAAACGGGGATGTAGAGCACTAACACAGCAAGTAGCATCTTCAATAAGGTATCATGCGCAAGTCAGGATCGAAGTCCAGGTCATCAATCGTCTCAAAGATCAGGGAATCGAGGTCAGCAACCGATAAGTCAATCATGGCTAAACTCATCTATCTTCTATTCATTCTATCACCAATCATATCAAACGGCAGCTTCATGGTCCAACCGTTATACTATCTCATAAGCCAGACGAATCTCTTCAACGTGAAGAAGCAAGCCAAATACAAGAAGTGGATCAACAAGCTTCATACACCTAGTCGTTCTCAAAATACAAACTTTATGGGATTGATATCATCATTCACAGCCCACTCACAATCATTCCCTATGAAGCTCCTCTCTTATGTGAGGATTTTCTTATTTCTAATATTGGTGCTTGACTTACTAGGGCTATCACCTAAAAGAACAAGCAAACCTTCCTCAAGATCAAGCAAGTTATGGAACATCGCCTATATAATATCAGAGTTCTATTTCAGAAACATTCTCGGTAATGATGATCATGAGGAGTATGGTCAAGATGCTTTGGTGAAAGATAGTTTGGCTTCAATATTGGATGGTTGTCCCTCTAACATGCAGAAGTATGAGTCCGGTTTTAGTTGGGCTTATGATCTATTTCAAACATTTAAGAGTTCTGGTAATTACACTGAGGGCTTGTTACAAACAGCCTATTCCGTCATAGATCAGAAGCATAAGGAGAAGAGAAGACCAAAGTCAAAGAGAAACTTTTTAAAGAAGCTCAATCCATTATCAGCCTGATAACATACAACTAAGCCCATATTATCACTATTACCTATGCATTGATTCTATATACACCAAATAATGAGTGGAAATAAAAGTCTAGTTTCAATCTTTGATACCCTTGTAAGAAATAAACATCATTAACAAGAAATACCAGCACCAGATGGGATACCAGAACAAGTCTTTTTAGTCTTACCACCGGTGATGTCAATATCACTAAATGACCAATCAGATGCACCTTTGACCAAGATATAAACCGGTTGAGCTGTTGAGTCAACAGATCCAGTGACACCAGAAACAGTCAAGTCGGTGATTGGGACACCTGAGGTAGCAGTTCCAGTTGGTGAACCATTTTCATAATCACCTTCAATGACAATACCATACTTGTGAATTGTGTCCAAAGTGATATCACTATAAGTGACATCAGTAACTTTACCAGTAGCTCCATAAACAGTTTTGATTCTGATACCATTATCAGAATCTGAAACAAGACATCCTTCAACTTTGACACCATTGACAACGTTGTTTGATCTTCCACCAACGGAACCAATAGAGATCCCATGACCACCATAACATTTGTTGTTCAAGAATTTGATGTTTGTACCAGAGTTAATGGCTAAACAATCATCTTGATTATGAACGACTGAGTTTTGAATGGTGATACTGTCAGAATTACCAACATCAAAAGCATCTGTGTTATGAGCACCATTTGTGTAGTCACCATCAGAGTTATCAATGTTGATGTTCTCAATGGTTAAGTTATCAGACAGGATTGAGAAAACTTGAACAGGTGTATTTTTGATGTTCAAACCTTTGATGACAGAGTTCTTCTTCAAGTTATGAGCATAGAAGAACTTAGGCTTGGTCTTACCACCGTTTGAACCTTTACCATCCCACCATTTGGCACCGTTCCCGTTAAGAACATTACCCGATGCACCAGTAACGGTGATACCAGACCCAGAAACAGAAATCAAAGGACCTTCCCACTCTTTATAACCAAAAGTGGTTGTACCTTTGAAAGTGACAGTAGTGCCAGAAAGCAGACCGGTAAGATCCAAAGTTTCACCTGCTGGGACAGTGACTCCATTGACAATGATTGAGGTACAAGCCTTTTTGATTGATGAGATGCTTGAGAGATTGGAAGTTGTGATGGTGCATGAGGTGGCTCTCTTGGCTAATTCAACCTCAGAGGCATCAGGGGAGGCAATTGGACTAGCGATGGTTGATCCAGCCAAGGACAGGACAAGAAGGGTGAGGGTGTTCAATGGAAGTTGCATTATGAGTATGGTTGATACTTGATAGGCAAATACATGACTATTGAAACTGGGAAAACGACGTCCTTATATAGTAATCGGCCCATCACCTTGATCTGCGATTCAGGGTGTTTAGATTCTCTTCAAGGCCCAGCTCGTGAGGGTCTAGAGTGATCCAATTCCCAGTCCAAACCCATTCTGTTAGCAGCTCAGGCGTGCGTTCTGCCTTCTGCGGTTGTGCATTGTGCGCTGAGAAGTCATCGGGAATGCTTAAAGCTGGGTGCACGTGACGAGAGCTGCATCGTCGGATTTATAGGCGGATCTACATAAATACACCAGGGTTTTGTAAAAGAACCACTTTCTGGCAGTTCTTCAACGGTTCAAAGAGAATGGATAACTGGCTCTTTGCCCTTGGAGAAGAGTTTCACACTGAGCGCCCTGTCTGGAATAGCTACTGGGCAAACACCGACTGTTAGCGCCCTTCTGGCTGAAAGTGCTATCCGCCCACTACAAAAAGGCTGGGATCCCTTGAAAATCTGGATCACTCGATGAAGCTGCACTTTCCCAAGAACAATCAGCGTGGAGGGAGCCATGGAGGCGGTACAGGCACAGGCACAGGAACTCATCAGCGTTGAGGACTGGGAGCTCAGAGACTGGCTGACGGCCAACGGCAGGTACATCAAGAGCATCAACAAGAGGGACCTGGAGGCGTACGATAGGATCTCTACATTCATGCTGATCGTCAGGCTCTGGTTCCATCTTGCGGTCCTTCAGTCAACGGGGAACTCAAATGAGTGTCATTTCCTGCTACGTCCACTGCATTTGCTTATGATGATCACTGCTCTTGAACAAGGAAATCCAGAGGATTATTCTCAATGTACCTGGTTCCATGTTCTCATTGGATGTGTATTTTGGTGTTTTCTGCTAGCTGATTATGACTTTTATTTCTTGAGGTCTACCACTGTACAAAGATGGGTTGAGACTCCCAGAAGAAGTTTCCTTGTGGCACTCACAATGTGCCTATACGTTCCTGGGATTCAATTGACGTATGGTCATGAATCGAAAAGCGTCAATTATTGGATCTCTTTCATTGTGATTTTTGAGTTCCTCATATGGCCAATCTGTCATTCATTTGCCATAACGAAGAAGGAAAAGAATTTGAAAAGAGGGTTCAGAACGTACGAGAAGTTGTTTTTGGATGATCCTCCAAATAACTATTTCAATTGTCTAAAAGATACCATTCCAGTCAAGAATATACTTGCTACTAGTATGCCTGTTGCCCATGTGGATGCGAAAACAGGGGATTCACTCTCCGTCAGTGATGTTTACATATTATTGAGAGCGCTTGTTAAGGGAAACGACTATACAAAAGATCTATGCAAATTAGCAAGAATTGCCAACTGGGAAATTGATGACTACAGGAAGACAGCTATTGTCGATGCTCAGGAAACCTACTTCCGCAATTTGGTGAAAGCAGTCCAGTGTGATATGGTCTTGGAATCTGATCTTTTTCCTCGATACCAGTGAATCATTTCGAAGGTGGTTGGAACCAGATCAAGCCCGCATCAACGGAATAGTAACGTGTTGACCCTATTAGTCGAATATTATGAGCCATGTTGAACCAAGACGTAGTTTCGGGCAAAGTGAGATATACATTGAAGAGATGTTTTGACTGTAGTTTATGGGTTAACAACCACTAGATAAGATCACTAAACTATTATCACGTGACCAAATAACTGCAAGCTCAAGCTTAGAAATAGACAACACAATCAAAGGGTAAATATTTCTCAGTAAGCAGATGTAATGTGATTGTTCACTCATATGACCAGAATCAGAGTGCCTACCAGCTTTCAGCTCCCAGAGCACATTAATAAGTAAGCCCATACAAGTCCACTCTTTGTATTACGTAATAATTCATTATCAGGAAAAGTAAACAGTGGAAATTCAGCCAAAACAAAGAGCCTTTTATCACCAAACACGCTTTCCAACCGAGCATTGCGCCCCAAAAATGGGTGAGTGTCTTTGGGAATTCTGACTGAGATTGGCACTACTAACACTATTGTATACAGACAAAGCGATTACAAAAGGGTTGAGCGACCGTCTTTACGAGAAGAGGAAAGCCGCTGCGTTGGATCTGGAAAGGGTGATTAGACAGGCAGTCACAGAGCGGAATGACGGCAAAATCAAAGCCATCATAGACCAACTGTCCAAAGAATACGCCTATGCTGTCCATCAGCCCAATGCTAGAAATGGTGGTCTGATCGGACTAGCTGCTGCTGCCATCGCATTGGGCCAGAATGAAGTTGCTAATTATCTGGAAGATATCATACATCCGGTGTTGGCATGTTTTGGTGATCAGGATGCAAGGGTTAGATATTATGCGTGTGAGAGTTTGTACAACATTGCTAAAGTGGCTAAAGGTGAGATGTTGTTGTATTTCAACGAGGTGTTTGATGTCTTGTGTAAATTGGCATCTGATTCCGATCCTTCTGTTAAAAATGGGGCAGACCTTTTGGATAGATTGATTAAAGACATTGTGTGTGAGAAAGCAACCTCATATATAAGTACCATACAGAACAATCCTGAATTGGAGTATAAGAATGCAACTCAATCAACTTTCAAAGATGCAAATGGACAGACTCTTCAATTACAAATACCTCAAGAAGTTACGGCGTTCTCATTACCAAAGTTTATACCGTTATTGATGGAGAGAATCAACACTATAGATCCATTTGCAAGGGTTTTCCTAGTATCATGGATCACTTTATTGAACTCTGTTCCTGATTTGGAGTTGATCTCATATCTACCGGCTTTTCTTGGTGGTTTACTCAACTTTTTGAATGATTCTCATAGTGATGTTCGTGTTTTGACTCAAACTGCTCTAGATATTTTCCTCCATGAGATTAGAAGAGTTTCAGAAATACAGAAATTAGTGAAAGAGAAGAAACAGAAGAACTCTGCTTCAAATGTTGAGTTTGAGAAAGATAAAAGGTTGAGAAATGCAATCACCATCAAAGAGATTGAAACCCCAACACCTTCAAGAGTCAACAACAACAGTCAAATTGATAGTGAATTATTGTCAGACTCTGCAAATGCCTCGGTTGATGGGCAAAGTATAACATCAGATTCACCAACGGTGCTTAAGTTAAGTGATGAAAACGACACCGAAGGCAATGATGTGGGCGAAGATACCACTGAGATCCACGATGGTGAGATTTACATCCCAGGACAAGACGTTCACTTAGATTATCCAAAAATCATTGAAATCCTAATCTCATTCATTGATTCAACAGAAGAGAAAATCCAATTGGTTGTCTTGACATGGTTGGAAACATTGTTAGAGATTTCACCATTAAGCTTTATCCCATACCTACCAAAACTTCTATCGGTTCTACTACTAGTTATGGCTAATCAAGAAGGTTCAAGTTCCAAACAAAGCTCTAAAGAAGTCAATGACCGTTTGTTAGAATTCATATCTTCTTTAAGTCCAGAAGAAGAGAAGAAACTGAACTATCCAATGACTATCAATACATTGACTCTGCATTTTTTGAATGAGAATGAGACGACTAAAGTAGCAGCTCTGGATTGGCTAAAGATGCTGCATAAGAAATCACCAAATCAATTACTAGAGAGCAATGATACATTCACAACGTTATTGAAAGCGTTGAGTGACTCAAGTGAGGAAGTCATATATAGAGATCTTCAACTGATCTCAGAGATTTCTTACCAAAGTGATGATGAAAATTTCAGTTCATTCATGGTGAAGTTGCTGAGCTTGTTCAAAAATGATCAAAAACTGTTGGAAACAAGAGGGAATTTCATCTTGAGAAGGTTATGTATCTCACTGAATCCAGCTCGTATTTATCAAACATTGGCCAAGGTTTTGGAACAAGAACAAGATGCTTCATTTGTCGGGCTAATCGTCCAAATCTTGAATAATAACCTGATTACAGCACCGGAATTGTCCGTCTTAAGAAAGAGACTTAGAAATCTAGAGGATAAAGAAGATTGGGAATTCTTCTCTGCTTTATTCAGGGCGTGGTCTCATAATGCTCCTGCAACTCTATCTTTATGCTTATTAGCACAAGCTTATGAACTGGCTTATTCTGTCCTACAAATCTTTGTCGATTTTGAAATCACAGTGAATGTCTTGGTTCAATTGGATATCCTGGTTCAACTACTTGAATCACCTGTCTTCACAAGAGTTAGATTACAATTACTCGAGCCTGAGAAATATCCATATCTTTACAAATGTCTATATGGTATTCTTATGCTCTTACCACAATCAACTGCATTCGTGACGTTGAAGAATAGACTGAGCAGCGTTTCAGTGTTGAACACTTTCACACAACCAATGAGTTCAGACACCGTTCAACCTCCGAAATCAGTATCCGCTGAAACAGCTTCATTAGCTAAAAAGACGTTTAAGTGGGCAGAACTATTGACAAGATTCAAGAAAATACAACAAGATCAAGAAGATTCGCTACTGAGAGATCGAACATCATTATCAAAACCAAGAGTGTTACCAAAATATACTTTGACTCCAATGAGTGAAAAAAAGGATCCTCTATCCGATAGTGATATAATACCACCACAGAAAGATCAACAACCAAAATCAGCTGTTAGAAAACTCTCTGGTAGATCGTTTGTCTTGAAAGGTTTTGGAGGAGATCGTTGATACGTTGATGACGCGAACAATACACAACAAAAAAAAAGAAAGATTGATGACAACAGATGAGAATCATCATGTAATGATTTGAGATTATCTAACCACCCAACATTGGATCTCTATAATGCTGCTGGAAGTTCCCTTTTTTAATATCACGAACAATTTTTTTACTCTTTGCTCTACTCTGAACCAATTGAGTTGCTTTCTCTTCCTTAGAGTACTGTTGTAAAGTTAATCCACCAGCCAATCTTCTATCAGCTGTGGAAACTGTGAGTTGACCATCTGCTGCTCTTGGTGGGATATGGATATGTTGTCTGTAGATTCTATTGAGAGATCTATGACCAAGACGAGCCCCGTTTGGTAAGGATAATTGTGAATCTATAGGGTCAATTCTTGCCACTGTATAATTATCATCATTGTCATCATCAAAAGAGTCATCAGACTCTGAATTTGAGTTATCTTCATCAATGATTGTCACGTCATTCTCATCCTGGAATCCAACTTTCTTGTTTGTTTTAGATTTCTTGACAGTTGAATCAATAGAAGAGAAATCATAAAATCTTGCAAATTCCGCTCTTTCAGCTTTTGATTCATATGGAAGACGACAATGACCTTTCGAGGCAACATGGGCCCTTATACTTTCCAAGTTCTTTCCAACAAAGCTGCAACACAGACATTCATTATCAATCACTATTATGGAGATCAGATATTCCAATAATCCTTTCAAATCAATCAGATACGATCTTTCAGGTATGTATAATCCATGATTTTTGAACATATGGGTAACATTAGTTTCAACATCTGCATGTGGTAATCCACAATAGATACAACTTGTGATAGGCTGAAGGGGTTCCTCCTCGTATTGGTCATCGTGTCTGTCAGAGTCATCAACGTCATCATCACTGTCATCGCTTTCGACATAATCACCATCATCATCCTCACCACCGTTCTCAGACGGGGTCATTGGTTCAGTATCAGCTTCCGATCCAGTCTCGAAGTTACTGTCCATATCGCTATGCGTTTCAGCATGGCTATAAACGGACTCACCTAGTGAGAATTGAGATAGTTCAGTGGCAACGGTGCTGGCAGGACTCACGCCTCTATCCTGTTGTAATCCTTCGTCGCTAACAACCAATCCAGCAGATCTCCCTCTGTGTGGCACTTTGGAATGCTGATTGATGTGCAATTTCTTTGAATCTTTAGGCTTCAATATTCTGAATCCAAACTCGTCTCTGTCTTGCTCATATTCTTTAGACTGTTGCAACTTCTCACTAAAGACAGCAGCGTCAACTGGAGGCAAACTAGCAACTCTTCTCTTGAGGTTGTAACGGTGCCAGTCCGTCTTCATGTGGAATCGCTGGGAGTCCGAGGTTGGGAACTGAATAGCACATGAGTTGCACTTGAAATAGGAGCTCATCCTGGCTGGCAGTGCGTTTCCTGGTGCTTTGTGTGGTGGAGTTTAGCATAGTTAACCTTTTCTATCTATTTGAAACATACAGTGTGTGCTTAGTCATCATAGTTCTTCACTATACACTCAGCTCAAAACTACACAGAATTAAATAAGCTACGCTGGGTCTGTAATTAATGTAACTTTTAATTCAATAAACCTTTGATACAAGAACCTTAAAAATATTCGGACAGCAATTCTTCATAAATGTTGTAGTCGTTAGAACCAGCAAAGCATCTTAACGGTATTTGTTGAAACCAATATCTTTAGCCTTTTCTCTGAAACATTGACGACATAAATCTAAACCGTATTTTCTGATTAAACCAGAGTGAGAAGAACAAACTCTACATTGACGGGAACCTTTACCGTAGTTTCTTGGGTGGGAGAACCAAACGTTTTCGTGAGCCATTTTGCTAGGAGGAAACATGTTAGTATGTTGATTCTTGATGGGTTTGTGGATTTGGAGTTGGATTCACTTCATATCTGGACATGGATCTTCCGTTGTGTGTTCTGTTTCTTCAACCTCATCTAACTTGCACGACTTTACTCTTTGATGGGTCACTTGACTCAGTAGAACCGTATTTGGTGTGCTTCTGATCATATATAACTTATGCCGTGTTAAATGATGGATTTTGACATGGATACTCTACTTCTTGAAACGTGAATTTGGATGATGGCTTGGTCTTGAGTGGTCCAGTGCTCTGATATGAATGACTTCCTCCGTTCTCTCTGTGCACTTACATTAATTTGATATGCGTTTAATCTTTTGGTGATTACCTGCCAGTTGTTGGTGATTCCAATGATAATTTCTATTCAGTTTCCAAAAGCTGAGTTGTTTCGCGAACACCCCAACACCGATCATCCGCTGCTGAAAAACTTTCACCGTCACACAACAAATTTCGGCTTTTTAAGCTCAAATTTCGCGACTTAGCCCTCTCTGTGATCACGTGAGATAAAATAGTCATTAGGGCTCGGCTCATCGCATTGGTTAGGTAGCGATGCCCCGCGAATTCGGAAATTTTTATAAGGGCCTTAAAAACTTTTCGATACTTGTGCTTAGTGACATTTGTACTATCTTTAACGGTTGATTCAAGTAGAAATGGCTGGTCACTCACACAGATCTGCAGTCAAGAATGGACACAAGGCGTTCAAGTCGAGACATGCCTCCAAGGGGTCCATCAAGGCTAGATATAAAGGGAAAATTGATAAAGAGATCACTACCCAGAAACCAAAGAAAGGTGCATCCAAACTAGAACGTAAGAACCTGGCCAGACAATTGAGAGAACAAAAGATTCTCCACACTGCTCAGTCCAGAAAGTTGTTTGAAGGTGCCAACGGTGCTGAGAAGATTGTCACTGTGATTCCATTGACTGATGATGTCTCTGCGGAGGACATTGTGAATAGATTAGTTGATGCAGGTGCTGTGCCAGATCAGGACTCTTCAATGATACAAGGTCCTTCTGTTACCTCCGTTAAGATTCCTAAATTCAAAAGTAATCTGAAGTTCATAATACCTGATTTCAATGACTTCGTATCCATCTTGGACGCTGCTAAAGTTGCTGATTTCGTTGTTTTTGGGTTATCGGGTACTTCAGAAGTTGATCCAGAATATGGTGAACAAATCATAAGAGCTTTGGAACTACAAGGTATTGGACATGCAATTGGTGTCGTTACAAATCTTTCAGTAGCTCAACCAAAACAAAAATTCCAAGATGATCTAAAACAATCATTGCACAGTTATTTCAAGCATTTCTTCCCAACTGAAGAGAAAATTTATAATTTAGAAAACACATCTGATTCTTTGATTGCTATCAGAACCTTATGCCAAAAATTCCCTAAATCAATAACATGGAGGGATTCTAGAGGTTGGTTGGTTGCCAATGAAGCCTCATGGGAAAGCACAGATCCAACAAATCCACATGAAGGTCTACTGAAAGTCGAAGGTACCGTTAGAGGTATCGGTTTCAACGCCAATAGATTGATACATATTCCAGGTCATGGTGACTTCCAAATAGAAAGAATCGAAAGCATACAGAAAGGTGGTGATCTTGATTCATACAATCCAAATGAAAACCAAGAAACTTTAGATGAACTTGCCCCACAAGAAATCGAGATGGATGAATGGGAAGATGAAGAGGAAGGATTTGTTCAAAATCCTGATGCTGTTAGATATGATTATA
This sequence comes from Wickerhamomyces canadensis, assembly GCA_003707015.3. Taxonomy (NCBI): domain Eukaryota; kingdom Fungi; phylum Ascomycota; class Saccharomycetes; order Phaffomycetales; family Wickerhamomycetaceae; genus Wickerhamomyces; species Wickerhamomyces canadensis. Next base: position 106,720 of record PPMU03000021.1, on the reverse strand, counting down.
ATTACCTACCACAAGATAATGATTCAAGACCAAAGAAACTCAAACTTCCTGAAGGTACTTCTGAATACCAAGCCAGATGGTTCATTGAGGATGATATTGTTTCAGACGATGAGAGTGATGAAGAACCAGAACTGGTTGAGGATGATGCTGAAATGGATATTGAAGAAGACGATGTCTCAGAACCAGCTGATTTTAATGATAATCAAAGTGAGATGTTTGTTGAACTAACCGCTGAAGAAGAAGAACGTCAATTGAATGAATTTCGTCAAAAAGAAGTTGAAGATCGTGAATTTCCAGATGAAATTGAACTGGATCCAAGAGAGTCAGCTAGAGAAAGATTACATAGATACAGAGGTTTGAAAAATCTTTACAATACAATGTGGGATTGTGATGAACGTGATCCAAAAGCCCCATCAGAATGGAAGAGATTGTTACGTATTTCAAATTTCAAAGCTACAAAGAATAGAATCTTGAAAAATTCAATCACTGAAGCTCAAGTTGTTGCTGGATCGAGAGTTAGAATCTATATCAGAGCTCCTGAATTCATACTATCCAAAGTACCAAATGCTCAAACATCTCCATTCATAATCTATGGTCTTTTAGAACATGAACAAAAACTTGCAGTTGTCAACTTCTCGATAAGTTCTTGGGAAGAATACGATAAGCCAATTCCATCCAAAGACACCATCATTGTCCAATATGGTCCAAGACGTCAAGTCATCCAACCTGTCTTCTCTTCTGCCTCCAACACACCAAACAACGTCCATAAATATGAAAGATTTTTACATAAAGATACACTAAGCATAGCAACTGCCATTGCTCCAGTCACGTTCTCCAACGCCCCAGCATTATTCTTCAAACAGACGTCAGAATTCCCTAAAAAAATAGAGTTTGTGGGTAGTGGGTCCTTCTTAAACGCTGAACATCAAAGAGTCTTAGCAAAGAGAGCCGTATTGACGGGTCATCCAATAAGTATCCATAAGAAGGTTTTGACTGTTCGTTACATGTTCTTCAACCCTGAAGATATTGAATATTACAAAGCTGTCCCACTATTCACCAAGTCTGGTAGAAGTGGGTTCATCAAGGAAAGCTTGGGTACTCATGGTTATTTCAAGGCTAATTTCGATGCTAAGATTACCTCTCAAGATACCATTGCCATGGCCCTGTATAAACGTGTCTGGCCTAAGGTTTCCGTCCAGTGGGATCACTGAAAGAGTCCTTTCAATACACACCTTGTTCGAAAAGCAGTTCCAAAAAGTGTAGCCCTCAGTGTGGTGTGTCCCTTACCGGGCCCTCACTATAAAAGAAAAATCTGACAGCGTGAAAATTTTCAATCTTTTACGAAAACCTCTTTTTTCCTTTTCTCTAATCAAAAAGTTTAATGGAAGCATTTGCCACGATGAATCAATGTAAATTATCAAGTTGATTCATTGCCATTTCAATGGGATTGCAGTCCCGAAATGATCGCATCCTAGAGAAAAGTCCTGGATAGGAAGTTTGGAGGTCGTGTGTCTCAATGCGAGGCGATGACCTCGAAATGTCGATAGAAAGGATAAATCTCAACTGTTCTAACCATGGTTGAATATATCACGTTTGTATATTAGTGTATTAGAGATTATGCAAATATGCCATGTGTTAAACTTAGTATGTGCTATGTAGTCAAATTTTTATGCTTTTACGTTCGAATCATTATAATTTGATTCTAGCTGTCAACCCTTCTCCCCTAAACTGTAAGTTCGACATGCTCGTTTCATCTACCTGCCCTTTGAAGTTTGCTACTGCTTGAACTGTTAGATTCCCATTGACTGCTTTCTTCAAGACGTCCTTAACAACATTCTTGGCATATGTTACTGGTATTCTTTTAGTTGTGGACAAGCCAGGAGGTAATATCAACTTTGAGCCTTCTTTAACTTGTGCAATCTCAGCACCATCATGATAAACTATAGCATCATGGATCTCCACCTGTACATCTTGCTCCTCAAATGGATTATAAACGGTCAATTGCACCTCGGAGGAAAGAACATAGAATGTGGCACCTCTTACGAACCCTTTGTCTTCTGATTGACCAGGCCCTTCAAAAGAGGGAATTGCCATCGGAGGAATTCTTAAACCTTTCAAGAAATCTGCAAGTTCTTGTGGTGAAGCTGATTCACTGTTTCCTGATAGAACCACCCTTGGTTCCTCATTTGATATGTATCTGCTGGTTAGTTCTTCCAAACATGATGTCTGTTGTAGGTCGTCAAGATTTAAGTATAGAGTCAAATCCAAGGTTGATTCATGTGCTAGTGTAGAACCGTTGGACAATATAACACTTCCAATAACAGCCTTATTATATGAAACGTCAAAAGTCATACTTGATTGAATACTAACCTTGAAAGACTCGTATGAAGGATTTGAAATATCAACCTGAAGCAATAGAGCTGGATGATTTCCATCACCTCCATTACTGGAAAGACGTAATCCATGAGGAATGAATGTAGTTACTCCACCTGTTGTCAAATCTTTATCCCCATGTATAGATATACTCTCAATTTTGGGCTCGATACGTTTCAAAACAGTATCAAGAACACTTTTCCTGTAAGCAACATCGACACAGGTCTCTAATGTTAATTCAGAGTCTTGTCCTTTCAAGAATCTATTTGCATACTCAGCCACAATATCAGCATCAACTATTTCAATCTCACTATCGTATAATGTAATTCCAACTCTGGAACCTGCAAGGGCTTCAGAGTGACCACTACTCCCAACTCGTACATTACCAAAGTGTCCCCTTTCATCATGAAGCAATGAAAAGTTTCCTGAGATCGACGACAGGTCAGTCAAATAATTGTAGGGATGTGTGCCGTTAGCAAATTCGACATAGACTTCTAGTGCAGACATCAACGGATGACCTTGATGGATGTCCCAAGAGATAACGGCTGAGTTTGCACCTACTCTCACAACTGAGGGAAGAATCTTGTGGATATCAATGATGTTGAGCTCACTGAGCTTTAGATAAACATCATTTAATCCTAGTTTTGTTATGACTTCCGCTATCCATAGAGGCATCTCGCCGTTCACGGAAAAAGTTGTTGGTTGGAATAGAAATTCTTCATTAGCCTCACTGATATGTGTGCCATTGAACATTTTCTGAAGAGCTGAGTTTAAAGGAGATATCCCAGTTCCATTAACATCTTCACAGGGCTTCTGTACTGAGGTTCCGGGCACAGGTGGAAAAATTGCCATAACCGTTGTCGAAAGTGATGAACAATTTTTGAATGCTATTGGATTAAGCTGGAGGGCCCCTATAGAATCTGGCATCAAAGAACGGCCCCTTTCAAGCCACTTTTCAAAGTTCTTGTGGCTAGTCAAATGTTGTGGAGAGATTTCACCATGGTTACTACCGGGGCAGGGTTCCACAAAGATCGTCCAACCCGTGAAAGGAAAGGTAAAGTTGAGATGAACTATTTCAGGTAGAAAACTCTCAACTTGTATGTCCAAAATTATACTAAGCATTGAGCCCGCACTAATAATTAGGGCATGTCTGTCCCATTCAGTATGGTTCTGGATTGAAATCGTAAATGGTGCCCACGGTTTGCCTGATTCCTCATAGCTTGCTCCAACTTCGACCGACGTGTCTCTTCTATTCGAGTATTGTCCCAATGCTGTATTGAACTTGGTAATTGTGAATAGTGACTTCCAGATGACTTCCGTTGTGTAGAAAACTTTTCGCTTGTGTGAAGAACGATACATAATGACAAATCCGGTGAAAGCTTCACTGAAATCTTGAGAATGGATGTCTATGGTGAGATCCAATTCAAACTTGTTGACACTCATTGGAGATAGATCGATCCATAATTGTTGCGGAACACTCACACTGAAAGGATAGTAGGTAACTTTGGGTTCTTCCCGATCAATATCAGGGGATAGTTTAGCATACACGTCAATTGGGCCATCGATGTCGATGAACACTTTTCCCAAGATGACAGCTATTGGGTAAAAAACAATCTTATGAAGCCAGACAATGTTAGAATAATCCATTGCTATGACTCCCTTCAAGGCGATATCAACACCTGCCTCTGTGAGTTCATTGACCTCAACATCAGAGATTCTTACCTGTGCAGCCTGCTGAAGCACCTCCTCACTTCGATAAATCAACATGAAGACCACGAACGCCATCCAAGCAGCGACTATGCCAAACGGGATGGCGAAATACCTATTGGACCTAGTTTTCAGCCAGGCAATCTCAGCATACCTCTTGATGAAGGGCAACACGGCGGCTATGACCCCAGCGCTTGGAGTGATGGCCTGAATTGAGGGTTCAGTGTTGGCCAGCTGTGGATATCCCTCTCTTCCCCTTTCCAAGTCAGAAACTGGCGGGTACTGGTCAGAGTGTGAGCCATCGTTTGACAAGAGAGGTTGTTGTTCTTCTTCATAATCATAAAGATGGGCGGTAACTGGTCTGGATCTGGACCTTGATTTGGATCTTGACTTCCGGCGTCTTGACTTTGATCTAGCCATTCTGATCCAGCTTAAACTGCTTGTGGAATTCAGCAGGAATTGGGCGGTAATTACTCGACATCTCTGGCTTTTGGAAGAGAGGCTTCATGAGAAATCTGCTTTAATTTATATGCCAGAAAGTTTATTGTTTGGCCGCCCAAGTCAAATCTCATTACGTCAGTTCTGACAAAGCCGGCAGCGAACTACTATATGAATGTTCTCTACAGCTGTAGTCTTGGTATATACTGGGACTCATAACAACTGTGGAGACAACTCAAATATCACCATTAGAGTACATATATTTCTATAGTTTTGGACTGAAGTTTCTAGAACACAACTCTTCAATTGGTTGAGCAGCAGGTGTCAAATACAACGAGCTTTTGAAAACACCAACATCAACGATTTTATCACCGGTTGGGAATCCATCAGTTGCAGACTCATCAGTATTGGCTTTAGCATTTAGATTTATAATCAACTTAGATTCTGCTTTGATTATAGCTCTCTCGTAAAAATCCAGGATTTCAGATTTGGTGATTGTCTTCAATAGATGAGCCTGTTGTTCTTTATGTAGGAAATCATAATAACCATTTGAGATTGATCTGAGAAATCTTCCATTTTCTTGAGATAAATTCTTCAAAGTTTCCAAGTTCTTGTTGATCAACGCTTCCTTATTCTTCTCAAATTCTTCATCTGACATGTCTTTCAGTGTTTGATGATAGATATCAAGGAAGTTAACGATTCTAGATTCCAAATAAGCGGCATTTCGTTCACTTTGAATGATAAATCTGAACCCAAGGGTGGTTCTCGCTTCTAAAGCACCACTGAAAACAACATAACCTAGTTGCTCTTTAGTACGTAAAACATCAAATGCAGGTTCTCTAATCAACTGTGCCAATAAATCAGTATAAGCATGCAGTTTCTGGTCTTTCAATTCACCAATCTGAATGTAATATTGAATACAGGTGTTTGTATTCTTCTCATCTGGTAAAGTTTTCTCAAATCTATTAGTTGTAGATGGAAACAAGTATGATCTTGGTTTAGATTTTTGTTCTGGGGCTAATGCTTCAAAATTGATGGTACTGTTGACAATATTGATGATGTCATGGGCTTCAGTCTCTCTGAAGTTACCATTGATTAAACCTTCAACGAAGCCTTGTTTGAAAATTAATGGAATGAAGTTGGTCAAATCTTTGAAAGTGATGTTCTCTAATGCTTCTTTCTTCTCTTCAACAGACCAAGATTTCTCATTTGCAAGGTTTGAAAAGACTCCAGTGACAAGATTATATGGGACTTTGTAGAAGTGGTTGTTATACGATCTCAAAATCTTCTCTTTAATGACATTGTATCTATCTTCAGCTGGTGTGAAATCAACAAGGGTCTTCAAGACAGTTTCCAATAAGACAGGTGCCTTCTCACTATAGCCGTTAACTTCAAGGATCAATCCTTCTTTACCAACGGTCAAACCGAAATGCAACCCGGCAAGAGCAGCCTGATATGAGGCATCGGTCAAAGCATCCTCAACCAAATCTGCAAACAAAATTGTTGAGATTGTATTGAATGGAGTGGAAACAGTAACAGGAAGGTTAAACAACAATTGTATATGGCCCTTAGGAACCCAAAACTGGTCATCTTTCTTGAACCAAAATCTAAACTTGTTGTCATTTTTCAGTAACGTTGGTTTCTTCAATGGTGTAACATTTTCTAATTTTTCAACATCAAAATTGGTTGGAATGAAATCATTCACTGTTGGTAGATGTAGATGAGCGTTTAAAGTTGGATTTGAAAGTTTCTTGATCAGTTCTTCTGAAAGATCCTCAATTGAATATTCAGTTCCATACCATTTCTCAGTCTTGTCAGTTTCAACAGATTGTGATACTAGAGTGACTCTCAAGTTATCCACAGTGAGACTTTTTCCAAATTCAGCAATCAATGAAGCATCATATTTTCTCAAGACATTTCTACTTAAGATAAATTCATCAGGAATGAAAGTTTTTTGCAGATCTTTAGCCAATTTAGACACGGTTGATGATGGGGCTGATTTTTGTTTGAATTTGAAATTGATTTCACTGATTTCTTTCAACTCATCAAAGATCCATTTCTGTGGTAATGAGACTCTTAATAACTCTAGGTACTGGAAAACATTATACACTATTTCTTCTTGATGCACTAGCCCAGTTTCAGTCAACTCGATATTCACTCCGAACAAAGCATTACCCTTTGTAACTGTATATCCACCAGCCGATAATCCAGTAGCATATCCTTTTGATTTCAAATAAGCCAACAAGCTACCTTTGCCTTCATGACCAAGTAGATGACTATAGTAATGAGATGCTTGTGTTTCCCATTGTTCCTCCAAATCTGGGACGGAGAATGTTAGATCAAGTTTGTTCTTCGACATGACAGGCTTAGCTTTGATTAATTTCTTGAGTTCTTTAGGTGTGTAAAGTTGACCTTCAAAGACAGGTTTTGGTCTATTGTAATTTGGTACTGGAGAAAACTTCTCAATAGTCCATTTTTCCAAAGTTTCTAGGTTTTCTCTACCGATGATTGCCAGCTTCATCAAGTTTGCAGAATAAGAATCTTTATAGAATTTAAGCAATTCATCTCTGACGTCGATCCCTTGTTTCTCTGGGATCTCACCTAAAGTTTGAAAATTACCAGTTGAAAATTTATGATATGGATGAGCAGGGTTTGATAGTGACTTATCCAATTGGTACAACCTCCAAGTATCATTCTGCAAGTTTTTTTTGTTTTCCGAGTCAACGGCTTTAATCTCTCTGTCTTTACAACTTGGGTCAAATAATGGAGAAATGAAGAACTGACTGAAACGATCTAGAGCACCTTCCAGATATTGATGATTGATCTCAAAATAATAATTGGTATCTTCAGCAGCAGTATACGCATTTGAATGACCACCGTGGTTGGACAGAAAGCTCGAATATTCATTCTCTGAAGGGTATTTCTCAGTACCCATGAACAACAAATGCTCACAGAAATGAGCCAAACCTGGTAGATGTTCATAATCACTGAAGGCACCGACATTAACGTCTAAAGCAGCTGCAGATTTGTCAGTCTTGGGATCACTGATCAGCAAGGCGACAAGGCCATTGGATAAAGTGATGAGTTTGTAATCTCTGTCATCCAAATCTGGTTTCTGAATGGAATTTGATGTGTTGAAAGTCATGATATTTCTGATGGAAGGCGTCGAGATTCTAGCAGATGTGTATGGATAAAGTTGCTGGCCTCTGGATAGCGAAGGAAGGGTTCTGAAAAGTCTAGGCTGAAGCGAGTGTTGTGTTTTGAAGGGAAATCGCATTCCACGGCTTCTCTTCTACTTGGTTTTACCTAAATTTCAATAGAGTGGTGATGATAAGTTAGCGTGTTGAATACTCGCATAGTTAACGAAAATCAGACTGATACCGCGAACTCACTCTATGAATGGGCCAGTCTAAGTGGTGTACGGGTGTTAAAGCTATATTACATCATCATTATATAATCATTTCCTTTTTTTTTTTCTTTTGTTGGCTGGCTAGTTCGCGCTTCTTGCCTAATTGGGCCAGTTTTCTATTTTTGGCAGATGGCCAGATCAGGCGGTCTGGAAAACATAAACAAGAAAAAAACCAGCTTTCTCGAACAAATTCTCTTCTTGTTTGTGCTTTTCAGAAAGCAGAATTAGAACTCGACCACATTCGCTTTGAACCTTTTCCAATCGATCATCTTTATCTTACTATGCGTACCTCCACCTTCTCCACCGTCGCTGTTTTGGCTGTTTTGGCTAAAAATGCCGTTGCTACTCCACCGGCTTGTTTACTAGCCTGTGTTGCCCAGGTCCTGAAAACCTCAACCTCTTGTTCCACTTTGAACCAAGTCAGCTGTATCTGTGAGAACAACGCCTCTGCCGTCAAAAGCTGTTTGGAATCTGCTTGTCCTAACGACAGTGCCTCCACTGCCTACACTGCTTTTGAGGATTCTTGTGACTCTGCCGGTGCCAAAGTCAGCTCTGATTCCTCTTCCTCATCTGCCAAAGCTTCATCCTCATCAAAAGCTTCATCATCATCTTCTTCAACCTCTGCCTCCTCATCTTCCTCATCAACCACTTCCGCTTCATCTTCATCCTCATCTACCTCTTCTTCAGAAGCCTCCTCTTCTTCTGTCGTCGCTGCCGTTGTTGTTTCCTCCTCCTCAGTGGAATCTTCAACTGCTGAATCCACCACCTCTTCATCATCTTCATCATCATCAGCTGCTCCAACCATTGTCACCATCACTTCCAGTGCTGAACCATCAAGCTCTTCAATCTCCACCACTGCTACAATCAGCACCCAAACCGGTGAAGGTTTGATGTTGAATGCTCCAGTTGCTGCTTTGGTCGGTGCTGCTGCTGTCGGTTTGTTGTTCTAAATCTGAAATGACTACACTCCACAACACCTTCCGACACGTTCATTCAGAAGCTCAATTGGCCTTGAATGATCATTCCAACACTGCATATTTTTGCTTTATGTTTCTTTTCAACTTTCGTTCGTTTCATCGCTGGATTCTTTAGTCTTTGATTCCAGGAGTCGGCCAGTGGCAACAACTTCTGCGGGAAACTCCCTACATAGAAATGTCGAGCCGCTTGTGATTGCTGCTGACACATACAATACCCCCTTTACATTATACATTATTTGCAATAGCTACTGTTTGTCCTTCTCGTAGTTAAGGCTCTTTGCTAGAATTTGACGATCCGGGAAAATTCTTTAGACGAAAATCAAACGTCTTCAGTATCGAGTCAACGCTATTCATCGCACTCTCTGGAAAGATGCAATCTCGAGGGGTCCTTAAGAAGTGTTCAGCTTCGTTCTCCAGATCGTTCTCGTCTTCAGCATCCACTTTGTTCCTCGGGAAGTTCAACCGTCAACTGGCAGCCACCAAACCAAAGGAGCATGTTGTCGAGACGTTGAACAAGCCAATAGGCATTGAAACCCCACCAAAGGAAACTGACAATATTGGTGATTTGAGAAGCATAAGTCAGAAATACAAAGATTTCCTAGACCCAGTGAAGAATAAAGAAAGACAGGCTGAATTGGAGAAAGAAATCTCAAAATCTGGGATGTATGACGTTTACACATTTCGTAAAACTAATGGGAAACTGTTCTATGCACCACCAGCTTACTGGAAAGCTGAAAAATCACTCTACTTCCCAAACCTATACGGTGAGGACCTATTGAGTTCCAAGAAAAGAAGCACAACGCCAACAATCTTGGGTAAAATCACCGTTGTTAGAGCATACACTTCCCAAATCGGTGAAAAAGCATCCCAATCATACTTCAAAACCTCCGAGAATGATTATCTTGATCCAAAGGCATATGAAACATTCTTGAAACAATATCCACATTCACAAATTGTCGACTTCAACATCACTGAGAATGCAACAAAGGCCATTTTTATCAAACTTTCCAAATCTGGCTTAAGAAAAATCACACATCCATCAAGACATGACAAATATTTTATAATCCCTAGAAAGAACATAAGTCTCGATATAAGAGAGCAAGTCCATTTGAATAACACATATGGTGGGTTCATCTACGTTTTGGATCATGAAGGGAAAATAAGATGGGCCGGATGTGGTGAAGCCACTGATTCTGAAAGAAATCTGCTATGGAGAACCGTCAGAGGTCTGGAAAGAGAGTACAAGGCACTCCACGAGAAAGTAGACAAGTCTGAATAACAGAGCATACATACAACCTGTAAATACCATATAAAAGAGATATAAAAGGCATTAAATACCAAATCTGTAGTAAGCATGAGAGATGAAAAAGGTGTCCGGGTTTTTCGATATATCACGAATCAAACTTGATCGATTCTCTATTCTTTGCCCTGTTTTTGCTTTAATTTGTAAAGTCTACACGGTGATGAGACCACAATTGACAAGTAGACTCGCAAGTCTGAGACTCTCAAGATCTCTGGGTACATCCCGTCCTTTTTTGAACAGTGGGAAAGCTCCACAATCTCACATCAGTCCGCAACCACAAGAGCCATCAAAACCTTCACCTTCAGCACATGTAAGTTTTCCTTGAAAAGTTATTGCTTTCAGTGATGAATTTTACTAACGACATCTCAATGAAAAAGGCACTGTTCTATAGGGAATTCGCATCACCTTTGATCAAAGTTCTGGCCGTCACATTCAGTACCTATTATGGATTGATATATCTATGGGAATACCTAGAGTCAAAAGAACCAAAAGATGAAGAAGCATCAAGTCTTCCAAACACACAATGAACTGACTCCTTTTGGAATTCACAAGTTACACTCATACACAATGAAGCCACAAATTTCAGTACTACAAGAAGAATCTCAGAATCAGAAGTATCAAAAAAACCATGACCAGCATTTCCATATTGCTATGACCTATGTATAAAACTTCAACTATAAAACTAATAATAACGGATGAACAAAACAACAATCCCACTTTTCGATATAATCCATGTATCATGCATCAATTAAAGCAATCAGAGGAATTTCATCCGCTGTATGTGTAAGAATGAATCACTAAACCATCATCATTTCTCCTCTCTCTATCTCATTGGAAGTACCAAAGAACCTCTGAAACAGTTCAAAATGTTATTATCAGCTCCCTTTCTTCCAACCCCATTTCATATCTCATTCATTTATTTGGTAGCATCGACTTGATTCTTCAATCTTTGTTCAACAGCTTCCAAGAACTCAGTGGTTGTAACATAACTATCTCTAGCGGTCTCACCTCTAGCCAAAGCCAAATCTTTGGTATATTTACCATCAATTTGAACGGTATCCAAAGTAGCTTTCTCCAACAATTCACCAAACTTAACAACTTCTGGAGTGTTGTCCAGTTTACCTCTTTGAATGATACCTCTTGACCAAGCAAAGATAGAAGCGATTGAATTGGTGGAGGTTTCTTTACCTTGTTGATGTTGTCTGTAATGTCTGGTGACTGTACCATGAGCAGCTTCACTTTCAAAAGTCTTACCATCTGGAGTGACTAGAACTGAAGTCATTAAACCTAGTGAACCAAACCCTTGAGCAACGATATCTGATTGAACATCACCATCGTAATTCTTCAAAGCCATGATGAAACCACCTTTAGATTTGATCATTTGAGCAACCATATCATCAATCAAACGATGTTCATAGTAAATTCCTAGACTTTCAAATTTGGCTTTGTATTGTTCATCGTAAATTTTCTGGAAGATATCCTTGAATCTACCATCATATTTCTTCAAGATGGTATTTTTGGTTGATAAGAACAAGTTCAACTTCTTGGAAATTGCTAAATTGAATGATGAATGAGCAAACCCTTCAATTGATTCATCAGTGTTGTACATTGCTAGACCAACACCAGAGCCTTTGTAATCATAGACTTCCAAAGTTTGTTGTTCACCACCGTCTTTTGGTGTATAAACCAATTCTAGTTTCCCAGCACCTGGAACAACCAAGTCGGTGGCTTTATACTGATCACCATGGGCATGTCTTCCAATGATGATTGGTTTTTCCCAACCAGGAACTAATCTAGGGATGTTATCCAAGACAATTGGTTCTCTGAAAACGGTACCACCAAGGATATTTCTGATGGTACCGTTTGGAGACTTCCACATCTTCTTCAACTTGAATTCTTCGACACGGGCTTCATCTGGGGTGATGGTGGCACATTTGACACCAACACCGTACTTCTTGATGGCATTGGCTGAATCAACGGTGATCTGGTCGTTGGTGGCGTCTCTGCTCTCGATACCAAGATCGTAGTACTTCAACTCGACGTCCAAATACGGCAAGATGAGCTTGTCTTTGATCCTCTTCCAGATGATTCTGGTCATCTCATCACCGTCCAACTCGACAATTGGAGTCTTGACTTTAATCTTGTCCAAGTACAAGGCCGACTGGGAGAAAGCACGGGTAGAGCTGAAGGAGGAGGAGACAGGTCTGAGCTGTGACTTGAGGAGGTTTAGACGGAGCATGGTGAAGCTGTTTTCTGGTTAAAGACGTCCTTCAAGAGGTGCACAATGGAAGAGAGAAGGGAAAATTTTTTCTATATATCTTTGTTATTCTCTTCGGAGGAGCAAGAAGCGAGAATCACGGGCCCCACTGGGGAAAACTGCTCGGAGTCCAGCGGCTCCTGCCTAGCCTCGCCTCAAGGCCCAGCGGACTAGAAGGAGAGTGACTGGAAGGAGCCGGGATCTGAGGCGAGACACCAACTGACGGCACAGAAAGAAACGCTCTCTTACTAATCGGGTGCACTTTTGAACTGGCTGATGAGTCATGATCCACTGGAACTGGCTGTGCACTGTGTTTGAGTGAATGAGTCTCAAACACAGATCCAAAGCTTACATCTAACATTATTTGCTTATAGATCTTCAGCTACTGTGTCTATAATAAGTCACGTGATGAGACATATAGATCTGGAGCTCTCAGATCCGAGGGTAGGACCGGAATATTGATCTTTATTTACTACGCGAAAACTCCCCAATTAGCGAATAGCGCATTGTGATCCTTCTCAAGATAGTTTGAGCTGACTTGATTAGACCATGCCAGAAGAAGTGTACTGTGCGTTTCTGCTCTCCAAACACCCCGAGAGGAAAACCAGAGTCAAGCTGTTTAGCCCTGCAAACAGAGCCTTGTGGAAACATTTTGGAAGACTGGTGCGTAACGACAAGTGTCATGCTGTTAAACTGGGGGATGCTGAGACGTACTATCACGATGAAATTATCAGCTGTAAGCACTGCTCTTGGTATTCGGTGTTATTCCAGTCCACAATTGGTCTTTGTGAGAGTCAGATGATGTCGCATCTGGAAAAGAAGCATAAAAGAAGTCGAAAGGCTATTGATGGAGCACGAAGCTCAGCCAAACAACAAGGTTCACACAACTCTCCAAGTACTAAAACCACCAAACGGTCTGCAGACAAGAATCTCTCAAATAAATGTGTCTCAGGAACATCAACCAAGAAACAGAAACTGAACAAAGAATTATTCAATGGGATTCAACTTCCTTCACCTAGTGCAACCTCAAATGTATCGGAAAAGTTTGCAGATGTGGTGATTTCAGCTCCTCTCCTATTTGGTCCTCCTAATAATGAACCTCACAATCTCGTTTCTGATTCCATGGAGCCCAAGTCTTCAAATGAAAAACACGAAAACTCAGTCAAAAATATATGTCTTGAATCTTTCAACACATACAACATCAATTTGTACAAGCTTTTGCATGAACAATTTGATAGCTTGACCCTTACAATTGATATGTGGGAATCAAAAGATCAAAGACCCTATTGGTGGATGGGTTATTGGACCATGGGTATTTTAGTTACTGGAATCAACAATGTCACATTGAAGTGTGATACTTTTGTTTTAAACTTCAGTCGTGTGGAATCTGGTCTTGATTCTTTGCGTTTGGCTCACCATATATTCAAAGTTCTGTGCCAATTCAACCTACTGTTCAAAGTGAATAACATTATTGCTGGGTTCTCAGCTAATATTGAAAAGATTATGGACACACTGAAGCTTCTCATAAGGAATCATTTGACTAATTTGGGGTTTAAAGCCAGTGATTTGAACCAGCTGATGCGCTTCAACGGACGAAGATCATTACATCCAAACCTGTCTGTACTTATTGATGAGACTGTTAGGGTTCTCCTGGCGAACCTGACAAATAATGAGTACCTAGCAACTAGTCCACTTCCCCGAGGAGCTACTGATCCCCGTGATCTGCTATTTATTCCCGACAGTTGGTATGGTTCCAGTGACGAAGAAGGTGATATCTACGAGAATCCCAGTGCTGTTGGGTTCTTATCGGGCTTTAGGGGTTATTTCTCAGAGGAATTTGAACCTCTATACTTATTGAATCAAATTGACACCATCAACAAGAAGCCTGATGATTCGCCGATCTCTGATGATGTTAACGGCTTCTATGTTCAAAAGTTTATCTTAAGTGATGTTGCTGATGCTATTGGGAGACAGAGAAGTCTTGTTCAGTACATAACGCAGATTAAAGAAGGAAGAAAGCGTTGGGTTGAGCTCCATACGAGATTAAATGTCGTAAGAACTAAAGTACAAATTGCCGTTCCTTCGAACTGGAAAAGTCTTCATAAGATGCTCACTGCCTGTCTGGAAGACAGAGCTCAAGTTGAAAGTTATGCTGATCTACATTTGAAAGAGGAGAATGTCCCTGGGTATCAAGTCAATGACGACATATTGGAAAGGGATATGCTACTTTTGAAAGCTTTGTGTGGCTTGCTGGATCCTCTATCGATGATATCAGAAGTTGCGTCAAATCAAAACTCCCTGCCAGACATAAGCTTTCAAATATTTCACTCACTCAAGAAAGTCTTGGAGAAGAACTCTAGTAATCCTTCAATTAACCTTTCAACTGATGAAGATTTAGGAGTAATCAATTATTCTGAGCAGGATATTCTCAATGCATTCAGTACAGGTTTCTCAAAGACCATGAACTTTTTGAAGGGGTATTTGGACTCACCAATGATCACACATTTCTTGATTTCAGCTCTCTTAGACCCATTACAAAAGAACACCATCCAGGATATCATAGGCAGAGGAGAATATAAATTCCAAGGCAAGGATTCAGGAAAGAAATTTTGTCGGAATTCCTGGGAGTCAATCACTGAGGAAATGAAAGCTATGATCAAGCAAGAGCTATTAAATTCCTGGAATAAAGATGAACTGCTGTCTCATATTAGAGAAAATCAGTCAAATCAACAACTCGATGAACCACCAAAAACTTTCACTGGTATTAGCTTCAGTCGAAAAGGCCTCGATCTGGTCAAGGGTTTCTGTGAAGCTAACAGGATAGATTCTCAGACAACTCTTTCCTCAGATGTTTTCAAGAGAGGGAGTGACTTCTTTCAGTTGCGGATCTTCCAATCACCAAAGAATAATATCAACTGGAGAGACTTTTTAGGCAATGATTTTGCTCCAAATTCCTCAAGGAAGCCCAACCCGGTAATAACAGTTGAATCAGCTTCTATCAACATTGATACTCTTCACCCCAGTGTACTTGCTGAAGTTGAAAATACAGTGTTCAACGGAAAATCGACATTTGAAAGCAAAATAGGCTCTGATATTGAAGCTGAGATAGATGACTATATGCGTGACACATGGTTCAGATTTGAAGACGATAGACCACAGTACAGTGCACTATCAGATTATTGGAGTCAAACGGGCAATCAAGAACTCTATCCCCATTTGTTTCTATTGGCTAAAAGGATGTTCTCTATCAACACCTCCAATGAAAATATGGAAAGACTGCTAACAGGTGCCAAAGCCACTTTTGGAAACAGAGATAGGTCAAACGCCCTACAAGCTATGAGAACACTTCAATACAACATTGGAAGCAGTTCCAAGATACCATATAGCCACCTAATTCTGGAAGAGAATGATTATCATCTATCAAACTCCAGTGCAACACCTCCTCACGTTTATAGCCTTCTCGATGCACTAAAAGAAACTCAGAGGAAGATTATAGACGAGTTGAAGATTACTGATATTGCTTCCAAGCCTGTGGAGAAGAAGACTGCTGCGCCAACTCTTGACGATCTTGTTGCAGAGTGGACCAAAGAAGTAGAATGAGGCCCAACATCAAATGTCTCCCGGTATATAGCTGCATGAATTCACGTGATATGTCATGTGACTGTATGATTATGTAACCGTTGTATACTCTCATCATGTTTTTCTCTGATTTGTTTACTTTTCCAGCTTCTCTCTGCTAAACGAAGGTGGCGGCTAGTTGTTTGGTGATGAATTTGAACTTGGACCAGCCCTTTGTGAGCTGCAGCGTTTGCCACGAGACAGGCAAGAACCAGAGCCTCTACCTCACCTCCTGCGCCCACATCCTCTGCAAAGAGCACGCCTCCAGACGTAAATACACCAGATACCCTCAAACTCCTCACTCTTGAAAGGTCTCTGGCTAACCTCTCTTCGCTGCTCAGACGCTCAGAACCCTGGCAATTTGGAGCACACCAAGACACGCTGTGTCGCGTGCAACCATGATTACGTGACAATCGTCAAGTTGGATAACAGGGTATGTTGATGATCAGCGCCCCAAGAGTCGCCCTCTCCTACTAACAGTGGTTCCACCCAGTTACCAGATGATATTCGTCCATTCTTGACCCCGTTCCCTACACAAGTGGAGCAGTTCTTTGCAGTCACCCAGTTCCAGTATTGTGGGATGGCAGAAAGAATACAACATCAACAACAGATGATGCAACAGATGGAACAAAAGATCAAGAAACAAAAGAGCCTTCTCCTCTTGGCGAAAGAAAGCGTTGCGAAGGTGGAGAGCTTGGAGAGGTGAGTGTTTCCTTCTTGTCGAAAGTGTCAGCTCTAACAATCAAGAACAGGAAAATCCAAGAGTTGGAACAGGAGAACGAAGCTTTGAGGGCATCTGCTTCATTTGGTAACAGAATTCCAGTCAATCAGATAAGACCTTCCACAATAGACCTTACTGCAAATGAGTCTTTTGAAGAGAGTCCGCATCAACAAATCCAAGATAACAGAAGACATGTCTCAAACTCTTTTGTCAATCAGGTCAAACAAAGTTCACAGCAGAAAACCGTCCAATCAAAACCGTACATATCACCTTTAAGGGTCGTCCCTCTACATCATCATCAGCAGCAACAGGAGCACCAAGTACAAATGGATTCATTGGATTTTGGCAAGGGGAGAATAGCTGAATCTACAAACATCCTAGCAAATACACCAGTAAGACAGATGCCAATCCGTAGATCACTTGATCCTCCTTCAAGTCATTCCAGCACTGGTGGGAAAGTTTTTTCAAATGGTGGATCCTCAAGTGGTTCACTGACTTCACGTGATAGATACATCACACCCAATTCTGGAATAATCAATCAGAAATTTGGTGCAGCTCCTAGAATTAGTGGGAATAGGGCTGCAACATCACAAATTGCACAAAGATTATCAGCACATATGAAAGTTGGTACTCTACAAAGAACACAATCAAGCAGTATTGGCTCAAAAAGGCCCGGATCATCATTCACTACGCAGAGTAACATCTTCAAAAGAAGATAAGAAAGTCATTCGGAATTTTTCAGCACATTTAATTTATTATCCATAAATTATATTCAAGAGAGCTGTATTCAATAATCACAGTAGTAATCCACCAGTTTCCTCTCGGGAATACTCAACTTCCCAAAGACATCTTTATAAATATCCTGTGCTTTTTCTTTTGATTTCTCCTTGTCAGTGAAAATTTCAAACTTCATAGATCCATTAGTTTGAGAGTTTGTATCGTATGATTGTAGTTTTCTCTTGCATTTAGAGTATGTGATGATTGTCAATCTTCTGATCTCAACCTCATCATTCGACAAGAATCTGTAGACGATTTCATCAATCTCTTTAATTTGAGACAACGATAAGCTCTCTCTATCAATACATCTCGTCAACGTCAGTAACAAAAATGAAGTCAGCAACACGGAATCTGAACTTTCTAGAGCAGCACAACAGCTTTTCAAAACTTCATTCGTATTCTTTACAATATCCAAAGTCAACAACTCTTCAACTAGTTCATCAACAGAGATATATATCTCATTCTTGAAACTTTTCAAGTTCTCAACAACCATGATCAAGATATTCCAAATCGATAAAGAGTCCTCCAAAGTCATCATCCCATCAAGGTAATTATTGATAATGAAGAGCTCTTTGAGCACTATCAACCCTTTGAAACACAGCTGCTTGGTTATGTTGACACTTGAGTTGAAATAATGAATAACACTTTTCAGAATGGTTTTAAACCCAGTATTTTTCATCCAAATCACCAGTTCTTCAGCATTGATCACTTTATGCAAGGATCTGATCATAGAATCAATAACAGTAGCATCAACATCATCATCATCAAACTTCTGTGCTAATTGTTTTAATGACTCAACAGTAACCTCAGTGGAGTCCTTAAAGTATTGGAATCTCGATAATTCAAAATCAAACAGTTTTCTCTGTGAACTAGTTCCTGAGTGTTGAGTTGAAGCTGAAGGCATGTCTTCGTATATCTTGATAATCTTCTTTGGTTGATTGAAAATCGGATCTGAAGCATGAATCATCTTCGTGAGAGACTTTCTGTCTGGGGTAAACTTCTTCTCTGGAGAGATATGGATCTCACTGATTTTACTCGTGATGTTCCTTGTCATATCATCAGTATGAATATTTGAGTCTCTGATATCAATCATGTCATCATCTTCTGGGTTGTCAATAAATGGAGACCCTACTCTGTTTTCAGGTTCGAGGTCTGGCTTAGAGAAGTAGTCCAATTTGATGGGGTTTCTAACTTCTTCCACATCATCTGCCGGTTGCTCCTCTTCACCACTGTTCTCATCAATATCTTCAACTTCGATGTCAGAATTCTGTTGAGTTTCCAATTCTGGTGTTTCCTCCTTGACATATTCGACTTCATTAGAATTCTCTCTGGTTCTTGGTTTAGTGAAAATGTCACTCATATAATCCACTTTTTGAATGTTTTCCTCATCTTCCAGACTTCCCATCATCGTATCTTTATCTTCTTCGGCTTCCTTTTTCTCAGAGTATATAGAATTCTTGAAATCTGGAATCACTCTAGTCATATCTGTCTTGAATCCTGAAGTCAGAGATAACGTAGGATCTGTAGTTTTTCGACTCAATGGATTGATCATAGTCATTTCGCCCAATCCACCTTCGGTAAAATCATTGGCTGGTCTCTCAGAGATATCATCCTTAAATTCTTCAATGATGGAGCTTACTTTTGAGTTAACATAAGCACTTGATGAAGATAACACCTCTTGGAAAATCTCAGGGTTTATGGAGTATAGTTGAACAACCAACTCATCATACTTGGGGTAATCACTGATTGATAACGGGAATATAGCGGAACATATTGATGATAGTATAGTATCATCATGTTGAACTTCATCTTTGGATGTCAAAAGATAGAGATTCTGGACTGCAAAATTCAAAAACAGGTTCTTGTACTTGATATGAAACATTGTGGATGGTGCATTATCAAACTTTAAAGAGTTCAACAACTTCACCAATGAAACCAGACCTTCAATAACACGAGCCTCATCAAATTTCTCGAGGAGACAATCTAGATTTTCTTTGTTCACGGCTAGAACTTTGATGGAAACGACAACATCTATCAGTTCAAAGAATTTAGGTTTGTTCAGAAGAGGTTTGAGTAAAGGTGCATCCAGGATGACCAAGTTGTTCAGAGATGTGCGTACATCTGGAAGGTCCATACCCTGCACAATACACTCTTTTAAAATCTTGATACCTTCAGCTCTTTCTCTCGTATACTGTGATTGCAAAAGATTCTTCAGATTCTCAACCTCTTCCAAAGTCACACTATCGGATTGTTCAATGTTCTTGATCTTTGGGACATCGCTAACGATGTTGTCCCTAGTAACAGAACCCAAAGACGGCCATCTTTGTTGTCTATCATTGATCTCGGCTTTAAGTGACCCTTTTGATGGCTGTCTAGGCAAGGGTTGAATCGAGCCAGAACTTGAAACTCGAGTCCCAACACGTTGTGGGACCCCAATTCGTCCTGGTCTCCCAAGATCCAAACTATTCGAGGATATCTCGTTCACTTCAGAAGTTTTGGCAATGGTTGAGCCCTGATATGTGGCTAATGGAGGACCTGAAGTCGAACGTCTATCACGTTGTTTTGCCGCAACAAATTCTCTCACTGTTTGTCTTTTCCTCTCCACTGCTATGCTTGAGCCTAGTTTCGGTATCGATGATCCAGTACCACCGAATCCTTGAATATCATGAGGTTTTGATCTTTCAAGTGCCTTCTTGACACTGATATCTTGCTTGGAATAAATGAGTGCACCAACTTCTGGGAACTTTCTACTCAGTAACCAAAAGGTCACTCTCATTGATTCTCTAACAGTTATATTTGGATCAGAAACACCCTTTGAGACCCATTTCTTGATTGTTTCTAGGTTCATCTGGTCTAACTTAGAACCGTGCTTCAATATAAATATCTGCAGGAAAGTTGATGAATATAATCTTGGTTGAACGTTTTTATCTTGAAATAACTGATAGCTCTGATTGAAAAGTCTACCATTGAAACTTGTGTTTGTCAACAGGACACTCATTGATCCAAATGCGTTCAACGATGAAATCTTCTTGGTTGCTGATGATAATGAAGCCAGTGGTTGGAACAGACTTTCCGCCAATACATCAAGCTGTTTGTGCAAATGAGCAGCTAGTTCTTTGACAACTTGACAGCCATTGGATGATAGTGTAGTTCTAAGTGACGTTATAGATTTGAAAATCCCATCTCCAAGGGTTCTGGTAGCTTGTACAAGCTCCTCTGGGAGATGCTCAGCATTGGCAATGATCAAGCCTCTGAACCTGATAATGTTTTTCTCTCTGCTGTTCCAATTGAACTCAGTTTCTTTTCCTTCAAATGGTCCTAATAGGCTATCGACTTCTCTTGCTAATTCACTAGCTGTTTCAACGTAGATCGGTGAGACTGATTCATCAAGTTTGGCAGTTGGGATCTTAGATAGAATCTCAGAAAGTTCTTTTGAGGCTGACAGAGCAATGGAGGATGTGGTCGTAACGACTGCTGACGGCACTGTTCTCTTCGCTCTTGAAATATTGTTGAATGTATCTATCGTAGTTTTTGGCATCACTGCTTTAGGTTCAATGACATATGAGTTGGCAACAGCTGGATCAATTTCACGCAATATCTTTACAGCAACCTTCGGTTCTATCTTTTGATTTTTCAGCTCTTTTACCAAATCATTAAGCTTACTCTTATGTATGGTATAATACTTCAACAACAAAACCTCGACGTTCTTGACAACTTCTATCGCGTCATCTCTCGTAAGGTTTACCAAATTTGGTAAGAACGCACCAAAGTTGAAATTCTTGTTCAATTCAATCAAGTTTGATATGAAAATTATAGATTCTGATCTAATCTTGGCATTTGAATGAATCAACCCACTATCTTTAATGTAATTCTCAACTATTGTAGGAGTAGCAAGCCAAAATGTCTCCAGTGCAGACTTGGCTTGTGATTGAAAGGCAACTTTAGGATCAAGCAGTCTATTGAGGAGAATAGGTAATGCTATTTGGCTTGAAGCTCGAAGTGCATTTGGATCTTGCATTCCAACTCTTTTTATCAGATGACAAATGGAACTGAAAGCCATGGAGGACAGTTTATAGTCAGTCGACTTATTAGCAATCTTCAAACTCTCAAAATACCGTGGGACTTGTGTCAAATCGACAAAATCGCGCTTGATATGGGCCTTTAGCTCTGATATTACTCGACATTTGTAGTCATTATCTTCACGATTCGATGCTGTTAGTACTGCATCTGAATAAAACGTAGATGGAGAGAGGCAACCCTCAGTCTTCTCACCTTTCTCCACCAAAAGCCCACCAAAACTCACCGTAATTGCTGGACAGCACTATGCTGTATAGATTGTCAGCTGTGTGTTGGAACATGCTCACTCTCAGCTCTCGCAATATCCACCACGAGCTGCTTGAAACTGACAAACTCTGGGAAAACTCGCCAAAACCTGAGTTTGTTTTTGTTTGTTTACTTTTTGGAGCCATCAGTAAATATCGCGAAAACTACTGTATTGGGAAGTTCAACTTCCCACCGCTGAAGCACATAAAAAGCGAGCAACTCTAGAAATTCCTCAAGAATTGGACTTTTTGGCGAGTTGAATCTGAGTAAAATCTCTTGATAGTTGTACATTGTGGTAAGTGTATGTACAATAGGTTAGAGACACGCACATTTCTCTTTCTCCGTTTATTTTGGAGTGTTTTGTAGGTCCTGTTATACTACTAGCTTAGACATTGAACTCTTCTCTAGCCAGCCCTTAATACAGGATCT
The DNA here is from genome assembly GCA_003707015.3 of Wickerhamomyces canadensis. NCBI lineage: Eukaryota > Fungi > Ascomycota > Saccharomycetes > Phaffomycetales > Wickerhamomycetaceae > Wickerhamomyces > Wickerhamomyces canadensis. Next base: position 84,388 of record PPMU03000021.1, on the reverse strand, counting down.
CTGTTCGATGTTCTGCCCCTTTCGTACTGCTGGGTCAGCGAGAAGCCAACCGAACAGGAGGAGAATACCCTGCACAACAGATGTGCGAGTGATTGCACCTCTAGGCATTTCATAGTGTTATTGTTGAGATGTTCAGTAAAGAGTAGAAAGTGAAATTTTTCATCTTTTTCATCATGATTCTATTTCTACGTAGAGACATGCAAAAAAGATACGTTATCTAGTAATTTCTATAAATCATCCCCCCAATACAACACATATAATCCAAAGTCATAACTCAATCTCAAAACCCCTGCGATCAGGAAACACAGCGATAACGAATCCTTCGAAGCCAAATACCCACTAAAGATAGGACCAACCGTGTTACTTAAAGTTTTGCATGCATTGATGAATGCAATAGCGGCAGTTCTCTCATGATCATCCACTGTTGTTGAAATGAAGACATGTTTCGAAGGAAGGTCCATCGTTCGAACAAATGATCTAAGAAAGAACAATCCGATCATAGATGAGATGCGCAAAGGTAACGAATGTAGTATCAACAACACCGATGCTGTTGAGTGGGAGACAAACATTGTCTTGATAGGACCAAATCTTTTACAGAAAAATGTCCCGACCAGTGCACTTATAGCTGACAAGATTGCAGCTGATCCAAATATCAGACCTAGTCTGTTTGAGGATAGGTCATACGTAGTCTTGAAAAAGTATGCCATCCATGATTTGGAAGATAACGACATTCCCAGTGAATCCAAACACAACAACGTTGTCAAAAGTAATAACTTTTTCAATGATCTCTCTGAAAAGTTAGGTAACAGATATTTGAAGACTGATTTCTTCTCTTCTTGTACACCTTGATGCGCTTCGTCGACATCATGTACATCATGACTATCGTTCTCAACATCATCAGAGGAAAAGTTGCTTGAGATCTCCGATTCAATATCAGGGATCTCCTTGTAATCAGTAAGTTCAATCTTACTACTCAACAACAATGATAGCATGAACATTAATCCGCCACAAACAGAATAGATAACGAAACAAACATCGTACCCATATCTCTTGGTCAATGCACCAACTATGAAGTTCCCAACTCCAGAAAAAGCACCACCACTGAAAGTATACCATGAGAAAACATCCGATCTATGATCATATTCACATAGGGTTGATATTATAGATTGTTCAATCGATCTGAAAGGTCCAACTTCACCACCCGAGGGTGTAATAATCCCAAAGACCATAATCATTCCAATGATGAAAATATTTCGACTAAAGTATAGCCCCAATCCACTGCACATCATCAAGATTGAAGACAATAGCAATATCTTCTTCCTACCTAGTGAATCAGAAACCAAAGCCAACAAGAATGAAAAAATCAAATCCCCAATGATAGTTAGCGTTAGAAGCAACCCAATTTGAGTCTCATTTATACCAACAGTCTTTAAATATTGAACCAGGATCAAACTAAAGGCACCAAATCCAATCAATCTAATACATCGTAACCCCAGAACCAAATGAACATCTCTAGTTGAGCTCAAAATGGTATGAACACCGATATGCGTCAGAATTGTTGAAAGCATTTGGAAGTATGTCTAGTGTGTCAATTTATGTACCTGAAGCTTTAGATACTAGACATGCTCAAGATAAGTCTAAGAGATAAATACAAGCTTTTCATTCAACTTGACGGCCACAATCACCAAACGTATCAATGTCATTTTTGTAGATTCATCCTGTTTCGGATTTAAATCCCAAAGAGGAAGTTTTCGAGAAGCGTTACCGACATCTCATCAACTCCATCTATTGACTCCATCCTGCGATCGATTTTATGAGTTTTTTGAGCAGCAGACTCACAATAAAGTCCACAGGTACAATATGGTGCAAAAAAAAAGTCTTATTTCCCTTGAAAACAGCTTAAAATCGGGGATGCAAAAAAGGTGTTCCGATGCGGGGAGTCGAACCCCGGTCTGCTCGGTGAAAGCGAACCGTGCTAGCCGTTACACTACATCGGATTGATATATTTTTGGTATACACACTCTCTCCCAGACTCTACCTGAAATTCGGCCATTTGACACATAAACTTTTCAATTCTTGAAACCATTCTGCTCTGGTTTCTCGTAAGTTTAGGTTGAAGTTATGTTCAGTGAGTTTAAGAGTAGTCAGATATAAGATTATCTATGTAAATAAATGAAATATTAAATATTATTAAAAAAAATATTCTGTAATTTTTTATGACGCGTTATAATATTGATAGGTAATAATTGCACGTCGTCGACTAAATATTATATTAATATTATATATATATAATATATTATTTCACATGATCATTTGATTGAGATCTAGTGAATATCATGAGACAAGCTGTCTAGTCTCCGCTAATCAATATAATTGACGGACCAGCTGGTTGGTCAGAAATAATTTGTAGATCAAAGATTTCTAGATAATTTCAAAATTATATTTATATTTACGTCTAAACACGACTCAGCCCAGCTGTTGAACATCAAATATTTAATTGAATATGACTATACGCCATAAATATTCTGAAATCTGAGGCGAAGGGTGATATTTTGGCACTAATAATTTACGACAACTCTTGATTAATGAGCTATAGCTTTGAGCAAATCATAACACCCAAACACCATTATCAGCTAAATCATTAGGAAACACATATAATCTAATTTTGACCCGCTTTCCACCTTCATTTACAAGTGGCAAGCTTCTTCGATCAACTAACAAATGAGACCCACTCAAAGAGAGTCCTACAGACAACGCTACAAACATGAGTATTGATTTGTCTGCTTTCTGTGACTCTTCAAATCATCTGAATTCCATGGGGTCGATATTCGAGACTCGAATACCGATAGTCAAGATGTCATGATATATAGTGAATACTTGAAGATTGAAAGTTGATACATCAATTCTGCAGAGTCTAAATTGGGAATTGGGAACTGCAGGAATTTGGAACCGAAAATAACCCCCCTGCTTAACGCTTGCGATGTGGTTCCTGTTCCACTTGGAAATTCTCATGGTTGTGTGACTCCAAACTTCAAAGGTCAACGCTGTTGTTGTGTTGAACGTGAAGATTTGGTACACGTGAGGCAGGAAGCAGGACTTCACGAGTAACTACTGCCCTTGAAGAGTGAGTACTGAAGAATACTACATATTAACTGAGGGGATACTACTTTATTCTCATCATTCTTAATGGCTTCATTGCCATAATTTGATATTTCTTCAGATGAAGACATCAAAAAAGCAACACCGGACTAGAGAAGTAGGTGTGTCTCACTACGTATTTTATTGTTATCAGTTGTTATGCATCATGTGTGTATCAATTGCATAGCTATCATAAGAGCTAAGAATTTTAGTAGCACTCAAATCACCACTACAAATTATGAACCTTCCATATCCCATAGGAGAAGGAGAGAATCGACAACTAACAGCTATGAGTCTCATCTTAAGCTAATTCAGTCAACAGTCAACACACATGAATACAGCCGTAACCAATTCAAACCCAGGTAACTGAACTCATCTTCATGCATAATAGCTCACAATACACAGGGTTAAAGTAATAAGTTACAAGTTGTCACTATTATTATAACTTCTGGCTTTTAAATAGACAACATGAGTCGCCCGTCGGGCTGTCGGGCTGTCAAATGGCATTAGCTAGTAGTTTGTGCGTCTTAAGTTTAAACAGACGGGTTAACAAAAGCCTTCCCTCGGTGTAAAATTCAAACTATAAGATACAATAAGTCAAGTCATACACTATCTAGTACTTTGCAATTCCACCCGCGATAGCTAATATTTGGTATTTGGTAGATGGCAAAGATTATTTTGGACCGTGGTTAGAGTTATGAGATGCAGGTATACGAATCAACCTGCACAAGTAAAAATGAGCCTTTGCAGACTGCATTAATTCCATCGACATCACATGAATGGCCAAAGATCAAGAATCAAGAACTAGCTCACGTGATCCATCGAAGTTCTAAGTTAAAAGGATATGGGTTATAAATTATACTTGGTGGTTATTGTGAGGCAGTTCTTCTCTACTCATCGGTCTCCTTCGTACTAGTCAAATAACAGTACTCAACTGCCTAGAATATCATGGTCTAAACTCTCCACGACACTCAGGATTTCGGGCCCTATGCCCTAGGTATGGTAGACATGAGCTAGAAGACAGGCAACCATTGGTAGATTTGATGTAGACAATGGAAGGCGAGCGTAGCACAAGCACTAGAGTACGACGAGGTTATGGCAGCTTCACTGAACCCAATTTCACAAGACATTCACTTCATCTCATCCATAATCTAGACCACCAGTTGGCCCAAGAGGTATTTTTGCACTGATTCAATTCTAAGAAATGAATTATGATTCAAATGGACGCTTCATACTGAGCTGTTCAACACAATATAAGTCTTACTTGCGATTTCATTCAGCGTTTATCGCATGAATACTATAGGCATCGTCCAATACCTGATATCTTGTAATTAAGGTGTCATTGGGGGCGTTCTTCAGCTCTTTACCTGTATAAGACTGTAGAGCTGTAGAGCTTAGACTATTCTCTATAGCGGTGTATTGATCCAGTTTCTACGTTGTGGAACTCCGAAGCTTAAATCTTATTTTCCTTATTCATGATCGGCTATATAACTACAATAGATGGAAATAGGTTATCAGTTGTTGTGTGTATCACCAACTTCCTAGCCAGAAGACGTGGTTGAGCAATTGCAAAGTTTACTATGCTCTTAAATGCACAGTAGACGCACTCGGCTGATCTCAAAGCAGAAGAACTTCCGTCAAAAAGTATGAACCGCACGCAAAGCCTGATGATTTGAGATTCTTCTCGCATAGCGTCACATCAGGAGGGGCTGCATCAGGAGGCAAACCGAGGTATAATTGCATACTTTGAGAATTTAGTCGTGCACCCGACATATGAAACATGTTAAGATGTGATAACATGAGAATTTGCATTGTGAGTTGTGATTTGCCAATTGTCGGAACTCGGTGATGAAGGAGGAGGAGGATGGCCATTGGTGGTTCGAGTTTATGATTGTTGGGTATGTTGGAATGAGCGACATGAATGTCAATTGATTGCTGGAGGGACAGTGGCTATTGGCTACATAAACTGTATGTATTGTGTGTCCTTTGTACTCCTGGCAGGAAGGACTCAGGATGAAGCCCGTCCAGGGGACCAGAAAGAATCTGTGCCTTAGCTGTCACAACGACTCACATCTCAGAAGTTATTGGAAGTCAGATTTTGCAAAAAACAAACTGGGAAAGTCAGATTCAATTAAAAATTTATAAGTTTGCTGGAAATTACCATTGTATGGAAATTAATCATGATAAATTTACCATATACCGCGAGAATTCCCGTCTTCAATTGTCATACTCAACATCTATCCAGTAATATTCATCGCTACCGCTTCTGCCTAACAATCCAGCAACTGCAGAGCCGCCATCACTCGCGCTTTCTTCTTCTTTTCCCATAGAGCACTTGCTTGACCCATCACCCCATTCTCTCTGTTTATCCTTCATTCTATCCATCCAAATTTCCAATACATCGAATCCCAACAATCAAAACAATCACAATTTGCTCACTTCAGATCTTCATTTATTCAGCATCCATAACAAAGACAGTCCACAATCAACAGTCTGCGGGACTTATCAGTTATTAGTCCTCCCACAATCCCAATTGATGAACCACTCTTGAAAGAATTCTTCCAGCAGATCTCTTCAACTTAACCAACAACCAACAAACAACATGCCGACGAGCGCTGAAAGAACTAGGTCGTCAAACTATGACCGATGGAAGCCTGGAATCAAACTGGCGTGCATGATGGCGCTCAAGAGAGTGTGCTCTGATGAAAGATTCTATGATTCAACCAACAACAAGTTCAATAGTTTAACGTGGCATACCGTTGCTGAACACTTGAACAAAGAGTATCCAAATTATCCCAAGAGATTCACAAACATCAACGTCAAAGATCGCTATGATCGAGTCCTCAAGCATCACAAGGTTTTCTTGAGAATGGCTAATCAAATGTCAGGATTTCAATGGAATCCATCGACTTTCTCATTCGACTTGGATGATAAGATCATAAAAGACTATGAAGAAGGTATTCGAACTGATGATATTCTGAGGTCTGAACTGGGTGTTGTGAGATTCTTGTCAAAACCAGGCCAAATAGATTTGGAGTACTATCATAGATATATCCATCAAATTCATAATGAGCAAGAGTTTAGAAATGATTCTGTTCTGAATTCTCCTTCTTTCATTGATGATGCTATATCTAAAGGAATTCTGACAAATATATCTGCAAGACCTTCCGTCTTTATCAATAAGAATAATAGTGCATCATCTTCTTCATCATCTTCATTAGCGACAACAGCAACTACTTCTACCAATGGTTCTTCCAACACAGTTTCAACATTAGCTGAACTGAATAATGGTGTACCCTCTTCACAATCTTCTTCGATGTCTGTGCCGACAACGACTTCTCCGTTGAATAATCCCATAACCAATCCTTTGAGTCATTTGAGTCATCATTCACTCCCATCAAACCATCTATACCAACAACCATCTCCATCTCAGCAACAAAATTTGCAACAGAACATGCAACGCCATCAAGAACTCCAACAACCACCGCATTTACAGTTTCAACAACAAGTCCATCATCAACTTCCACAACAACACCCTCAGCACCACTTTCAGCAGCAGCAGCTTCAATCACAACAACTACTTCACCATCAACCGCAGCAGCATCATCAACCACCACAACAGCCAGATCACACTCAATATATGGGAGTGACTAGACCTCCCACATCGCAGGTGTTTAACTTAGGTTTGTTACATCCAATCAATCAAACTTCAAGCCTAAACGTTGGACCAATGGTTCCTTCCAATCAGGTAGCTGCCTCATCGCATCATGATCTGGACTTCAGTGGGTTAATGGATCATCAGACGAACAACATGATTGGTCAACTACCCAATTTGATTCCATCCAATATCAATCATCTTAATCACAACAATAATAATGATATACAACCAAGGAAGAAGATAAGAACTGGATTGGTCCAGACTGGTCTCCTTGTTGAAAATTACTCAAATTCGTTACATGATCAAGATAATGGTGACGACAGCATTCACAACAATAGTACCAATGGCAACAACAATGATGACAGAAATGATGTTGTAACATCAACGACAGGAAACAATACCCACCATGCTAATAGACATGATAATGACCATGGCAGCAATACCAGAAACAACAGCAATACAGGAAATACCAATGATGATCATGATCATTCAACTTTGCATCCATCATTATCAGAACCATCAAACCTGCATCCATTAGAGGCATCAAGATCTGAAACTCAACAACATTCTTCAAACATTGGTGGATTCCCTTACAGTCACCAAAACGATCATCTGACATCTCCATCAGCAGAAACCACAGAAGCCAACAACGGCACTAATAATACAAATACCAATTGCAATTCGAGCAACACCATTGAGAAATCCAGAAGTTACTCCAACACCAGTGGGACTTCAAATGGGATGCTAAGTACTGGGGAAGCAGTATTACAAATCCATAAGACGAATGAAATGATGGAGAATTTAGTGATTGAAGAGATTTTAAACCTTCGAGTGAACAAGTTGATTAGCCATGAAGATTTTGAAAAAATTGGTCACTTGTTCCAAGAGAATAATATTTTATTCGTCAAGAGTGCTTATAAAAGATTGAATGATAGTTCCAAGTTGTTAGAGTTGATTAATATTTATTTGAATAAACTGGATTGATCAGATCAGTTTGTTTTGCACCTCTGGAGTTTATGGTTTTATTGTTATCGGATTTGAGATTTAGAGCTAGAGTGATTTGGACATCAAAGTTGTGATAATTTTTGTTGTTGTTTGTGAAGCTTCTTGTGCAGGTACTTTCTTTTCATTGGTTGAGATTTCTCACATCCATGATACGTCATTCGTCATGGTATCATCAAAAAAGATAGATTATAATTCCACTACATGGGTCAAAAATGACCTTCAGTTCTTCCATCCATGTTCATACTTCCAAATGGCCAAACTTTTGGGAGGTTAGTTTATTTCTTCTGTGGCTATGCTACACCCTATTTACCTGTCTAACTATATAATAGACTATTGTATTACTAGAATCTACATGTAAGATCTCGTCCAATATTCATGATAAAATTAGCTTGCCTCGACGTGCTTCTTCTCGCTGGTCTCCTCAGCTTATTTTGCTCTTTTCAATCATCGGAGAAGTTGAGCAAACAAGATTTCAGCAAACTTCGGAGAGAAATCCACAATAAAACGAAATTTTCATATTACAACACGCATCAAAAACTAGATTAGAATATACTTCAGAGTCTCAGCTATTGAATGGTATCAATTTCAGTGCTACAGGACCACTGATTGATATAAAAAGAAAGAAATCGCCGGAGCAAAAAATGTAGTGTGGACGAGACCGGAGTCGAACCGATGACCTCTCGCTTGCAAGGCGAGCGCGCTACCAACTGCGCTACACGCCCTAAGTTGAGTTTTATATAAGCATAAGTCATACAAACGGTAAAAAGTGCCGGGGATTTGAGATTCTTAGCCCTGTTTTCTCCAGTTTGCGCCCAATATGAGAGTAACTGATCATATCATAGGATTATAACAGTGCATATAACTTACTGGAGTGTAGTTGGAGGCTTCTAGAGGTGTTTTTGAAAGACTTATGGATGATTTCGGTTGCCGATCACAGGTCATGTTGAAAGTACAAAGTACCAAAAAAAATAGATAATGCAGCTATACCTGAATGAAATCATCAGAGTCAATGACTTGTACTACGGCTGTAGAGATTTATTGGTCATAAGTCTATATTTTTAGGGCTGATCAGTATTATAAACGACGTTACGTCTTGGTTATTGAACCCAATTCTTGATACACGTCGGGCCAAATTTGGGCAACATTGACACAAAAACGAATTGGATAAATTCTTATTAAACAGATATTTTCCTTCAAACCATTGAACTACTCACACCTGATACAGTTGAAGCCCCTTCTTTTCCAAGACCCAAGACCTCATCGCAAAGGATATATCTGGTTAAATACAATCCATCAGAATGAAACTGAGTTATGGGCCAATCGTCCTTTTGGGATTGATGCAATCACTCAATGCATTAGATATCACACAAAACGCTAGGTTCCAGCAGGCTGCAAAGACAAGAACAGTCACTGAGATTTTAACCGTCACTCGTGTCGCAATACCAGATGAAATCTTGGTTACCCAAACTGTTTTCTCCACTGTTGAGGCTTTATCAACTCCACAACCAGCTCCAGAAAGGGTTATACCAACACCAGAACTAGTCCCTCAACCTGCACAAAGTGGTAAGTATAAGCCCCTATATCTTGAGAGAAGTGATGCACTAACAATGGAAAACCAGAAACTGAACAAGATTATGAAGAGGAGGGAATTGATGATGAGTCCGCCGAAGACGATGGTGCAGACTATGAGGATAATGTTGTTATTACCCCTGGAGATGAAAAAGCGCAGTTTGGATTTGATGTTGATTATTTTGCTCGTCGTTATGGTAAGATCCCTGATGCTGCTGGTAAACTTGAAGACTCAAAAGTTGAAACTCCTGAAGTCTATGATTCTAATCCTAATATGCAAGAGGGAGTACTAGCTAAATTGAAGGATCATGACAGTGTCGATTTCCATCGTTTGAATGAAAAGCATGAAGGAGCAGGTTCAATCTCAGAACCCATTGATGGTGAAGTTCCAGAAGGTGTTTTCAGTGAAGCTTCCCCTTACCATCTAGAACTTGGTTACGACGGGAAAACGAATCCATATGAACTAAGCAAGCCAAATCCACATAAAACGGTAGAATATACTTTTGATGATGGTTTCAATATTGGGGATGTTGTTCCAGATGAGAATTCAATTTATGAGAAGGTAGATGAGGATGAAGAAGATGATGAATATGAGGAGGAGGAATATGTTGAAACAAACGAGAGAGATGCAGGTCCAGATCACTTTGGTAAGCCGAAAAAGAACGAGAAAGGCAATCCGATTCCTCAAGAGAATGGAATCTATGATGATGAAGAGTTGAGTGAATCTCAGAGAAGAAAGCTAACAAAAGGCAAGCAAATCATTGACCCAGAAGACCAAAACAAAGCCCCAAACGGATCAGAGTCTTTTGACGGTAGCAATACCAACGCCACAGAATCAGGGAACTCAACTTCTTCTGGCATAAAAGGTTTCTTCAAGTCCAGAAACAACCCATTCTCCAACTCAAAGGGTGATGAAGAGAATGAAGCTGCCAAAGAATTGGTTCATGTGGCTTACACTCTCAGTCTGACTGTTTTCGTTTGTTTGTGTGTTCTTATGTAACTCCCCTTTCCAGCTCAGAATCCATGGTTTATTTGTGGATTCATCATTAAAAGACAACTTTTATATACAAAAATCAGCAGATAATCGAGACTTTAAGAGAAAGAGAATAATTGATGTAGTTTATATAATGTTTTTTTTTTCTACCCCGCGAACTTGTTCTGTGAATTCAGCGCCTCGCGAAGACCCGAAAAAATTGCAGAAAAAACACCGAAGGAGCTTCTCAAAAGACGAGCCAGAACAGCTCTTTTTTACGGGTCAATTCGCTTTAATTCGAGTAATTCCATCATGAGCGAGGTATGTAACTGCTGTGGGACACATGTGAGAAGTTTGACCCGATTTCCACCGCCAGATTTGCAAAAAAAAGCGGCAAATTTACAGGTTTTCCTCTCTCTTTTATCCCAACACACACAAACAACAAAGACGTATTAACAAACATTGAAATCACAGGTTGAAAGGACAATCAGAATCGTGACGCATCAAAAGATACTCGAAGGAGTTCCTCTGCCACCGGAAGGTTACCCAGTGCGTGGATGGTCCATCGAGATCTACCTTTTAGATAAAGACGGGAAACAGGTTGCTGCAAACATATTTGATAAAGTAACTTATCATTTGCATCCAACTTTTGCCAATCCAACTCGTACGTTTAAAAAACCACCTTTCAAGATTGAAGAGAAAGGTTGGGGTGAGTTTGAACTGGGATTGGTCTTGAACTATGTTGATAAAGCAGGTGATGTCAAACTGGCTCACGATTTGAATTTTGCCAGTGAGAAATATAATGTCGAACATAAAGTGAAAGTTCCAGTTGGAAAATCTGCAAATTTGAGAAACCTCTTGCTAGAAAGTGGTGATGTTTCAGATGAGTCCTCATTGGTAGGCGATAAAAGAAAACAACCATCAAATGGTTCAGCAAGTGGAGTGAGTAATAGTATAAGTGGGGATAAGAAAAGATCTAAATTGAGTAATAATAATTCAATCAATACAACAAGCTCTATCAAGGGGAACGTTGATTTGGAAAAACTAGCTGAAGGCCTGACAAAATTGAACGAGGATGATTTGTTAGGGATTGTACAAATGGTTACTGATAATAGAACTCCTGATATGAATATTAAAAATGATGTTGAAGAAGGAGAATTTACAATGGATTTATATACCCTACCTGATAGTTTGTTGAAGAGTCTATGGGATTACGTAAAGAAACGTATTGAATGATTCCTAATCATGAATGTGTGTCTGTGTGTTTATTTTTATTTTATGGAGGAGTCGTTGCTGTATTATGAGTGATGTTTGATATTTCAAAACCAAAATAAAGAAGAACAATGGCTGAGATTCTTTACGTAGACATATACTCAATCTGGTCGATGAATATGGTTTTATATTTAGTTTTGTCAATTGTCCCTTTTTTACAATGATTTTTCTTCTTTTGATCTTTGAGCATTTATATGCAAGCCTCATGATGTGTTCAATTTCAAACATAAGACGGTGTCCAGATTCTCATTGTAGAATCCCAAGAACCAGTAGCAACACCCACCCCATTTGGACTAGTAGCAACTTTCGTCACTCGATTTGTATGACCATCCAACTTCCCAACAATCTCACCTTTTAAAAGATCCCATATTAGACAACCTTGTTCTGAATAACACGAATACATCAGTCTTCCACTAGAGCTGAAATCCAAAGAGACAACACCAGATGAATCCAAAGCTGAGTTTAGTTCGTTCATTGAGTATTGACTTGAATAATTGTAGTTTTGTTGTTGAGTTACTTGTGAATGAGACGTTGGTGTTGAAGGTTGGGCAGCATAAACCATGTTTGGTGATAAGTAGGTTTGTTCTTTTGTTATTTTTTGGTAATCATCTATTGCTGAACTTATCGAGTATTTGTTCAATTCACCATCACTTCTTAGATCAAATAATCGAATTATCCCATCGTCACTTCCCGTAACGAATGAATTGCCATCTTTGAAGAATTTCAAACTAGTGATATCGCTATTGCTAACAAAAAAGCTCTGTTGAACTCCAGTTTCCGAACTTCTTAAATCCCAAACTCTGGCATATCCATCACTTGACCCACTGACAAACCGTCTAGGCTCTTCATTTGAAACATCCATACTTAAAACATCACCAAAATGGTCCAAATATTGTCCTGTTCTTTCTCCTTTATTTATATCCCATAAAGCACAAGTCATATCCCCACTAGCAGTTAAAATCGTCCCATTATCGACAAATTCAACGTTTGTAATCCCACAAACATGTCCTTTTAAAACACTAACTATTCTTTGTTGGAAAGCATCTTCAGGATTAGAAGATAATGAATAAACTGTACAATTATTGGTCAAACCTGCACTTGCAATCAACTTGTTATTTGGTGATATGGCACAACTCAAAACCCACTGTGAATCCAATGGGATAGCGTTCAATTTCAACCCAGTTGAAGGATCCCATATTATGAGAAATCCATCTTGTGAACAACTTAAGATTTCTTGTGAGTTCTTGGACCATTTCAAGTCGATTATCTTGTTATTATGACCTTTTAAAATTTGGTATGGTTTGAGGTTTATTGAGGATTTCGGTATTGATGGGATTTGTTTAGCACATTGTGTGAGAGTTGTGTCTTGTATTCTCTGTTTGACCTTATCAATCTGTTGATAGAGTTGCCTTGTTTCGAGTCTTGACTTGTTGATCTTATCCAGTAGAAACGTCTCATCTTGGGTCTGATCAGTGCTTGTCTGGTGATATAACGCTGTATAGCTTGTCATGCTGACTCGACAATTAACTGAATCTCACCTTCACAATACGAAATTAATTACGACCCATCAACAGCTCAAAGGACGATGCATTTCATTTTTTTTGGTTTTGGCTTTACCGTACAAATTTCAGCATTATTAAAAGTTGCCTCATTTCGCAAATTCCGATTCCGATAACTACGTTTAAAAAAACCTTGAAAGATTGCTTTTATTGCACTGGGTCTATTGGAAGAAAGCTCAGGAGCTACGTCTCTTGTTCCTTCTCGGCATTATCAGCAGACCCAGAACTTCCGCCTTCATTCTTATCATTATTGTCCGGTTCTTGTTGTTGTTCTGGCTGCGATTGCAATGATGGTTCATTCTCCAACTCTGGGCTCACTGTCTTTGAATGACCACCAGAGTTGTGCTCAGTAGTGGTATCTCTCGGAACAGACCCCAATGATCCTCCCTTTTCTTTGATAATCCTATCTCTCTCATCGATGAGTTTTCTCCTTTGCTTCTTTCTTGCCATTACAACTTTCTCACCTCTTTCAACTTCACCAGTGACTTTCACTAAATAATCAGGTACTTGTTTCCCATTCTTCAGATATGACATTTTCCAATTCCTAGCTTTATCTTTCAATTGAACTTGCGTTCTATTCTTCAATGCCTCAGATTTTGAACCACCAGCACCATAGTGTTCCAAGATCTTGGACCAATGTGGTCCTAACTCTTTCAATGCCTCAATTAAAGCTTTATCTTCCTCGGTAGACCATGATCTTCTCAGGATATTTCGTATACGTGGTGGACCAGTTGATTGTGGGGATTGTTCACGGTCATTTCTTGATGGTGTAGAAACACCAGAGTTTAGTTCTGTTTGTGAATCTTGGATTGGTTTTGCTGATGGGGTTCTTGTACGACGAATTTTCGTTGGGGACGTTTTTTCTCTCTCTAATCGTTCTAGTTCTTTTAATTCTAACTCTCTTGCTTGTTGTTGCTCAAGTTTCTTTTGTAACTCTTCTTTTGATAATGAACCATATTCTTCATAGTTTGGTAATGATGAAACTAATTCTGTTGTCGAATTTGAAATTGAATTCAATATTAGGTTTCTTCCTCTCTTACCCCATATTAGGAATCCAATATTCTTTGAGACATAACTGAACAACTCTTTCAAAAAAATTAACCAATCGTATACCTCACTCAGATCTTCCTCTTGTCCTTCACCCCCAGTTCCTTCTTCACCAGCTGATGAATTTAACAAAGTTTCTCTTCTTGATTTACATCTTTTGATGAAATCAGCCTCAACTGGGGTCAAAGTACTTGCATTTCTTCTAGCCAATAAAACTTGATCCAAGTCATTTGGGAAAATATCCTCCAAAATCTCCAATTTTGATCTGTTTCCAGCCTCTAAAGCTGAGATATAAGCCTGAGTTTTCAGCTCCAAGAATAGAGCAGCATGTGCCTTGAGTAACTTACCAGCACCACTAACAACCAATCCTCCACTAGCAACGTCGTTTGGTTTACCAGAGCTGAGACTTTTCAAAGTATCGTTGATCCAACCAACGTTATTAACGGGACAGAAAACATCAAGAAAACTCTCATTCAAAAAGAAAAACCCTACTTCAATACTACCCAATGTAGCCAGTAAGAACGTAGCCAGATTTGTTTTCTTTAAAGCAATATCAATTTTTTCTTCAAGGTTCTTTATTGTCAATTTAATCTCATTATTAAAACCAGGTATGTTATCATTGTGGAACAATTCAATATTCGAAATGACATGTCCAACTTGTAAGAACGGATCCTCCTCACTGTATAATCGTTTGACTTGCTCAAATAATTCCACAAGGTCTCTATAAACCAATCCTTCTGAGGTTGGTTCCTCATTTGTTATTATAGCTAATGTTTCCTCGTATGGCCCTACCCCAATCAATCTAAGGATCTGAGTGGCGATATTATCCAGTAATGGGATAGAGTTGATCACGAATTGGGTTCTGATGGGTAAAGATTCATGGGCTTGTAAAGTTAGTGGTAATGCAGCTAGATTGGCTTTTATCAACAATTCAGGAGGTAAATGTTGTAAAGAGTTGATATAATGATCATCGTTTGAAGTCAGCAGTGCAGAGTCTTTTGGGACTGTTAACCCATTTATCGATACAGTTTCTTCATGTACCATATCGCTCTCTTGTACTTCCTCTTCATCGTCTGCTTGATCATCGTCAAGTTTCTGTCTTTTATGCTGTTGGTGATGTTCTTCAAGAGGCTCCGAGTCCATTTGTATGTCCTCCGAGGCCTCCGCAGGTCGTTTTTCTTGTGATGCTGACATTGAGAGAGCAGCCTTCTTCTTCTTGAGAGTTATCGTGTGAACACTGGCCAAAATGTTCTTGGAAGAAGTTGATTTGTTTACTCTTTCCTTCTGTCTATAGCAGCAGCTAAAAACAAAACAAAAAATTTATAGTGTAGAGACAGGGGCTTCATAACTATAAAATAAGTCATGGGTTCGAATCACGATGGGTGTTGATGAAAAGCAAATAAATTTTTTTGTGATTACTATTGGAGAATGGAACTACACTGGAATCGTTACTGCTGAAGCAAGAGGATTACACACAAGTGATTGGTCGTATGAAAGAACTGCTTCGATGAAGACATCCAGTTTTTTGAAGGATGTCAAGATAATGAGATTAGATAGTACTGATATTTACTATGCACTGCAGTACTGAGGTGACTAAACCGCATGGTAAATATCAGAACAGCGTCCCGGTTCCGCAGTAAAAGTGTATATAAATCCCGCTCATCCGCATACGCTGAGTGTCCCGGTTATGCAATAATCACATTGTTTACAAATTGCCATGGCAACAAAAAAAAACACGCTTCGCCAAAGTAGAAAAAAACAAAAGAGCAAAAATTTATAAACAAAAGCAAAATTCCCAACTTTCTTTCTTGTTTCAATTACTTTGGGAAACTTTATACAAATTCTTCCATAAACTCACACAAAATGGCCAAAGCTGCTGCTTCAACTAAAACTTCTACTGCCACCGCAGCCAAAAAAACTCCAAGTCACCCTCCTTATGCTGGTAAGTTCCCTTCTGTGTTTTTTTTGGGGGAACCCCCCCCCCCCCCCCCCTAAATCCATTTTGTGATGGAAACTAACAACATCTATAGAATTGATCAAAACTGGTATCTTATCATTAAAAGACCGTAATGGTTCTTCTCGTCAAGCTTTGAAGAAATATATCCAAACCAACTTCAAGATTACAGCCACCAACTTTGATGGTTTATTCAATGCTGCTTTGAGAAAAGGTGTTGAGAAAGGTATTTTCGTTCAACCAAAAGGTGCTTCTGGTCCTGTCAAATTAAACAAGAAAGTTCCAGAATCTAAACCAGTTGTTGCTGCTAAACCAAAAGCTGCCCCAGCTAAGAAAGCTGCTGCTGCTCCAAAAGCCAAAGCTGCTGCACCAGCCAAACCAAAAGCAGCCCCAGCCAAAAAGGCCGCTCCAGCTAAAAAAGCTGCCCCAAAGAAAGCAGCCCCAGCCAAAGTTAGCAAACCAGCTACCAAAAAAGCTGCACCAGCAAAGAAAGCTGCTCCAAAGAAGAAAGCCCCAGCTAAGAAAGTTGCTAAGAAATGATTGGTTGTTGTGATCTTTTGTTTTACATTATTTTCTTTGACTGTGTGATTACCCTTGTCTTTTTTTTCTACTGCTTGATTCTTTTCTTTGTTCACTGGTGTATGTATATTGTTGTTGTTGATTTCACTTCTTTTTGTTGTGTGGTTTTGTTTATGGTTGGTTGATTCTATATTTGTGTATTTTTAGTTTTATTGGAATTTGAATATGATGAAATGACTGAGCTTGTCCAATCGAAACAGAGAGAGAGATGTGTAAAAGAGTATGGCTATGTGATCCCGGGATGTTTATACCTCGGAAGTCGGAAGTCGGCACTGCGTAAGAAGATCGCACCATCATTACGTAAGCATCAATCATACATGCCCTCGGAATTCGGCTTGACGGTGACAATGGGCAGCAGTTGTGGGCGGGAAGCTATGACTTTTCTATTAGCGAATTGTCGCTCAAATCGGCAGTGCTCATGTTTTTATATATCTGGAAGTTTCCAGCAGCTTCTTTCCACAGATTCTAGAAGGAAAAGTAAAAACTCTGAGCAGAGTGCCTCTTTTTAAAAGGCTGAGCTGTTGATTTCAACCTTTCCTTCTATCCAATCATACAAGTCATATCCAACAAGAGACGGAAATGAGTCCATCAGATCACGGCAAGAGCAACAAAGTTGAGAAAATTGTTGATCAAGGTGTTGTTGATGTTGATGAGGAAGAAGACACCCACCACACTTTCCATTCCCCGTTGAACTCCAACGCCATCGTCACACTGACCATCATGGACCCAGCCATTCACTTCCATCATTTCCAGCATTTCTTGAACAAGTTCCACTACGAACACATCCTCCCTTCTTCAAACGACCACATCAAGTTGAAATTCATTGACAAAGCCGATGCACAAAAGCTCATATCCGAGCTCAATGCAAACTACTCCAAGGACCAGTTAAAGATTGATCTAAAATTTGATGAATTAACACATCCTGGTAATATCTATGTCCGTGGGTTAACGACTGAGCTCAACAACCAGGATCTGTTTGAGATATTCAAACCATTTGGTGAGATTTCAAGCTGTAAGATCGTCATGAATGAGTTTGGACAGTCAAAAGGTTATGGGTTTGTCAATTTCGTCGATGGGAGAAGTGCTGATGATGCTATTGCCAAATTGAATGGGTTATTGATCAATGGGTCAACTTTATACTTGAACCATCATATCTCCAAGAAGGAAAGAATCGAAAGGATAGATTTTGAGAAGCTCAATTTCACAAATCTATACATCAAGAATCTTCCTAATTGGTTCAACGAGGATGAATTGATGAAATTATTTGGAAAATTTGGTGAAGTGAATTCTATATTTTTGCCTGAAGTATCACCAATGCAATCATCATCATCATCGTCTGCTAATTCTACTTCGGCAGGGGCTGACAACAACAGTTCTGATCAATTGTCCACTGAGAGAAGATTTGGGTTTGTCAACTATAAGAAGCATGAGAGTGCAGTTCAGGCTATTTTGAACTTGGACTCCAAAGAGTTGGAACCAAATGTTTTTTTGTCAGTCTCGAGAGCCCAACGTCGTGATGAAAGAAACAAATCATTACCATTATCTGCATTATCACATCGTTCCCATTCATCATCACAAGGGATCCTATCACCAACATCAACTCATGCAGCCTCCAATCAGGTAACACCACCACAATTGAACATTCCAATGCCTTTGCCTATGTCAATGCATCATCAAGGTTCTGTTTTGTCATTGTCAATGTCATCCTCCTCATCTTCGAACAATAATTCACCAAGTCCAATAAACAACAATCATTCTGGCTCAATGTATTACCCAATTCCTGGGCCAAATCAACAACAATCGAATCTCTACATCAAAAACCTTTCGTTCAACATAACCGATGAAAGATTGCATGATGCTTTCGTCAAGTTTGGTCCCATCATTTCAGCAAAGATTATGACCAATGAACAAGGTCAACCAAGAGGATTTGGGTTTGTATGTTTCAAGAATTTATCAGATGCTTCAAATGCAATGCTGAACATGAATGGAATGGAGTTGGATGGTGAGATTCTAACGGTTAGTTTTGCCAATAGAAACAACAAGAGAGTGAAGAATGACAATCATCATGCCAACCACAACCACAACCACAACCAGAATCAGAATCAGAATCAGAATCACAATTTAGGTGGAAGCACCGGAGGAACACCAATTGCTGGTCCATACCAGTATTTCTTCAACAATCCTGGATATAGCAACAACAACCTCAACACTCCTCCACCACCTCCACCACCACAGGGATATTATTATCCTCAGCAAGTCCCAATTGGAGTTCCTATGCAAGTTCCTATGCAGATCCCACCAGGTGGTTATTTTCAAGGCCCTGTAGGGTATGGGAACAATGACTTTAGAGGTTATAGATCGTCGTCATCATCATCGGCAGTTGCTGTAAATGGACAGCAAATTGAGGTGAATGCAACAAAGAATAATGTGGGAGTAGAGAAGGATGACGCATATGTCATGTTAAGTTCTGAATTATCTAGGTTGGAGTTGAAAGATGATGAAAAGATTGATAAGATTGTGGAGGAGTTGATTTTACCAAAATTTAGGGATGGAAGTGACAGTAGCAACGGAAGTGAAATTAGTGGATTGGATGATGATATGAAAGATGAAATCAAGGCTGAAATAAAGAGTGATCTTCATCAGATTTTGAAAAGCATTGTCTCCAAGAATTACGAAGAAAAGAAGAAAGAGTTAAAAGGAGAAGGGGAAAGAGAAGCAGATTTGCATCACAGCATATATCTAGATTTGATTAATGACCTATCAAACGATGATGTTTTATTAAATAAGATTCTTGATGAGTTAAAGAAATGAAACCCCAAATGATTTTGTTATAATAGCTGAGTTTTAGTGTTTTAAACCCATTCATCATTGCATACATATTATATAATTTATGATTACTACAAAAATAAGTTTTACATTGACTTTATGTGTATTGTGTAGAATCATCGTACACTAATAACGAAAAATTGAAAATGCTCATAAGAATAAATAAGGGGTCATTCGGTCGTTTCATAAACTTGGAGGAGGAGGTGGTGGAGGGGCAGATCTTGCTGTAGCGGAAGAAGCATCCTGAAGTTGTTTACTAGCTTTGATTCCAATCAACGGATCCTCATCCTCTTCTTCTTCTTCTATCTGTCTAACATTTTCAACCTCTTCAATGTAATGCTTCAGCATGCTCTCAATTCCATTCTTCAAAGTAACACTGGAACTATCACAACTTCTACAAGCACCTCTCAATCTCAATACAACAGTCCCTGAATCTTCTTCAAATTTAACAAACTCAATATCACCACCATCTTCTTGAATTGCCGGTCTAATTCTTGTAAATATCAACTCTTTAATCATCGAAATCAAATCATCATCCTCTTCATCAAATCCAACATCTTTAGGCAAATGATCACTATCCTCATCAAAAATAGGCTCACCAGAAGTGAAAACCTCAGTCAAGATTGAAAAAATTTCAGGTTTAACCAACATCCATGATTGTCCTGAAGATTTCTCAATGGTGATAAAATTTGAACCAAACATGACAGTTTTAATCCCATCAATGGCAAAAAGTTTCCTAGCTAAAGGAGATGCATATGCCTCTCTCCCACTTCTATATTCAACAGTTTCTCCATCAGGTAATATCGTTGTGGATGGTAAAAACTTCAAAGCTTGTTCATTAGGGGTTTCTTCAGTCTGGATGAATAATGAACGGATCTGTTGATAATTTAACACCGTTGGAGTTCTTTGTCTGGATGATAATGATGATCTGGCTCTGAATATGGTCCCAAATACTCTTGAATTAAGCATCCTTCAGTGTATAATTCACTATATAATCCAGAAAAGAAGAGCTGAATGAGTCTGATTTGTAAGGTTTTTCAAAGTGGGTGCAGTGTTCATTACGTGGTGTCTGGATGTTTTAGCTCAACAGAGTCACGTGATGACTAACAAACTCACATAAGCAATTTGGCGGATTTAGCCATTAATTAACGTTATACTTAACACAGTGCTGTTTCCCATATTAAATGTCATTCGTTCCACAACAAGTTTCTTCTCTGATCAGAATATTTTTCATATCAATCTTGTAATCCACAGAAAAGACCTCTGACGATTGCCTGGCCAATCACCAACCATCGCTCGGAGCTCTGACTGCCTCGATTTCAGCCTCGCATCTCCAACCCAATGGCGATACTCCCCTGAAAATGAATAAACCAGCTCTTTTCCTCTCTGTTTTGTTGTTGAGAGTGATCATCAAAACTATCAAATGCTCCAATTGACACTGCTATTGAGTCTGCTCATTAGTGCTGTACTTGGTCAGGAATTCGCAACACACTGTTTCAATCCATTCCCCTTCCAACATATAAAGAACCCAAATGGGTTCTACAGTCTCAACTTCACCGCTAATGACGATGTTAGTTTATTAGTCTATCCATTGTGGATTCAAAACACAAATATTCCACTTGAGACTGCGATGATTCCTTACGATCATGATGTCAACTCTGGTTGGAACGGAACATTTAGACTTTGTCTCAAAGAAGACGCTGATTGCGCAATCTCAGATATTGGAAAGTTCCATGTGGAATGGAATAACGATGATGATACTCCTTCCAAGGCAGACCACGATGGGGATTCTTCCCTTCAAAGAGGCAAAGAGGATCTGGAAAGACTCCGTGCTAAACAAAAGAAGAAAGTTATGAATGTATTTCTGAAAGCTGGTGAAAAAGCTGTCTATGAGTTACCAAAGTACGACACATATTGTTTCACCTACTACGACTATAATAACGAATGGAATGAATTGGTAAAACAGGGACTTCCACAATCTGTTGAATATGAATTTTATAAATCATTCACTGGTCTATCTCATGAAGGCTATGGTGCACTGATGTCAACCACTGCATCGCTGATTATTTCCATTGGATTGGGTTTATACATCAGATATTACGTTACTTCAAAAGCTTCAAAAGTAACCAATGAGAGATCACTGGTTCCTTTCAAAGTATTTATGAGATTGCTGGCATTGGAGTCCGTCAATAAAATCTTGATACTCACTTACCTCCATTTACTTGACTCTTATGATGTTCGTCCAGCCTCCATTGTCGAATTTGTTCTCCATCTATTACATACGATAGGTGCTGTTATTAGAATTTTGGAGCTCAATCTTATATATCAGTTTGTTGCATTCAATAAACCAGATATTATCAAATTCAATGATGCTTCCAAGCATAAAATCACATTAATGACTCTTGCTTCGATGATGTTCTCACGATTTATTTACATTCATGGTATCTTTCATTCTTCAAATTTCTACAATTATATTAATTCCAGTTGGTTTCAATGGTTTCTCAGAGTCTCCTATGGACTTCAATGTTATTGGAAGTCACAAATCACCGAACATACTATTGTCAACCATCAGAAGAAATACGCTAGATGCTTCAAAATCTCAAGGATCGTTCTTATTCCTTTGATTCCTGTCTTTAAGATCGCAGCTTCTGTGCTAAAGGATTTCATGCGTTTTTTTTTTTTTTTCCTCTCAATTCTTGATGAAGAAGACTCTATTGAAGGCTTTATTGAAGAAACAGTCCATCCTTTGATGTATTTGTTCTACTTCTCAGTGGGGTTGATCGTCATGTGTTTGGCAAATCTGGAGGTGTTTTTTTATCCTATAATTATTACTATTTCTTTGAAAATATGGGGCTCTCTTTTGATTGAAGACACTCCAAATGATTCTTTAGAAATGAATCCTATTCTTTCAGATGAGGCCAAATGAGGACTTAGAATCGATGCGTATTGTATGTACTACTTAAATATACAAGTACATTTCATTAAAAATGGATTGACACAAAAATTTTCATCACAGTTTTGGGGTTTTATAACGGCTCTGAGCAAAAAAAAAAAGAACACACAGTTAAATATGGGTATTGTTATGGTGGAACTAGTTGAGCTCAGAAGCATTACCAGTAAAATCCTTCAATGTTATATCAGATTTCTCACACATCATTCTGAAAATCCCTGTTTCATTGTTATATAAATTCAATGGGGTATCGAATTCTTCAACTTCACCTTGTTCCAACACAATAACTCTATCATATGTCAGAATTGTCTTCAACCTATGAGCAATACACAAGATTGTACAATCCTTGAACTCGTTGATGATTGTCTTTTGGATTTTGGAATCTGTCTCATAATCAACAGAGGATGTAGCTTCATCCAAGATCAAAATCTTTGAATTACGAACCAAAGCTCTTGATAATGCTAGTAATTGACGTTCACCCAATGAGAAATTGGCACCTTCGTCTTCCACAGTTTGATCTAAATGAAATTTATTGATCTCTTCTTTATCTGATTTCTGTTCTGTTTTCGCCTTGTTGATATTATCAATCAATCCACTTCTTCTCAAAGCGTCCCACAGAACATCATCTGTATGTTCATCGAATGGATCTAGATTTTTTCTGATGGTACCTTTAAACAACACAGGATCTTGTGGAATGATGGCTAGTTTGGATCTCAAGTCATATAAACCAATCTTGGAAATATCAATACCATCAATAGTGATTGAACCGCCAGCTAACTCACTGATTCTGTATAAAGCAGTCATGATTGAACTTTTACCAGCACCTGTTCTACCACATATCCCAATTTTTTCCATAGGCTTGATCTTCAAGTTTAAATTCTTAAGAACTAATGGTAAGTTTTCTCTATATCTTAAATCAACATTAGTGAATTCGATTTCACCAGTGGAAGGCCATTCTGGAGGTGGTTGAGTTTCTGAGATTCTATATGGAGGTTCTTGTTCAAGATTGTTAGCATAGTGACATAATCTCTCAACAGAATTCATCTCATTTTCAACCTGTGTATACGCCCTCAAAATTAAACTCATCAACCCACCCATATTCAAAACCTGAGTCATGACCACCCCGGCACTTGCACCACTGATGTTGAATTTCCCAGTCACTGTTAACATGGCAACAATTAGCACCAAACATGCAGCAACAAGATCTAAATGAATAGAAATCCATCTTTGATTTGCAATGACAATGAAATAAGCTTCATTCATCTTATTCAATAAGTATAGATTCTTATCTAGAAATCTTTGTTCTGAACCGTATGCTTTGATAGTAGCCATACCACTTAAAATTTCATTGAAATTGTTATAAACCAGAGATCTCTGGACAGCCTCAATTCTTTTCACTTCTCTACCAGCAGCCTGATAATAACTAGTGAGACTAACTATAACGATCAAAAGTGGTGGAATAACAAGGGCAAACCATGGGAAGTAAATGATACATAAAATGATAATACCAATAACATAAGCTCCAGGATGTAAGAACATTCTAATCTGTTCCCCAGTTTCATTATCTAATGCGTCAGTGTCTTTTGTGAATCTATTGAGAACTCTTCCAATTGGTGTGGTATCTAAGAAACTCATTGGTGTATGTAGGACTTTTTTCATTGCTTTTATATTCAAGTACTTAGCAGCAGTAGTGGAAATATAACCAAGAATGACAAATTCTGTGGAGGCACAAATGATTGACGCTATGGTAATCATGACATATATCCCAATATAAAAATTATCGGCACGTCCATGGAACTTATACTCGATCCAAAATGATAGCCAAACACTGGTGAAAAGTGACGTAAAAATATCTAGCATCAAGAAGATTAAAGCCAATGGAAGGGCGAATATCCCAAGAACACCTTGTCCTTCATGCAAATAGTTCAAATAAATAGACCATTTGATTTTATTTCTTGCACGCTCTTCTTCATTTATCAGGATACCAGCATTGGCATCATTGTGAGGATCCTTGACAAACGAGTCATCATCCTCAGAATCTTCATCAAAATCATCCTTTATACCAAGTCCTTCTCTTTCAGCTTTCAATCTCTTTTCCTCTTTTTCTTGTTGTTTCTTGGCTTCTGATTTCTTGGAGAATTCCATCAAGTTAACAAATGCTTCTTCTGTAGCTAGAAGTTCTTCCACAGTACCAACATGAATACTACCATCACCATTAAGAAATACTACCCTATCAGCAACTTCAATCAAACTCAATTGATGTGTAGCTAAGACCCTAGTTTTATTCTTCAAAATACCATTGAAACATTTGTCAACGATATCTTTCCCAACTCTAGCATCAACAGCACTTAAAACATCATCAAATAAAGTGATTTCCCTATTGGCATAAACAGCTCTAGCAAGATTAATTCTTGCCTTCTGACCTCCAGACAATGTGATACCACGTTCACCAATCTCGGTCAAATCACCACCAGGGAATATCTTCAAATCATCAGTCAACGCACAAGCATCAATAGTTTGATCATACCATTTTTGATCAAAAGGGTGTCCAAAAAGGATATTTTCCTTAACTGTAGCGTTTTGAACCCATGGTTGACCACATAGCAAAACATCTGATGCACTTTGTAAGGAACCTGCAGTCTTGATCATGACACCAGACAATGCTGTTAATAATGAGGATTTACCTGACCCAATAGGACCAGTGATTATGATGAATTCACCTTTCTTGATGGAAAGATTAATATCATGGAATCCTTTGAATGCTACTCGGGACTCTAATTCTTCTGGGATGTCCCCCTTTTCCTTGTATGAGGCACTGAATGATTGAACAGGAGACAGACCAGATGTGATATCCTTTGGTTTAGTCTCTTCATCATCATCATCACTATCCTCAAAAGTTTCCCATTCAAAGCTTGCATTTTTAAGTTTTATTGCAACATCATCCTCCAATGGACTTTCTCTCAATGATGACTCTTGGTGTTCTATCACTTCATCTTCATCAATATTGGAGCTTTGTAAATACTCTCTGACTCTATTCAAACCAACATAACCATCTGCACCAGTAGCCAACGCCATTGGTAACATCATCACCTGATTAGCCAATACTCCGAATAAACTTAAAGATGAAAAGATTGCACCTGGTGATTTTCCATCACTAATAGCATATAACACCAAGAAGGCAATCATAGATGTGAAGTTTGGTAAACAGATACTGTAAGCGAATAGAAAATTTCTGATAGTTTGCATTCTGAAAATGATATTAACTTCTTTGGTTCTGATGTTCAAAGCTTGTTTCTCATAAGCATCTTCCCAAGCATAGTACTTGATCATTTTCATACAGTTCAATATCTCTCTCATCAAACTAACTCTTTCATCAGTGTATTGATTGACTTTTTTTCTCATTCCTAAAAGCTTCCCCATACTCCCACCGATAATAAAAATACTCACAACAAAGACTGCAATACCAGCCAAACTGGCAACACCAATATTGTGAATCAATAACGCGATTGCAATGATCACAGGAACCGGAAATGTTATTCCAAATGGCTGAAACCCAATGGCTAGATCGATTCTTGATAAATCAGTCGACATCAATGATGTGATTTTACCTGGTGGGAAAGCATGTTTTGTAGATGCACTAGCAACTAAGGATTTGTTCAACAACTCAGTTGTCAAGATTGACTTACAGTGAGCACCGACTGTTAGGGAATTATGTAAGAAATGATTGATTAGGATACCATTCAATGCCATCAGCAGAGTAGTACCAATACCATAACCTACCCCTTTGGAAAGGGATCGAGATTTGTCTAGAGATCTAGCTTCAACGTAATTGATCAAAGCTTTTGAAATCAAAGGCGATAAGACTTGACTGACATCGGTGATCAATTTGTAGATGATTGCGCTGGTATAAGAATATTTGAAGGTTTTGAATAATGCGATGATTAATGACATCTTTGGATATGGTAATGCATCTAGTTCCTTTTTTGTCAAATTGGGATTCTTCTTCAAGTGCTTTTGTCTATTTTTTTCAAGAACGTTTTCTAAATTAACCTTGAACTGTTTATGAACGGTATCAATCTTCATATCATCAGTAAGATAAAACAAATCATCAGCATCTAGCGTTCTTTTATAACCAACATTCATCAATGGATGTAGCCACCAAAACAAAAGTCTAGAAAGGAAGAAACTTGTGAATCTAGGGTATGGTTTTCTTTCTTCTTGTGTTGGGATTGGGGGTACTTTCTTTGACCATAGCAATGGAGTCAACAATCTTTTTTCAAGCTGTATCTCTTGAGAATCTTCAGAACCGGAGGATGCACTGTGATCCTTGGTGACCTCGTTCGCAGAGTCGGCTATGGAAGATGACATCGTGATTGTGGGATGGTTCAAGCAAGAATGACTTTATTATTTTATCGATATGACAGTTCTCTAGCAACAGCGGTTATGCGAGTTATGTGAGTTGTGTGAGGTGAGTGGAGGAGACTATAATGCAAATATCTAAGTTTTAATGGGGCCCTGACACTTATAAGAATAGCGCCTTCGTGTATATCTTTTGAAATGTGGAACGAAGGAAAGTAGGCTTGTAACTGTGGCCAGGAGATAGACGTGATTAGTCAACCCGCTGTACTATTGAGCAATGTTATAGCAAAAGCGACCAGCCAATGTCAATGAAGATGAAAATAAACAAGAAATAGGGGTACCTCTTAATAATAGAGACTCCTTTTCCACGTAAAAGAGGCAGATGGCAATGTTTTTACAGAGGCTTAAACTTGTCTAATTACGAGGCGCACTTATGTAAGCATGAGATGTAAAAAATATACCTATTAAAGAAAGTAGCCCCGAAAAGCCGTCAATCTGCTTATGATTTCCCCGAGAATCGAGGTTCAACAAATAAGATCAGATCCAATCATCGCAGCAACGTCTCACTCGTCATCGCACTCAGTATCAAAAATGTGGGTTCGCGGGATACTGTTATATGGTCGATAATGGTAGTGCAATGAGTTGAAGCAATAGACTGTGGACTGTGGACCCTTACAGTAGACCAAATACAGATGAAATATTACATAATCAAAATGTATAAAATTTTATCACGTGATTATCATATGATATGTCACGTGCCATATAATTGCCTCTTTTGAATCCCGTGGGAAGCCCAAGCAAAGAACAAAATAAACAAAGAAAACGTCAACGTCATCGAATTTCACTGATCTTCCAGACAAACCAATTGATATCAACGAACTGATTGAAACACAAGCTTTGGGAACAAATCATGTCATTCAGAGGCGCCAAGTTCAACTCGTCAATCCCCACCGCTGAAACTTCTCAGAGATTCGGTAATGGCTCAACAAATGGTAATAATGACTTTATAGCAAATGTCAAATCAACCTTGGATAATGGATCGAAAAAGCTGGATGAGATCCTAGAGTTACCTGTCTTCCAATCAATCAAGCCTTATGTCCCTCAAATTGGTCGTTTCTTGATCGTTGCCACTTTCTATGAGGATTCTTTAAGAATCATCTCACAATGGGGTGAACAGGTTTACTATTTATGGAATTACAGACATATCCCATACTATTTGGTTATAATATTGTTAGCACTTGTCGTGTTGATAATGTTGATCTCATCCACATTGATCGTCATCAAAAAGCATCAACTATACGCCAGTGCTGGTTTGATCTCTGTCATCTTGATTCAAGGTTTGATGTATGGTTTATTTGTAGGAAGCAACTTCATCTTGAGAAACTTCTCATTGATTGGTGGGTTATTGATTGCATTCAGTGATACTTTGGTCAAGGAAAAACAAAGATTTGCTGGTTTACCAGATATCTCAAGTGGTAAAAACACTCAATTCAAAAACTACGTGTTATTAGCTGGTAGAATTTTATTAGTGTTTTTATTCTTCACTTTTGCTGCCACCAAATCATGGTTGACTACAATCATCACATCTGTTGGTATTTTTGCCATTGCTTTTGGTTATAAGACCAAAATTGCTTCAGTTTTGTTGATTACCATCTTGGTTTTCTACAATTTCAGCCAAAACTCATATTGGTCCTCCTCTATCAGCGACGCTAAAAGAGATTATCTCAAATATGAGTTCTTCCAAACCTTGTCAATCATGGGTGGCTTGTTACTAGTGGTCAATACTGGTGCTGGTGAGCTATCAATCGATGAAAAGAAGAAGGTTTACTAAAGAGGCCACAGACCATAAAATCAAAAACACATCTATATGGGCTACACAGACAGAGACAAAAAAAAAAACGCTCTCAAATATGGTACTATCTATCTCCACCAATCACCAAATAAATCTACCGAATGATTTAACCAGCTTCAGAGAAGTAGTCAATTCGATTTTATTATTGCGTCACTTTTGGTTTTTTAATAATATCAGTTCCGAGGCAAAATGAAAAATCTACAGAATTCTTTACAATTCTTTTATAACTTTCGAGTAAATCACAGCTCTCACCATTCAGCTGACCAGCGTAGCTCAATTGAGCTGTAAAATCACCACCCACTTATAAGCCTGTCTTTCAGCGCTTCTTATTATAAAAGAAAATGAGCGTCATCAATTCCCCAGACGCTGTGACTGTGCAAGATCTAGCAACAGCACCAGGCTCAGTAATCACCACAGCGTCGCCATCACCATCGTCGTCAACACAGCTATCCTTCTTCTCATACCTCGTCTCTTTACTGCTATGGCCAATTGGGAAGGGCTCGCTGCTCCTCTTGCACTTCACCATCATCAAACTACCCAGATTTTGCCTTCAGTTGCTATCCACATCTTTCTCCATAACACTATCCTTCACAACGATCCTCATCATCTTTGGGATATTCTTCATCATCAGCTTCCTCCTTGTCAGATACAAGCTACTCACCAGCTATTCTAAATCTCGTGAGAAATCAGCACCACCAAACATCTCTACAAATTCATTGCTAGGGAATGGTGAAGGAGGCAAAAGGCGATTCCCTGGTTCCTATATCGATGAGTTCCTCATTGCAATCAAGATCTTTGGATATTTGGAGAAACCCGTGTTTAATGAATTGACCAAGCAGATGAAGACCCAGAAACTAGCAAGTGATGAGTTCTTATATATGGATGAACATCTGGGATTTGCTATTGTTGTTGAAGGAAATGTCCAGATCTTCACCAAGATTGGATTATCTTCGGATACTGACACTGGGATAGATCTCAGCAATGATGATGAGACCTTGAAATCTGAGACTTTGATTATCAATGGGGAGAAGTATCAACTGTTGAATGAAGTCAAGGCTGGTAATCCCTTATCTTCCTTGGTGAATATCTTGAGTTTGTTTACAGATGAAGATGAACTCCCAATAATAAGTGGGACGAGCTCACCAGATTTCCAGAAAACCTTCCCAACAACTCAACTGAACGGTCGTTTAGCAAGAAATAGTTTCAACAATGACATAGCTCCACTTGATCTTAACAACCCACATTCAACAAACATTGATTCTTCAATTCCCTCTACCTCACAACCATTGAATCCACAACAAACAAACCCACAGCAAACTCCATTGAGTCCACAACCATTAACACCACCTATAATTGCTAGAGCTACCAAAGATTCCACAATCGCTATCATCCCTGCTGCTGCCTTCCAAAGATTGCGTAAGAAACATCCAAGATCTTCGTCTCATATTGTTCAAATGATCCTTACAAGGTTGTACAGGGTCACTTTTCAGACTGCTCATAATTATTTGGGATTGACGAAGGAGATATTTGCCAGTGAGGTTAACTTGAATAATCACGTTCACTCTTTACATTCCTCCCATTCAGATATGAATTGGGTTGATTGTATGGGGAGTAGTAAAAAAGATAACGTTGTTGATACTGTGAGAAGAACTGCGACACCAATCAAAAAATCAAGATCCATGGAGGGCTCAAAGAAACAAGGAGGATCTCAATCTTGTCCACCAACGAACCGTCCAAAGATGAGAAGAGCAGAGTCAAATCATATCGTCTTGGAAAAATCATTATCTGACTCAAATTCAAATCCTGGTGATTTGTTATCAAATGTCCCACTTTCTTCCAAAGCATCCAGTTCAATTCGTTCAACTGGTCTTTACAGTTCTAGCTCTATACTCTCTTCAAACGAAATGCTTGACGCTTTGTCAGATGATGAGACTGATGATCGTTCGCAATGGATTTTACAAGAATCACAAGAATTAGAATTAAAGACTACAGTCGTTGAAGGGATGTTTACATTTTTGGGAATCAATAAAGATAGTTTGATCCCAAGGAAGCCATCAAGTAATATTCAAAAGACTGATACATCAACTCTCAACAGTCCTGTTGGATTTGGAGGATTTCAAACGTTCAGCATTGTTGGTAATAATGTCAGTGTCGGTGGTGGCCCTGATTCCTATTCAAGACAAAGAACTTTCAGTACCTCATCCGCATTAAATTCAGCGTCAATGAATCCAGATGATTGTTTAGATGAATCGTTGAGTTATTCTAACGCTAAAGATGAATTTTCTGAAAAAATCCAAATTTTGAGTGTGGAGCCAGGTGAGATTCTGGTTGAACAGGATACTAGTTCTGCAAGAGATAATGGATTATTCTACGTCATTAACGGTGAACTTGAAGTGATATATAGAGATGGTTCCAAAAATTTTAGAGCTGCATTAAGTGAGAATAAAACAACAACTACTACCTCAGTAGGTGGTGGAACCACTACATCAACTAAAAAGAAACAAGCTGGTGGGAAAGTTGTTAAGGAGCATGTTGTGTATACAGTTAAACCAGGTGGCGTTGCAGGGTACTTGGGCTCTTTAATTGGATCAAGGTCAATGGTCACTGTTAGATCATCATCAGATAAACCTTGTCTTGTTGGATTCCTATCAAAATCGGACTTGGAAAAACTATGTGAGAAATATTTCATGATTTACTTAACTATTGCAAAGACTTTGATTAGATCTTTAAGTCCTAAATTATTGAAATTGGACTCTGCACTAGAATGGATTCAATTAGATGCTGCTGAGACTTTGTTCAAGCAAGACACAAATGCAAATGGTATCTATGTTGTGCTCAATGGGAGATTACGTTCCATAAGAGAGGAACCCCATAGTAAAGAGATTAAAATCTTGAAAGAATACGGACAAGGTGAAAGTTTTGGTGAAGTTGAAGTGTTAACTGCTGCCAAAAGATCAAGCTCATTCATTGCCGTTAGAGATTCAGAATTGGCTAGAATCCCAAGAAATTTGTTTGAGATTCTTGCCTTGGAAAACCCTGGAATTATGATAAAATTGAGTAGAATTGTTGCTGAGACTATCAAAAAGGAAGAGATGGATAAAGTCACTGATAATTACTACAAGATTTCTAGTACGGGTATGTCAAATTTCCCAGATTTGAATAAAAATTATAGAACAATTACAGTCTTACCTACCACAAATGGATTACCGGTGATGGAATTTTCCAATAGATTGATCCAAGCATTTCAAGATGTGGATAAGTCTGTCATTGGTTTAGATCAAACCATGACGTTAAGCCACTTGGGTAGATATGCATTTGATAAGATGTTCAGTCTGAGACAAAGTGGATTTTTTTCAGACTTGGAAGATAAGTATCAAATAGTGTTATACATTGCTGACACAACTGTTAATTCTGCGTGGACTTCAACATGTATCCAACAAGGTGATTGTATTTTGCTTTTAGCTGATGCTGAAAATGGTGATCCATCCACCATTGGTGAATATGAACGATTGTTGTTGAAGTGTAAGACTACTGCAAGGGTTGAATTGATTATGTTACATCAGGAAAAATACGTTGAACCGGGTCTTGTGAACAATTGGTTGAAAAATAGAGTTTGGGTTGATTCTCATCATCATATTCAATTCAATCAACACAGATTGACGACAAATCCTACTGCGGGTCAAGCTCCTACAGGAAAAGTCCTAGGGAAGTTCCAAAACAACAACTTAAACATATGGGCCAACACTTTGAAAGAAAGAGTGGAAATCTTCAGATCGAGATATGGAGGTATATCATCAAGACATAAAAGTTCCTCATTAATCCCACACTATAAAAATGATTTCATGAGGTTGGCTAGGATCTTATCAGGTCAAGCAGTTGGTATTGTCTTTGGTGGTGGTGGTGCTAGAGGGTTTTCACATCTTGGTGTTTTGAGAGCTCTAGAAGAGAACGGTATCCCAATAGATTTGATTGGTGGTACTTCTATCGGTTCATTCATTGGTGGCCTATACGCTAGAGATTACGATCTT
This sequence comes from Wickerhamomyces canadensis, assembly GCA_003707015.3. Classification (NCBI taxonomy): domain Eukaryota; kingdom Fungi; phylum Ascomycota; class Saccharomycetes; order Phaffomycetales; family Wickerhamomycetaceae; genus Wickerhamomyces; species Wickerhamomyces canadensis. The sequence continues at coordinate 51,619 of PPMU03000021.1, read as the reverse complement.
GTCCCAATCTATGGAAGGGCTAAAAAATTTGCTGGAAGAATTGGAAGTGTTTGGAGAACTTTATTTGATTTGACATTACCATTGACTTCATACACTACGGGTCATGAGTTCAATAGAGGTTTATGGAAGATTTTTGGAGATTCAAGAATTGAGGATTTTTGGATCCAGTATTTTTGTAATACTACCAATATAACCAATTCATGCATGGAGATTCATTCAAGTGGGTATGCTTGGAGATTTATTCGTGCCAGTATGTCATTAGCAGGATTGTTACCACCTATTGCACATAATGGGTCCATGTTATTGGATGGTGGGTATATCGATAATTTACCGGTTGATGAGATGAAAAGAAGAGGTGCCAGTGTTATTTTTGCCATTGATGTTGGGTCCGTTGATGATAGAACCCCTATGAATTATGGTGATTCTTTAAGTGGTGCTTGGTGTTTTTGGAATAGATGGAATCCATTTTCCAAACATCCAAATATTCCAACAATGAGTGAGATTCAAATGAGATTATGTTATGTTGCTTCAGTTAATGCATTAGAGAGAGTTAAAAGTACTTCAGGTATAATCTACTTGAGACCTCCGGTTGAGGACTATGCTACTTTGGACTTTGGTAAGTTTGAAGAGATTTATCACGTTGGTAGTGTTTATGGACATATGGTGTTGAAAGAGTTCATTGATGATAAGAAACTACCAGAGATTGCTGGTATGAAGATCAATGAAAAGAGAATCAAAGCAGTGCAAAGAAGAAATAGTGTCTAGCCTTACATTTACCACCAATCAACAGAATCAGTCATTGCAACTTTTGTAGAATTTGTTTATAATACACATGATCAATTATCCTCTGGGGAGCTCACCAGAATGACGGAATCACCCCTGATGAATAGGATTTCAGATGTTTTTGTACTTGTCTTGACATTGTTAGTATCTTCCATTCCCTTCGTGTTCTAAGTGAAATAAACAACTCACTTTTATCTCACTAGCTTCATCTGTTTCGTAAATCGTTTCAACAGCATCACTTAAAACGATGTTGCAATGCGAGTCAAATGCCTGTAATTTCCCTTCAATTTCTCTCGCACCACGCAGTTTGACGTAGACTTTTTCGTCGAGCAGCAGTCTTATGAGGTCCAGTGGTTCTGAGGACTTCTCTGTGCTCATCTTGTGTGTATTTCAATGGTGTAAAGATATTGTGGGCCGTAATTAATCACTTTAAAAGGCGTTAATTTTGTTGATTTTCAGAATCTTTAGAATACTTTAGCGAAAATTACTTTATTAAGTAGTTTCTTTTTTAGGACATTTTCATTCTTTTTTTCCCTTTTGTTTTTTTTCCGCATCTTCGTTGAAAAATTGTTTGCAGAGTTTGATACCGGTACGAATTGGAGATCCTTTGATTGCAAGGCCAATGAAGATGCAGCTCACCAGATCGTTCTCATCTGCCGCTATTAGTCTGGCAAGACAGTCTGCAAAACGTCCACCTCTAAAAATCAGAGCTCCAATCGCCCCAACGGTGAAGAACATCGAGGTGTCAAACGACCATCCTCTATGGCAATTCTTTCATGACAAGAAATATTTGAGAACATATGACGAACTGGATCGTGTTGGGAGACCGTGGACCATCCCTGAGTTAAGAAAGAAGAGTTTTGACGACCTGCACAGTTTGTGGTACACCTGTCTGAAAGAGCGTAACGTTTTAGCCAGGGAAATACAACTGTTGAGTGCTGACACCAATCAACCTGATTCACAGTTCTTGAGAGTTTCAGACCAAGTGAGAGAAACCATGTGGAGAATCAGACACGTTCTGAGTGAGAGACAACATGCCCAAGAGGCTGCCAAAGAGGTATTGGATACAAACAAAGATGCCCTATTGAAAGAATTCTCAGAATACTACCTGGAAGCTACTAAAGATGAAGAAAGCGATATCCAAGAGGCTCTTAAAAGACTACAATTTGCTCTGTTTGGAATAAGTGAGGTCATTGAGGAAAACAAAGTGGATAAACATTTCATTCAAGGTCTTAAATACATTGCGAACTTGAAAGTTCAAAGATATGGATCAAACACTGAAGATATTCTACCTATCGAAGATGCCGGTGAGGCTTTCATCATTTTCCACGCTGAACCAACTGCTGAGAGTGTCAAAGAAGCCATTGATGCTGTGGTAAATCTAAGAGCTGATGGTGTCAGTGTTGACAGATACTCTGAGATTGATACTATCAAAGAATATTTGAAGAGAGTCTTGAATGAGGAATGAAGTTACATACAAAAAAAGTAGAAGGTTTCAATTTATCATGTTGTAAATAGAATAATAATATCAAAAGCTTCTATGTTTCAGTTTTTATAGTTTTGCGACGTTTAGGTCTCCCAGTTATACTGTATTCTATCTCTTCCTCCTTAAAGATTTCTATTTTGATCTCCTCTTTCTCTTTTTTAACCTCTGTCTTCACCTTAACGACTGATGTCTTTCGCTTTTTGGTTTCCACACCATTGATCTCGTTGACACCATTTTCCAAGTCTCTTAAATCTGCAGCAAACATGACACTCTGTGCCCAACCTGCATACTCACCCCATTTGTCAATGAAGAAGTTTCTAATCAATGCATAAGTTTCTTTGGTCACCGTATCACCTTTTCCTCCTTTAAGTTTATAATCTCTCTTTGCAAACTGGTAAACATGAGTATCAACCGGGATACAATCATGCTTATCCATTGACATCAGACAGACACAGTCTGCGACTTTCGGACCAACACCTTTATAGCCTAATAGATGCTTGTGAACTTCTTCATATGGTTTGGATCTTAGCTCAAATAGATCAAAATTAGAGCTATGAACAAGCTTAGCTGTCTCATATATGTAGTTGGCTCTATAACCAAACCCAAGATCTCTTAGTTTCCCTTCAGTAGATGGCGATATTAGCCTTTCTGGGGTTGGAAAAGAATAGTAATCTATACCCTCATGGCTGATAATCAGATCGCCGAAATGGAGACATAGATTGTCACACATCATTGAGATACGCTTGATGTTGTTATTTGAAGAGCAGATAAAAGAGATCAGATTCTCCCAAGGATTCTGTCTCAGCATTCTAATCCCTTTGAAATTTGGTGAGAGTCTGGCAAACACTGGATCTGACGCGTTCCATTGAGCGTATAGGTTCATAAGATTGACGTCTAAGTTGAAGTAGTCTCTCACTAGTTCGACATCACTCTGCTTCCCAGCTGGCCCCAGGCTAGCATAGAGCAGCTCATCCTCGATCTGTTTCAGAAAAAGCACTTTTGAGCCGATTGAACATGACCAGACGTTATTGATGTTCTTCCATCTGTGATATGAGTTAGTATGAGAAAGACTGAAGCAAAACAAACAGAGAAAAGACACACCTGAACGCCTGTCCGCACCGCAGCACCTTCTCCAGGCAGAGCTCCTCCTGTGAAACTCTCAAACTCTTCCAGAGCAGACTCATCTTGCCCTGATTCCATAGAAGAATGATCATGCTTCTGCTTATTTTTCGCGTTCTTTTGATGAAACAACAATGAAACAAACAAAACACTCCAGAAAAGCATTTGCGTCGCCACCTCCGATAAAAAAAAGGACTTCCACGCTAATAAATACCGCTGGTGCTGCTTCTTCAACTTCTTCGTCTCCCACGCCTGTTTTCTCTGAAAAGTCTGCTTCGAAATCGGCTCTTGGAAGCTTCGTTGAGGGCAAACAGCAGAGAACGAGACGGTTTGTTGCAAGTGCTACATGAGACTGAAAATACAGAGAATTGTGCTTCAGACGTTCTCGCAGCAGAAGCGTTGCTTCAATCCACTAAGCAAAATGTCCTCTTTCAGTCGCACTCCAAAGAGATTCGACCTGGCTGACTTGAAGGCTCTTGAGGATTCCCTCTCAGACTATGATAACGATGAGATTGACGTCCCAACAGAGACTCCCACTAAGAAACCAGTGTCTCAAGGTTATCAGGAGGTTATTGATCTGTCGTCCCCTCCACCAAAGCTGCAACTGAGCCCGGTTAGACCCCATAACAGACAGTTTCTAAACGATTTTGATGACGATTTGGATATAAGTGACGATGATGATATTAGACAGTCTTACAAGGTACCCTCGCAAGGGGCCAGAGGGTTTGTGTCGAATACTCCACATAAGTCACCAACAAGGTTGGAACATCCACGATCTGTTTCCAAGAATCATGATTCTGCATGCAAGAAACCTAGACTGGAAGATCTGGAGGATATTTTCAATGAGGATCTCATCGACGAGTCACAAGAGTCATTACCATCCAACAACTCAAAACAAACGCTACCCATTATTCCAATAGAAATATCTGCTTTGGAAACATCATCACCTTCTTACCATCGAACAGAAACACTGATAAAAAGAGCTCCAGCTAAGCAAGAAGTTAAAAACCAGCTATTGCCATCCTCTTTGCTTAAGTCTCACAGTGACATTGGTGAACCTCTGATAACATCAACACAGATAGATACAGAGAACCAATCGAAAAGGTTATATCCAAGATTGGATTCTTACAATGAGAAACATCACAGTAAGCCTGTTATGACTGACAAGGTCCCAACAGCATCTCCCACTAAGAGCGATCTTCGAAGACCCACGCATAATGCTGAGACTAATACAACATCAACAAATGATACTGCACCACCGGTACCCATTATCCCCAATTTCTTCTATGCTACAAAGAGGGAAGCACCTAAGCCAGTGCGATTACCATCACCTCCGAAGAAGAAGCTGGAACCAAAAGATATCAAACCACCAAGACGTCTTACAGTACACCAGCTTATGAAAAGACCGGCTCAAAGAAACTCTGAGATTCTGCTCTTGACACAGAAGGTATCACCATTCGATAGTGGTGTACAAACTAGATCATCATCAACTGCCGCACCAAAGACCGTTGTGGCATTCTCATTGAGTAAAGAACAAAAACGTGTTGAGAACCTTGTCCTTCAAGGAAAATCCCTTTTCTATACCGGTTCTGCTGGTACTGGTAAATCAATCCTGTTGAAGAGCATAATAAAATCATTGAAGGATAAATATGGCACGGGTAATGGTAGTGTCGTTGTTACTGCATCAACTGGTCTTGCTGCTGTGAATGTTGGTGGGACTACACTACATTCTTTTGCTGGTATTGGTTTAGGAAATGATACGACTCAGAACTTGATCAAGAAGATCAAAAGAACAAAAAAAGCGGTGAATAGATGGACTTCAACAAAAGTTTTGATTATTGATGAGGTTAGTATGATTAGTGGGGACTTGTTTGATAAATTGGATCAAATTGCCAGAAACGTTAGAAAAGTTCACGATAAACCTTTTGGGGGAATTCAAATTGTCGCTTGTGGTGATTTCTTCCAATTACCTCCTGTTACGAAAACCGATGAGGGTGAAGTTTTGAAGTTTTGTTTTGATAGTAAAGCTTGGAAAGATTGTATGGAAATGACTGTGACGTTGAAACAAGTCTTTAGACAGAAGGGAGATTTAGAGTTTATCGATATGCTGAATGATATGAGATTGGGAATTGTTACTGAGGAATCTTTTGCCAAATTTAGAGCATTGGAAAGAGAATTACCAGAAGGTGATACTGAAGCTGCAGAGCTTTTCTCTACTAGGAATGAGGTTGAGAGAGCAAATACATTCAGACTGCGAAGAATCAATGCTCCTACTCACAAATTTCATGCTATAGATGGTGGATATTTAGAAGATCCGACACAGAGAGCAAGACTTTTGGCAAATTTTATGGCCCCGGAAGAACTGGAGTTGAAGAAAGGTGCTCAAGTTATGATGATTAAGAATATGGATGAAACTTTAGTCAATGGATCTTTGGGGAAAGTCGTTGATTTTCTAGATAGAGATACATACTTGACGTTCGAAGCCCTTCCAACATTGTCAGAGTCTGAGATTGAGGCAAAGAGACGGGCCATCAAAGTGAAAGATGAGCTTTATGATAACTTGGAGAAACAAACAAACGTCAAAATCCCACCAGTAGAGGATGTGGAAGAGTTAGAGGATACAATTTTCGGGTTTTTGGATGAAGTTATTACTGATGATCCTGAGGTTATTGCAGCAAATGAAAGAAAGAAGAGACTTGTTAGGGAACTTCATCAAGCGTCAAGGGGTCAAAAATTACCATTGGTCAAATTCACCACACCTAATAACACCCATAGATACGTTTTGGTGAACCCTGAGACTTGGTCAGTTAATGATGAATTTGACAGAGAGGTTGTTTCAAGAACTCAAGTCCCTTTGATTTTAGCATGGGCTCTGAGTATTCATAAATCACAAGGACAAACCTTGGCCAAAGTAAAGGTCAATTTACGAAGGATTTTCGAGAAAGGTCAAGCTTATGTTGCTATATCAAGAGCTGTTTCTAGAGAAGGTTTACAGATTCTGAATTTCAGTAGAGAAAAAGTTTTCGCTCATGAAAGAGTGAAGAAATTCTATGAGACTTTGAAGGGTATAGAAGATTATAAGTTTGATGATGAGGAGGAAGAACAAGAAGAAGAAAAAGAGATGGAAAAAGAACACTCTATCCAATCTGCTAAAGAGGTTGAAGAATCTACAATCTATGATATTGAAGATGAAGGCGCGTATGTTGATGAGGTGGATGATAAACTCATCCTCAGTAACCACATACACGAGGATTTCGTTGATGCTTCAGAGGTTCCAATCATAGGGGATTTTGATCAAGAATACAATGAGATTGTAAGACAACAGCTGGAAGCTGATTTCTGTGATCTATCAGAAGACATCATAGTTGATAAACGAAGATCAAGAAAACGAAACAGAAACAATGCTAATTTATTACAAGAGAATGAGTCCAAGCAGAATGGAAATGTTTATACCAATCAATAAAAGAATAGACAATGTGCATAGATTATACATCCGTGTAAATCATTATTTCGAGCCGGTAACCAATCCTGTTAATCCATTCATGAGCATCCCACTCAGACTTTTGTTCAGATTTCTTTCATCATTTAAAAACTGGTTCGCCGTTGAGCTCAGAGCCCTTGCCAGTCTTTGATCCAGAGATCTATGATCTTTACCGTTGGTATCATTGTTTTTCCATTGCGATTGTTTACTTGAGTCATCGTTCTGGGTCTCTTTTTTCAGACTCAATTCTAATTCCAATGAGTTCCACTGTGCAATGACAACCTGGACAGAGTCCAATGGAACGATCTTGACAATTTCAGAAATAAGGCCCATTTGTACTTGAATTACATCTGATGGAGTCTCAGTCTCTAACCAAACAGGGGAGATAAACTTTGAAACTTGAAAGAACACAAACCAATTCTTACTCAAAATGGTTTTTTCACTAGCGGAGAAATCTTTGAAAATACCAGAGCTCAACTCTAGTGCACAATAAAAATCATCATGTGTTAGTGCACTCTGGATGCAAGCCAATTTGATTGTAAGAATATCGATCCTGGTCAACTCCAACCCTTGCCCAATGCCATCAAATATATCAAGCAGTTGTTCTGGGTCTGAATAAGCATTATCATTCAGCTCAAGAATTCTTTCTAATAAGGTGTTCAATCCATTTTCAAGTGATAACAAATCTCTTGGCCTGAAAGGCTGACCTTTTTCTAAGTAGAGTGAAAAAGTTGTCAACTCATCTATAGAATCAACCAGCTTCTTCAAGCTTAAGATCTTATCAGATGGAGGTTTAATAAGAGCAAGTGATTCATATGCATTTTGTAGATCTCCCCTTTCTTTTGATCCATTGCTTGCTGATTGAAACAGCTTCCAGAAGTTCTTGACAATAAGGGATTCATCAATCTTGTAGGTTATCATGGAGTAAAGTCTCAAATTCAGTAATCTTTGAGTGAGCAAAGTTGTGAATTCTTCATCACTCACCTTGGTAAAGATCTTCTGATGTAAGGACTGTATGTCAGAAATTTGTTTTGTCGTTGAAGATGTTGAAACCTTGAACAAGACGGTGTTTAAAATCTCACGTTGAGTTTCTTCCTTCAATAACAATGAGTCCAGGGTCTCTAAAGATTTATCAAATTGAATAATATTAGCGGCTTGGACAAGATCCACTAAGCGTTGGTAGAAATGTGAGGAAACTTCAGAACGAAGACCATGTAATGCCTGGAATATTGTGATTAGAGATTTGGAGTTGATTTCCGAGTGTCTGTAGTATATCTTCAGTATCTGTTCAACTAGAGCTGTGTCACCTCTTTTGTAGACCTCGAAGGCGAAGGACGTAAAGAGCTCCAAATTTTCATCAATAGATTCAAACTCCTGAAGGAATTGAAGAAGTATGTTGCCATCCATTTGAGCTAGGAATCTCTTGTATGGATCTTGTATCACACTCACATGATTGGTTTGTAAAGCATTGTAGATTGCGATAATCTGATTCAGATCACCTAGAGCTTCCCAGTGTTGTAAATCCGGTTTACCAGGTATAGCCTTGAGAACCATCAAGTATTCCAGTGGCACTATATTCTTGTTGTACCACGCATCATCGTCCACCACCTCAAACAATACATCATTGAAGTGCAGGTCTTCCAGCAGAGCTACTGCTTTTCTTGTTCTAGCTCTGACAAACTCTGTAAACGGTTGGGCATCTGTGCCCCATGCGTATATCGATTCTTGCTCGTTGATGTATGATTTCAAAGCATGGAATCTCGATGTCAATATTTCTGGCTCCAAATCCACCAATCCCTGAAGATTTTCGTGTGAGGAGAGCATTTCCAGCAGATACTCCGATGAGCTGTGCTTGGACTTGTTGAGAGCCTCTAGATTCGACAGAATATTGAACTCTTTTGGGTCTGTTAGGTCGGGTGAGAGTGCCAGAAGGATTGAAAGCACCAAACGATGGTCCAGCGAGTAATTCTCGAGCAGATTTTTCACAGAGCTGAGGTGCCCCGTTGCTACCAGAGAGGCTGTCACCAAATAAGCACGAATGTCGTCCATTTCACCCGTGGAATTGGCTGCTCCAGGTTAAATTGCTCCAGTGCGTTGTTGTTGTCAAATTTGGCTTGTTTTCTTTTTCTATGAAAAAAATGAGACTGAGAATTGCATCAACACTTTCAACAATCACACAAATTCACATCGAAACGACCTCTAAACCCTCTCTAATCGCACAAAATGGGACTCCCACAGAATCTTATCAGTATGTTTACCCCATCTTGCTTTTTCAATGCTTTGAAATCGGTCACTAACGGCCTGTTCTACCATTAGAGGAGGCACTGGACGAAAGAGTTGGATCCTCCAAACTCTTCACAGAAGCAGGTCCCAGATATCTGAAAGTTGGCAATGAAATCAACAACATCAGAACAGCACTGCTCAACAACAGACTTCCGCAAAAGACACCGGAAGAACTGGCTGCTTTGCGCACGGAACTGATCTCCAAGTTCAGCGTTTTCAAGTCTTACATCAAGCACTCCCAGTTGTTCTTCTCCTGTCTAATTGGTGAGATTGAGGAGACCAAACGCTTCATCAGTGATGAGAACATATTAAAGGAGAGGGAAGAGATAAAGAAGAATATAATCATGGCTAAGAAAAAGCTGGATGAGCTTAACAAGAAGAAGATTGAACTTCAGGAGGTGAATAGGATGATTGATGACTTCAAGAACTATGGGACCTTCACATATACCGAAGAAGAACTATCTGAGGTGTTTGGAAGTGCAAATATTGAAAAGATCAAAAGGGCAAAGGGCGTTCAGAAGAGCGTTATCAAGGAAAAGATAAAGAAATCTACAATAGTAAAGGATGCTGAAGGGGATGTTGAGATTAATGACGCTACTGATGAAACCAAGCAAGAAGACGGAGAAGAAAAAAAAGATGATAATGGAGTTGAAGGTGATGCAGAAGAGGAGGAGTTTGAAGAAGTTGAGGTTGTTACATATACGTTCAAAGGCAACTTATCGAAATCAGTTTCTCAATTGAAAGAGATTCAAGAAAAACTCATAGCAGATCTTGAACAATATGAATTGGACATTGCCGAGATCAAGAAGATCTACATGGATAATCTCTCCAAGTTTGAAGCGATCAAGAGAATCGTTGGACTTGCAACTGATGAAGATGAAGCTGTCATTGATAAGAAAGATGAAGATGGAGATTCTGCCTTGGTCGAAGATGATAAGAATGACAGTGCATCTGAATCCGAACCTGAGGACTCTGCACATGATAATGGAGATGAATTAGATGAGGAGCAGAGCCCTGAGCAGGAGCAGGATCAAGAGCAAGAGCAGGACCCTGACGACATTGACGAGGAAGCGCTGTATAAGGAATAGAACGCCTTTAGTCACCTGACCTGTCACATGACACACACGGCTGTAGTTCCCTCTCCCTGTCCCGGCGCACGTGACCGGAGTTAAGAAGCCGCAACCGCTTCTGCGCAAAAAACACCAAACAAAAAAAAAAGCTTTGAGAATGACTTCTGGTTGACTCACGAATCACCAACCAAATTGGGGTCGATTCTTGAGCTGCTTGAAACTGTTGTTGTCTCACTGTCAGCGTACCGAAAGACCTTTTTCTACACAAACACACCAATATTTGGCGTCTTTATAGGCCAACTATTACTCCTCTTGCAATACGGTGTTAGCTGTTCTTTCTTGCCCCACAAAATTTGACAGGTGGGATCTTCAAATAACAACCACTAGAAATTTCAAGCTAAGAAGAGATCACTGTATAATATATTGATCAGATCTAACAGATGGTATCGGTGAAGAAAGAGAAGCCTGAAAATGGCCAGCCAAAGACAAAAGTCATCAGAACCCCAGGTTCCTCCACGGAAAGAATAGCCCAAGCGTGTGATCGATGCCGGTTGAAGAAGACAAGATGTGACGGGAAGAGACCCCAATGTTCACAATGTCTCGCTGTTGGCTTCGAATGTAAAGTCAGTGACAAGTTGTCAAGAAGGGCCTTCCCTAGAGGGTATACTGAAACTCTTGAAGAGAGAGTCCGTGAACTAGAAGCCGAGAATAAAAGACTACTTGCACTGTTGGACTTGAGGGATGAGCAGATGGAGCTATTTGCTAAAAACAGTGAAGTGAAACCTTTAAGCTCTACCAATCTGTCGTTACTGAACAATGAAAGGAGAACATCCAACGCAAGTCAAAGTGGGCCCCCTTCTTTGCTCACAGAGTACATAGACCACGATCCAACACATGTTCATTCAGGGCCTGGTTGTTGTGCCAACTATCCTCACTCTGTCAATATCCGTCCTGTTTCAATCGCTGGCTCTGTTGACTTAGACCATGGTGATTTGACTGATGATGAAATTCTATCGAGTTTTGGTGGTGATTTTGATGAAAATCATAATCAGTTTAATAACGTCAGTTTTGAACAACATCAAGCCCCTGGTTTGACTGCTGCATTGGCTATTTCGAAAATGAACAATAATCTGGATGATAAAAAGACTCAGTTAGCTACATTAGTTTCAATGTCAATTCCAAGATCTACTGAAGAAATGCTGTTTATTCCGTCATTACTGTCCAAAATAGGTGAAGTTCATGGCTTCAACTCAAAGGCGAGTTTGTCCACTGCCACTACAATTGCTTCCTTGAAAGAATATCCAAAATCATCAAACCCACAAGGTATAACCCCAATCAATTTCACAAACATCAATTTCAAGAATATATCACAGCCTGAATCGAACTTATTCTTCACCAATCTAAGACTCCCAGGGAAAGTTCAACTGGATCAATTGATTACATTGTATTTTCAAGAATGGGGTGCCTTTATTCCAATAATTGACAAGAATGATTTTTCCAAACAATACCTAGAGTTCTCAAAATCATTAGAGCTAAAGTATCTGGATAATATCATGATACATAAAGAGCGATTTGGTGCCATCTTAGTGATAATCGTTCAGTTAGGATTACTGTCATTCAAGTCATCCCAGAAGACACTGTCTCCTGAATTAGACCAACTTCTCCAATACTACGATCATCTGATACATGAACTGATAAACTCAACCATTGCTACAACATGTTGTATCCAGTCCTTACAAATCCTGAGTCTGTCATTGTTTTACTGCTTGAACACAGGTGATGTTATCACATCATACACACTTCGTGGTCGTGTCATTACAATGGCTCAACAATTAAGATTGCATCGTTGTCCTTCTGCTGTGTTGGGATCTAATGGGTCTACTGTGTCGAAACAACAACAGGCTGAACGTCGTATCTTATTCTGGTGTATATATTCGTTGGATACATTTGCTAGTTTACAATTAGGTGTGCCTAGGTTATTGAAGGATTATGAGATTGAGTGTGCTTTACCATTCGGAAATGATGATGAGGACGATGATAATGATATCAATTTCATTACTGTGAATGATACGAAAATTAGTCTAGTTGGTAAGGTGTCCAATTTAAGTTTGGCTATAATGAGATACTCGAAGGTTTTAGGGAATGTTTTGGATACTATTTTCAAAAGGCATAGTATTAAGGATTCAGACTTACAAAATGAAGGATTATATGAGTTGAATATCATGCATGAGAACTTACTGGATTCATGGAGAAGAGACCTGCCTCCTAATATCAAGTTTGACATGGATGTTAATGGATTGAGTAAGCCGAATCCAGATCCAAAGAAATCTGTATTGATCACATTGTACTACAGTGCCAAGATATTGATTCATTTACCTGTTATTGCTGGAGAAGTTAACTCTTCAAGCCGTGGATCATCTTCATATATTGCTATTCAACAGTGTACTTTGGCACTTTTGAACAATCTGTCAGATTTCTACTCTAAAAAATCATATCATATCCCCATGCCGATAAACATCACTAGATTTAAGATAAGGTTGGCATTGTTGAGTGCTAAAGGTGCTTTAGAATACACGAGGGGTGGTGCTCTGTTTCAAGAGTCCAAAAATCTGCTATCCCAGGTTGTTTTCGAATTGAAAGATGAGAATTCAATCCCTGGTTTTGTCCCTGGTAACATTTCACAGAGATGTCTAAGACTGAGTGAGACATCAATTGAGAGTATCCTAGCACCAAAATCATCCGTTCCTGATTCATTGAGGTCACGCCAACAAGGATCAAACTTCAATGTTCAAAGAAACGTTAGTCCAAGTATTTCAAGATCAAGAGAATACAACAGTAATGTTCCATTTGGATTGTCATCCTCCACATTGAAACAACAGGATGATGAACTAAGTCATATGTTATCGCAGTTAGATTCTATCCCACCTATTTTGCCAAACAATCAAACTTTAAACAATCAAAGAGTCCCAAGTGTTTCTCAGCCTCAACAGCAAAGACAAAGATCTCAATCGAACTCTTTCAAAAACACATCACCTCCAATCATCTCCAACCTGAGTCCATCCAACTCCATCCAATCAAATAACAGTTCAGTCAATACACCCTACAATGCCATTTACAACCAACAGTCAGGTAATGGAGAACATTCAAAGACGGATTTTGATTTTGTTGATTTCGACCTCGATCTCCTCAACAACTCCAATGAATTCGATAATGTCGAACTAGAATTTGGTGCCGATGGATCCTTAGGTCTAGCACCGTGGTTGGGTGATAATAACAGTGGGGATACGTCCAATAGTGGTTTCAACAATAGCAGTACTATGTCATCGAACAACCAGTTCATGCAACAGAATGCCCAAATCGGTGTAAAAGAAGAGAAGAACGGGACCGCAATGTCGCTTTTTGACTGGCAAAACAGCCGTATGTGAGCACTGAGAGGAGGAGTATAGCTGATGATTTATGAGTGTCTTGCGCCAACCACTGGCCTTGTAGAAGGAGCTCTGTTAAGAGAAATCACTGCTCTTTATAAATTTTGTACCTTGTGCCTGAAAACGGAAACGAAAGTCCGCCTCGTTCCGACTTCCGACCACACACGCATTAAAAAATCACGTGACTGGCGCGGCTGCAGACCGCCAAAGAGGGGCCTTCGCATAGTTAATTACATAATCACCCGCGAATCCTTTGACCGGAATTTCAGTCCTATTTTTACAAAAACACCAAGATTTAAAAAATAATTGGGAAAAGTGAAATTTCATCGAGATTCGAAATACTCATTTTGGCGATTTTTATTCAATTTTAAAAGGGGATCTCGCGTTGTTTGGTTTTATAAAACACTCTCGCTTCACGCAGTTCGACTTTCATCAACTTTCCTTTCACTTTCCCAGTTAAATAAACCGGTATTGGGGGGTTTTTGTGCCTGAAGTTTTGTTGAGCTTTTTGAGAGAAACACGTTACACACGCCCAGTTATAAACCGATCCACCAACCACCACCAACTCACACGCAGCTCAGCTCAGTCGTTCAATGCTGCCTCACCAGAAGTATCCATCGGTGTACAGAGGATACCCACAGGACGGCATGGCTCCTCCTCTTCCTCCTCCTCCGTCTAGCATCCCACAGTCGCCCTTCGACGTTGCTTACGGATCCTCGCTATTGCCCAGACAGCTGCTGGTGTCGTCTCCTTTTGTTCAGGTGGCGTCGCCTTTACCTTCGCCTGTGCACTCGAGCTACTCCCATGCTCATATTCATCCCCAGGCTCAGTACTATCAGAGATCAAACTCCCACGTGAGCTCAAACTTATACTACAACGCTCCACCACCTCCAAAACTTCACCTGCAATTACCACCGAAAAGAAGCCAGAGAGATACTCCTTCGAAGATGAAACCCAGATCACGCTCACAGCATGAGAACAGTGTCGTCACAAGAGACTCAAATACCGTCGATTCCTCCGAGAATTCATCGATAGATGGTACCTCTTCTGTCTTGGAGTTTAATCATTCATCATCGGGTACAAATGGTATCATTCCTGAGCACTTGAAATCAAGCTCTTCTACAAGTCTATCTCAACTATACACCTCCACCAATTCGTCAAGCCTGTCAAACGCATCATCCCAACAATCAAACTATCAGTTCTCCAAGAGTCCTACTCGTTCTATAATCTTGACGAATGTTAATCCATCCTTGTCCATAACAAAACTGTTGGATTTTATCAACTTCGGCCCAATAGAGAACGTTAGGATCGTGGAAAACCACCCAAAGGAAGGATCTAGCTCTGTTGTTTTGAGTTTCTTGAAAGTTGATACCTGTCTCAACTTTTTCAATAACGTCTTGACTTATTTGGCTAAGTTTCAAAAACTGATTCACTCACCACGCTTATCAATAGCGTTCATTCATTCGAAAAAGATTCTTCCCTTCATATCAAATGCTATAAGTAATGATGGTGCAACGAGAAATGTTTACGTTGGGAACTTGAACGGTCTGGAGCACCCTGTCGATGAGGAGTTTTTGAGATCAGAGTTTTTGAAATTCGGTCTCATTGATAAAATTGACTTGCTCGAGAAACCACTGAAAGAACTTCAAGAAGATGGAACCGAAAATGTTGGTGTGGAGAAATACGCATTCATTCATTTCACAAGTATAGCTAGTGCTATTAAAGCTGTTGAGCAGTTAAACTTAAACCCTACTTGGCAAGATGCTAAAATCTTTTATGGTACTGACAGATGTTCGCTCCAAAAAGATTCTCTAATGAGATCTGTTATTGATGAAGAAGTAACGGAAGATGATGAGTCTAACCAGGATGACAACGAATCAGATTATAATTCGAATCTACGGTTCTTCCCAGGAAGTGAAGCAGATGAACTGGTTTATGATAATGGCTCTAGATCAGTTCAATACCTTTACCCAGAACAAATGGCTCCAAGATTTGAATCATTCTCATCGCGTTCTCATGCATCAGTACAACAGCAGTATCAAAACATTTTGGAAGCTGAAGAAGCTATACAACAAAATAATCATACAGCTGCATTACTCGCGTCCAAAATTGGTGGATCTGAAAATGTCGGGAACAGAACGATTTGTTTGATAAATTTGGATAGTATGACCAAGGTTGAGGATATTTGTAACGTTGTTAGAGGTGGTATTGTCCAAACCATCAACTACTTACCAGAAAAAAGAATATGTTTCATCACTTTCATCGAACCTGTTGCTGCTGCTCAATTCTATGCAAATACGCAACTCTCACCAATAACGTTACATGGAAGGAAATTAAAAATTGGTTGGGGTTCTCATTCTGGTCCTCTTCCTACCCAAATTGCATTGGCTGTAACTGTTGGTGCTTCAAGAAACGTCTATATTGGTGATGATGGTGAATCAGATGATTCTGCTGAAGGAGGTTCCAGAGTCTTGCCAACAGAAGAAGAATTGAGAGAAGATTTTGGGAAATTTGGTGAACTGGAACAGGTTAATTTTTTCAGAAATGAGCACTGTGTTTTCTTGAATTTTTTGAATATATCAAATGCTATCAAGGTTGTCACTGATGCCAATGGTTCCAAGTCTGATGATTTCCATGCTTATTTCAACAATAAATATAGAGGTTTGAAGATCAGTTATGGTAAGGATAGATGTGGTAATCCCCCAAAGGCTAGGAAAAAGAAGAGGAAGTCGAAGTTCAAGAAAGCTCCACTAGAAACTCGTACCAAGAAAGTTGTTGAAGGTGAAGAGTCTGATGGCAAAACTGAAGGACTTGAAGTTGAAGAAGTACCAATAGAGCTGTTTGCAAGTATGGGAATTTCCAAGAAAGAAACTGTGCCAATGACTCCAATCAAACAGCTAGCGCCATCATCATCAGCCACGATTGATGCATTCGGTATTACCAACAATAGTGAAGCTCCAGTTACAGAAGAAGAAACTGAAGATGCTGCTTCAAGTGTCAGTACCTCTTTTGACATTTTAGTTGATGGTCCAACGGATACTTCAAAGACATCACCAAAGCAATCACCAAGAACAACCGATACTCAAAGCCATTCAACCAACCAAGAATCTTCAGTTGAATTACCAAAGCCTTATAATCCAAGAAGAGTAACAAACACAACATTGAACCATAAGAGACAAAACTCTCAGCTTTTCAACTCTAGAAATTCATCCCGTATATCCTCACAAGCTTCATTGAGTTCGTTGTATGAGCAACATGCTTATAACGATGATTATCATCATTCAATTCCATTTGCACCACCAGCATTGAGTCGTGGGAGCTCTCGTTCCAATCTATCTACATACCAAATGCATCCATCCCAAGCACAGTTCAATAACAACTATGGGAACCATTACAACACTACTAGTGGATTACAAGTGATGGCACAATACTTACAACAGAGCCAGCATGCCAATATTCTATACGCTGCTAATATTTTGAATGCCGTTGATGATCCTATGAACAATGGTTATGCGTATCAGAAGAGAGGGGCTAGAAGAAATAGCAAAAGGCAATGATGAACGGACACTATGAACGATTACAGAACACTCTCAAGTTGACCACAAGACACTAGTTGTCAGAAGTGAAAGCCAAAACGACTGAACAACGAATTTACGATATTCCTTAATTGCATTGTATATTACATTGGATTCGGTTATTATGGCTACTTTCTATACGATGGATGGAGTCCATGACAGTGTTTAGTCAGAGCTCTTTGGACAATGGACATGAAAAGGCACAATTAATGAAGGTTAACTGTGCTATAATTTTTGTGAATTTAATACCGTCGGGTTTAATCTCTTTCGCCGTCGGCCTTGTAACTAATCGTAATATTCCTAATAAGATTGTTTTACTGTGGATGCTCAATAAAGTGATGAGTCAGAGCTGGGCAGGAATTACAAAGAGCTAAACCGGCCAAGCCCAGCTAAAATATGACTCTTCAGACCCTGCTGAATAATTTCGAGAGGCTCTCCACCGGTTAAATAGACGAAAACAAGCAAAAAGAAGATGGCTTATGAAGAAAAAAATTTTGATAAGTTGGAAAAGTTTGAGTTGCCAGCCTATAAAAAGGTTCTGAGTTGGATAGTCATATAGAAAAAGGGTGGCAGTCTTTCAAGCTCTGACCAGAGATCGTCTACAGTACAGATCTGAGCTCTTTAATCACTCATTCACACACGAATAGACTGCATAGATAGACCTTCCCAAACCACCGGTACTAAAATCCTTCTACCACCACATAGCTCATAATACACTCAGAATGCACATAGATCCAAGACCCGCAGTTTTCAAGACTGCACTTCATGAAATCGTCACTATTTTAACGATAATGCTGGTGCAAACATTCAACCAATTTGGATCAGGTATCACGATGCCAATGATGAATGTCCTTGGAGATTCGTTCGATAACTCTACAACTAATGATAAAGTATGGTTCATGGCTGCATTCCCTTTAACTTCTGGTACATTCATCTTAATATCTGGTAGATTTGGTGATCTATATGGATTGAAGAAAGTTTTACTCTGTGGAACTGCATGGGCTGCCATTTGGACAATGATTTGTGGGTTGTCATTATACACCAAGAATGTCATCTTTTTCTGTGTTGCTCGTGGTCTTCAAGGTATTGGTCTGGCTTTCATGTTGCCTTTAGCCATTGGTGTTGCTGGGAGTTTGTATCCACCAGGTCAAAGAAAGGCCTTTGTGTTTTGTTTGGTTGCTGCTTGTGCACCTTTTGGGGCAACTTTTTCTGCCATATTGGGTGGTGTCTTTGCACAGTGTGATATTGTTCCGTGGGCTTTCTATACCAATGCTTTGTGCTTCTTGTTTATTTTTATTAGTACTTTACTCTTTATCCCTACTGTCCCATTACACGTTCCAGCTGAAGGTGAGGACAAACCAGCAATGGATTGGATAGGTTCAGCTTTGGCCATCGCTGGATTGGTACTCTTCAATTTTGCTTGGAATCAAGCACCTGCTGTTGGCTGGGATAAACCATACATCATTGTTCTGTTGATTGTTGGTATCATTTGTCTGGGATTGTTTGCTTATGTTGAAGGAAAAGTTAAAAGTCCATTGGTTCCAAGAGAGGTGTTGACTGTTCGAACTGGTATGATTTTGATCATTATGTTTCTAGGTTGGGCTAGTTTTTCTATCTGGACTTTCTACTATTGGTCATTCATTTTAAATCTAAGAAAATATAAACCAATCATTGCAGGTGTTACATACTTAACTTTGTTGACATTTGGATTTGTCGCTGCAGCTGTTGTCAGTTTTTTTATCAGAAGAGTGAGACCTTCTTACATTATGGTTGGGGCTTCTGTTGGATTTCTGATAGGTATTGCCATGTTAAGTGCTACTCCAGTCCATCAAAGCTATTGGCATATGATTTTCCCACAGATGATTATCTTAAGTTTTGGAATGGATATGTCTTTCCCAGCTGCATCATTGATTCTAAGTGACACATTACCAAAGAAACACCAAGGTATGGCGAGCTCATTGGTGTCTACAATAACAAACTACTCCATGTCTGTCTCATTGGGGATGGGCACCATTGCAGAGACCAAGGTCTATGAGCGAACCGGTGATCTGCTGAAAGGTTACAGAGCTGCAGAATACGTTGGCTGTGGACTGGCCTCGCTGGGTGTGCTGCTGGCACTTGTGTTGCATGTTTCATCCTACAGAAGCACGTCTGACAAGAGTGCTGACGATGGTCCATTGACTGATCAGGAATCGTCTCAATCTGGAACCTTCGACACCGTTGACTTCCCTACTCCTGCCTCTACCAAGCTGCATGAGAACTGATCGACAGCACTGCCAGATCTCTGAAAATCTCCAGAAAACACTGATATAATGTCCAATAAACGTCCGAATCGGGCCATTTGGTAAACACTGCTTTGTCAGACATTATGTAAAAAGGGTTCCATATTTGTGGAGTTTGTGTGGTGATTTCCAGATGTTCTTGGAGGTGTTCTGGGTGAAGTTGAGGCGTAGAATTCAACGGTGATAATTATGAGCGCGTTATTTGCCTCTAATGTGTGGGTAATTGTGGTTTTTTTGGTTTCTGCGCAGATTTTGTAGGCCGAGGAATCTTTTGTACCGGCCAAAATCTGTATAAAACTACCCATTTCGCGTCATGAAAACAAATTTTCACTTAAAAAGGACCTTTCGAAACGTTTCTTGTCGTTTTGTTGTTCGATCGTGACTGTTCATCTCATCCAATTCCAACAACCATACCGTAACAGGCGCAATTGCTGGCCCTTCTCGTCTTGTTTCCCTTTGTTTTGCATTCATTACCATCATTATCAACCGGGTTCACTATAGATCAACAACAAATACGAACATTCGCATGGATTGAGGTTTCTATAAAAGAATCTACTCAAATACACCTTTTGCATCTCTCAACAAAACACTGATCCCAAGCATCCACAACACACTAGCATTGGTTCCGGTCATTATCCATCATATCATAACAACAAATCACAGGCATTCCATTCCATACACCAAAAAATAGAAACATAAACTATGAAGACCACCTTCATCTCAACCGTCATATCAACATTGGTCATAGCTGTCCATGGACTTCTTCCGATAAACGAGGATAGATTCCTCACTGATGATTCCACTGACAATATTTATAAAGTCGCATCCGTCCAATCTGGAATATCCAGAGACTCATATTCATCGTCGTCTTCAGTCAAGAAATACTCCACTCAACATCCTCTCACCTCTTCTAACTCCACAACATCGACAGTTTTGAACTTGAAACCTGGCTTATCGCTCTTAGAAACCGATTCGAACAATGAATGTTATTTCGTCAACACCACCATTGGCACCGAGGAATATCAGTTGATCATCGATACCGGTTCAGCATATCTGTGGGTCTATGGCTCCGATTGTGATGATGCCCCATGCCAGGAAGAAGCATTATACACCGTCACTTCATCTGAATCATCAACGGCTACTTTTGCATTGGCATATGTCACTGGAACTGCAAGTGGTGATGTTGTTGAGGATAACATCATCGTCAACAAATTGGCAACTACAGAAAAATTCAAATTTGGTAAAGCATCCACTGTCCCTGATTTCTTTGAGAGATATCCGGTTTCTGGGATCTTTGGTCTTCCTTCGAATGATTCAACCTCAATTGAGAGTATCATTTCAGCTTTATACGATTCAAATGCCATTGACGTTAAGAGATTCTCCATCAGTTTAGGACAATTGAACGAGTATGATGATACTTATTCCAACGCTGGTCTGTTTGCCATTGGTGAACCGATTGAGGAATTATACCAAGGTGAGATCTATTATACAGATCTCATCCCTAACAAGAGTCTTTATTGGTTGATTGCCATTGATCAAGTGATGATGGATCAAGAAGAAGTCAACTTCACCGATAACGTTGAGATAAATTCACAAAACTCTACTGTTTCAAGAAAAGCCATCATTGATAGTGGAACCACTGTTCTAGCATTGCCTAAGCAAGATGCACTTGATGTTCATTCATTTTTCGATGATTCAGTCACTGATGGAACAAATTTTGCAATTTTTTGTAATTCCACTATTGCTTTAGTTTTATCAATCAACGGTAAAAACTGGACAATTGGTCCAACTGACTATCTTGGTGATGAATACTCAGAGACCTCAGCCTATGCTGGATATTGTGTCTCCAACATCCAAGGTGTCAACACTACTGATTCGTGGATTCTCGGTGCAGTTTTCCTGAAAGGTGTTTATGCTGATTTTGACGTGGAGGATCAAAGAATTGGATTTGCTGAAAGAAACACCAATGTCATATTGACATCTACCTCTACAACACACCCTGCTGCCTCTACTTCCACTGTTGCCTCTAATTCCACCGTCATTACTAGTTCCATCTCTGCAACTTCTTCCAAAGCTTCAAGCTCATCATACAAAGATGCTGGTAATATCGTTGAAGTTTCTGGATTCTCATTGTTTTCAATCATCACCTCTGTGATCACTATGTGTTTGATGTGATTGATGATCGTCACACCCCTTCTTCTCTGTTAACACCTCCTTTAGTTTTGTTTTGTCATTTTACTTCGTTCTTTTCCCTTTTTATACTTCTGTTTTCATTTTGGTTTCCCTGATAGATCGTTTATATACTATGCCTATTAAATAAAATAATACATCTAGCTCATAATAACTGCTACAGTAATATCAGAACTTATATGATGGATATACTTATTACTCCTTGAATACTTACATGATTGAACCCCTTTGGACTAGGATCGAAGAGACCTTTTCTATATGAACAAAACGGTAACAAATAATAACAACGACAAAAACAACAGAAACAGCAGAAACAATATGATATAGAACAAAACTCTTTGAAAACACAACTAGGTTTCCTTATTCTTTAGTCTTCCAACTCTTTGACGTCTCTTCTTGCGTTCTTTTCTTGCAATTTCTTTCAAATCATCCTCACTCGGTTCATAGATATGCCAGATGGTATAATGTGGTAATCCACCAACTTTGAATCCCATTTTCTTGGCCATTTTTCCAAAAGCTTCAGTTTCTGCGTGATTTAAAAATGTAAACGCTGGGAAATGAACACCTTGTCTGAAAACTTTGGCCTTAGCTAGGATTGAAACACCACCGACACCATCAATGTTAACAACTTCATCTGGATCTCCATTAGGGTTTCTGATATAGCCTAGATGTACTCTCCAAGTTGGAAACTCTTCATATCCTTCAACTATGACATCATCTTCTCCTAATTTAGAGGCTAATTCCAAAGCTTGGTCTGATTCAATCCATGAGTTCAAATCATAAGCTTGTTCATTACCTAAGAATCCAGGAAGTGGTCTCCAAACATTTGGAACCATAACGTCATAGTTGAACTTCATCAAGTCTTGAATAATTTCTCCTGGCATTAGTTCGATATCAACATCTCTCCAATAGACCCATGAATGGTATGGTTTCAATGCATTAGCAGTCAACCAGTTTCTTGCCCTACCCATAAGTTTTCTTCTTATACCTTGAACTTTAACATCGTGTCTATCACTAAACCCTTGCCCAATAACTTGGCCAAAATCTTTGTGGAAGATTTGAATACTTCTGAATGGTTTGTCATATTCAGAATGATATGGAGGACTGAATGCTTTTTCTGTTCTTTCCACGTAATCGGGATCCATATATTTCAAGTAAAGGTCTTTGGTACCTTTCACTTTCTCTTGTCTTGTCTCCTCTTCCTTCAGTACTTTAGATAGGTTCCCATTCTGCAATGCAATCGAGTGATCAAACACCATTTCTAAAGTATGGTCATCAGCTGAACAATCACTCACAAGGAATGCAATATCAATCAACGAATGAGGGTAAGTCAAGTTCATGATATGTCTGAACATTAATGGTAATACGTGTTCAGCATTTCTTAGAGGGATCAACAGCAGTAAGTTTTCACCTTGAGATGCACCGTCTGGGGTCCCTTGGAAGTCGTTCAAGTCGTAGTAATCAACGGTGCTATGGAACAACTCATCAGCTTCCTTTTCAATGAGCTTGTACTCTTCCGACCCTCTCGCAATCCCTTCATGGTCTATATAGTACTGCTCGACACCTTCGTCGTACTTGGCCAAATAGGCAGTATCGATCATCTTGTTGTTGTTGTATGAGAATTTCTCCTCGTCGATGTATCTCGACGAACCAGACCCACCAGACCCGGTCCATTTCAGCAGGATCCACAAGAGAAGCACCGAGATGACACCGTAGAGAGTGTACGTCAGCTTCCTGTCCGTGGGTGAGGACGTCCTTGCAGGCTTGAACCCAGAAGCACTGAGAGCGTGTTGTTGTTAGTATCTCTTGAGCGGTTCCGACGGCTTTTTAAGGGCCCAGACTTACATTGGGAGGTCCGTTTTTTTGTGGTAGGTGTCCCTCACTGCTCTGAACATGATGAAGCAACAATACTGGACACTCTCACGCTCTTTGGAGGTGTTTTGGCAGGCGTTGTGTGTGCTGTCTGGTGTTCTTTTGTGGAAATGCTCGACGGTTTTTTTTTCCTGGCGCTGAATACGAAGTTTCGCGTTTTTCGATGCTAAAGCTGAAGAACCTACGCTCATTTCAGTCGATTTGGAGGCCAATTTTGTTAGGCAGCGTGTGCTTCTGATCGTGTATTCGTGTAGGGAAGCATCACACTTCTATCAGTCCCGTTTCCTCCGGCTTGAACCACTCGTTTTTCAAGGTTTCCCACACATCTGCTGCCATCAGGCTGGCGTTCTCTTCGCTGGTGGACTTCACTTCGATGTACACTTTGAGCTTGGGTTCCGTCCCTGAGCCTCTGATGGTGAACCTTATCGTTGTTGTGGACTCGGCACTGGAAGCTTCAGTCGTCTCCAAGTTCACTGTGATCATCTGGGAGTTTGGATCAACTGGCAGGTCAGGGACGTTTTCAACAGTATCAGATTCATACCCAATTGTTAAGTCTCTCCATTTCACAACTTTGTAATTACCAATAGTCTTCGGGTATGGGGAACTGCTGTTTCTAATGCCATCAAAAATCTTCTCTGTCATTGATAAATCAGGGACGATATAATAAGAATTGTATTCTTTGAAGTATCCATATTTCTCAAACCCTCTCTGTAGTTGTTCCAATGCATTTGTTCCTTCATCTATCCATTTCTGAGCCATCTGTAAGAAGACGACAGCAGCACCAATTCCATCTTTATCATGTATACCTTTGAACATGAATCCAATAGCCTCTTCAAACCCAAATGGTACCTCACCGTACTCAGCTTCTATTTCAATTGCCTTGTTACCAATCCACTTGAAACCGGTCAAAGTCTCTGCATGTCTCAGTCCAAGTGTTTCGGTCATCGATGCAATCATCTGAGAAGAAACAGTTGAACTCACAAACCATAGTCGTGAATAACCACCTTCATAAGTACTATAGATGTAATCTGCAAACAAATATCCTAGCTCGTTACCAGTTAGTTGTCTCCATTGACCATCTATTTTCACTGCTGCTGAGAATCTATCAGCATCTGGGTCATTCGCAAGAACTAATTTAATACCTTGTTCGTCCGCTTTCACAATTGCAAGATCTAACGCACCTTTTTCTTCAGGGTTTGGAAACTTAACAGTTGAGAAGTGTGGATCTGGTTGACTTTGTTCCTCTACAACACTCAATTCATCATCACTTAAGAATGCATAGGCATGATTGAAAAGCTCCAGCCCAACACCATGCATCGGTGTATATATGAATTTAACATCTGGAGCCTTTCTACTAATCAGTTGAGAGTTCAAATGTAATAGATAGCCAGTGACAATCTCCTTCTTGGAGAAAATCAACTTTCCTTGTTCAAAACCAGCCTCAAGGACTTTCTCAGTCTCATATGCATTCTGTATAGGTGCCAAATTCTCTAATATCTCATTAGCAATACCCACATCATGTGGAGGAATGATCTGACATCCATTGGACCAATATACTTTATACCCATTATCAGCAGCTGGATTATGACTTGCAGTGATCATGACACCGATGGCAGCCTTGTAATAATCCACAGCATATGGAACCAAAGGGGTAGGAACAAGATTTCCTTCTTCATCGTTGAATTCATGTCTTAGAAGATGTACTGTGAAGCCACGCAAAAGGAAAACAGTAGCAGTTATATCAGCAAAAGTTTTGGAGTTTGTTCTATGGTCATGGCCAATCACAACGGTTTTGTTCGAGGTTGTTTTGAGGACATAACTTGCCAGACCTTGTGTTGCTTGAAGGATCGTCACATCGTTCAATCTCGAGAACCCAGCCTCCATCTTAGAGCGTAATCCAGCTGTACCAAACTGGATCCTGTGTCTCAGTCTTCTCTCCAACTCATCAAAATTTTGCTGGTGGTATAAGTCCAGGATCTCCTTCCGTGTTTCGATGTTCTGGTCCCTTAGACGTTAGTTACGAGTTCAGGTTTCGCGTGGGAATTGGGATTTAAGGGACTACTCACGGCATCGACCCTCATCCAGAGGTCAACAAGCTCGTCGATTGTCAGATCAGACCTCGACATCTGTTTTTCCTTTCGATCTTCAGCAGTGGAGAGACGCGTAAACAACGGAGACTTTATTGGTTGTTTACTTTTTTCGATCATATAGCCAAAACCCGCGAAAACTGTCAACACTTACATAGAGAAGATCGGTTATAATGCAGATGGAAAAAACTGTGCTTAAAGGTGAGATAGTAGTACACTTCATTTCATTACTCGTTATTATCATCATCATCATCATCGTCATCGTCAAGGCCCAGCATCAACTCTGCTGCAAGTTCGTCCTCGTCTTCATCGTCTATCTCTTCTTCCTTTTCTTCTCCGATTTTCCTTCTTTTGAGACTCTCGTCGTCATCTTCGCTTCCATCATCCTCCTCCGCTGAACGTTTCTTGCTTGTTTCACTTTCATCATCTTCATCCCTTGTGCTTTCCAAAGCTTCAGCCTCGGAATCGGTGAAATCTTCCTCTTCTTCATCCATATCCAACCAATTCATATCACCACCTAACAGATTCTCATCTTCATTCCCTTCCTCGGTCTCTTTTGTCCCAGCTCCATTCAGACCACCATTCTCTTTTCCTTCTTTCTCTTCTAGGCCTCTTTTATATGCTTCAACCTCTTGTTCTGGTAATACCTTAACGTCATCCATTTGTAATCTATATTCTTCTTCCTCACTCCGTCTCCAGTTTGTCAGACTATTGAATAGCCAATTTGGATGAACAATATTGACATTCGGTAGCATTGATTTTGCTAATCTTGCCTTATATGTGAAACGATGCTTTGTGATGACATGTGTGGTTTGTAATGTGATATCAGTCTTGATGGTCGCACCGAATGATTTTGCCCAGATGACTATACTTTCATTGTTGATATTAGAACCTAATGGAAATAACCCTGAAAAGACAAATTCTAGACCTTCAAAAACTTTTTGTTTTAGTTCTGGTAATAGATATTTCACATCAGGAACGACCTGATCTCTTTCATAAACTTCATAGAATTTTTCATGTATTTTCAGTAAAGCCTCACGTAATCCAATCAATTCATCATCATCGTCATACAACAATCTCTCTGCTCCTTTCTCTTCAGCTAGTAACTCTAAGTCATCCTGTAGTTTAGACAATGGTCTCTCTTCTTCTTGTGCCTCTAATGATAACTCTCTTTCCGATGACCTAGCAGCCTCCAATTCAGCAGTCAAGTCTTCAGAGAGTTGTTTAGTATCTTCTTGATCATCAATTTCCTCTATCTTGGACTCAAGATCCTCAAGTAACTTATTCTTATCACTGACTGGTGGATCAGCAGATGACAGTTGTTCTTGTAATTTGGCAAGCGAGCCTCTTCTCTTGGTAGGTCCTAGCAAACTCCTCTGTCTGGGCAGAAAATTTGAATTGATATCACCAATACCAACAAAGAAATCGAAAGGTACAACTTTTATCAAATGCTCACTCCAATTCCAAACATCTCCTCTATCATCAATAATCACAACCATGGAAGTATCAGTAGGGAACAGTCTCTCCAAGGATTTTTGGGTCATTGATCCACTTTCATCTCTTGACAAGATTCTATCAGCGAAGAACTTTCCTTCCGGATCAATACATTGTGCTATTTTTTTAGCATATGCTCTAGTCCCCATCGTATAAATATGTAATTCATACTTCTCACTGATATCCTCGAGGAACTTCGTTAAGCCCGGTCTTGATTTGACATAGTACCATCTTGTGTTTGGCGGAAGTTTTGGTCCTTGATAATGCGGTGGTGGAATTGGATCCTCTTCTAATGAAAATGTCTGAACGTCTTTCAAAGATGGATAATTTGGATTAGTCTCATCATGCATCCATTCTCCAATTGTAGGATCAACTGTGGCGTGGATAACAGTTTGATCCAAATCAACAACAAGGATCATCTTCTTGTCATTTATCAAACTTTCTGTCCATTTTTCTTCAACTTTCTCAGCTTCATCTTTTGATATTTTCAAATTACTTGTCCCATGTGACATTGAAATTGGTGCACGATCTTCATATTTATAGCCTGAATAATCAACTTCATCATCAAGGGATTTCCCACATAGTGCACAGAGACCACTGTACTGGATGGAGTGAGAGCAAGGTTCCAAAACATGAGCAATTGTTTGGGATGATGATATCACTTCATCACCTTTTGCTATCAATACATCCTGGACCAACCCATCAAACGGAGACTCAAAAGACCCAACCAAATCAACTCTGATTTTTTTTCTTGGTCTGAACGCAGCTTCTCTTTCTTTTTCTTCTTCTGGAGACTCAGGCTCGTCTTGGAATTCCCAATATGAATACCGTAGAATCTGTTGATGTTTCTTGATGGTGTCGTTCTTCTGGAGGTCCAAAGACAGAATCTTCACGGGGAATGGAGTCGATTCAGGAAGCTTCAAATGAGTTATTTCGCTCATTCTTTTTCAGGATGTGAGGACAGAGTGTTTCTTGAGACACAAATTGAGTGTAAATTGAGGATGGATGAGGGTTATAAGGGCACTTCTCGCAGGATTTATTCGTTGTGTGATTCTTGTTTTGTTTACGTTACGCTGTTGAATTTTTTTAGTTTGCGCGGGAAAGTGGTGTTGAGGTGTTGTATAGCTACGGTTCTTTTGAGTATTATTTTGTGGTCATTCTCATTAGATTAGTGAGGGACTTCACACTAGAGGAACCTCATCAAACAAGTCATCGTCATCATCATCTTCTTCTTCATCGTTATTATTACCTCCTTCAGCAATATCATCCCCTACGATCTGGATTGA
Source organism: Wickerhamomyces canadensis (assembly GCA_003707015.3). Lineage (NCBI taxonomy): Eukaryota > Fungi > Ascomycota > Saccharomycetes > Phaffomycetales > Wickerhamomycetaceae > Wickerhamomyces > Wickerhamomyces canadensis. The sequence goes on along the minus strand of PPMU03000021.1, from coordinate 23,186 downwards.
ATGCTCAATCGTGCTTGGAATTGACTCGTCTGTTGGCAGTATTGGAGTCTGACTATTCGATCTCAAATCAGCAGTGGCATCTCTTGTTATTGACTCAGGTCCTTCAGCGTTGGATATATCCATGTGTACATCCTCAGTTGTGATTTCAGAGGACTCAGGCATTGTTACTGCCTGTATGGCATCCGAAGTTTGCGTTTGTTGATGTTGTTGTTCCGGTTGTTCAATCTCTCCTTTCTGTGTATGTTCAATCAGGTCAATATCACCATCTTCATCCTTCCCATTCAAGCCAAAATCAAAATCAGCAGCGGTCTTTGTGTGCCCAAAGTTATCGAAATCATCAAAATTTTGAAATCCATCATCATCGAAATTATCAAAATCATCAAGTTCATCTCTAGTTCTCTTAAGAGTTTCAAGCTGTTGTCTCTTCTCCTCCTGCAGTCGTTTTCTTTCGACTTCTCTCTGTTGTTTTTGTTCTTTCAGTGCACTCAATGAGTTCATGACTGTTTTCAACTGTCTCTTGATGTATTTTTCCGGGGTTATACCATTTTGTTGGACATCATCATCAGGTGCAAAAGGTGAATAGTTAGCGATTAATTGAAGATAAGGATCTTTTGACTTCTTACTTTTATTCTCTTGCTTCAACCTCTTATTTTCAATGTACTTGAGTCTTGCCTTTGCATATCTCTCAATATCCAGTCTCTTTTCCAGCCCTTGTGTCCAAATATTAAAACCATCATCTTCAACATCGACGGTTTTCTTTTCGTGTGATCTGTCAATGACATCATCGTCTTTTTCAATCTCAATCGTCTCAAAATCAACACTTTCAATCTTAGCTTCATAGCTGATCAATCCGTCCAATGCCTTTTCACCTAATCTACTCTCCTCAGCGATCTTTGTCCGAACAACTTTCGGATCAGTAATTCTATCAGTATACTTTGGAGTTCTCAGATATGTATGGTCAGGTGGGAATTGTGGCAACCAAGGCAAAATGCTCTTAGACCTTTTATGTGATGGTGGTATGAGCTTCATTATGTCATCGTCATGTGCGAAGAAAACATAAGATGGATCGTGAGCATCTATCAAATCCCCTTCGCTATTATTAGCATTTATCGCAATCTCTTCTAAGGCTTTCTTCTTCTTGATCAAATCTTCCGTTTGATTTTTCCTGCATCTTTTCAGCTCCTGTTCTAACTCTCCAATTCTAATATGATATTCTTGCAACAATACCTTAAGATCCTGAGGAGATGATTTGAGTCTTCTTTGTGTATAAGTGATCGTTTGTAAGTCTCTTAAAGTTGTCTGGATATTCAGCGTGAATAAATCATACAATTCCTCCAACGCTTGTGTTGAAAAATCCATCCCCATTGATTTCAAGTGTAGTGCGATTGCCCTTTTAGTGATGAATTCCATTTGATTCAACGTATCGTCACGTTTTCTAACTTCGAGTTTGGGTAGACTGTCAAGACGTATCTCATCATCACTGTCTTTATGTATCGTTTCAGCATCGTCTTTTTTGGACTCTGTGGGAACAACTGCTTCTGTGGTCATTTATTTTGGTGCTATCTGTTCAAATTGAGCGGAAGTTCTCCCTCTGTGTGCTGTTCAATGGCTCCGTTCTTATGGCTGGTCTTACTTTATTCGCTGTTTCCATGAAAAACATCAACAAGCAGAAAAGAATACTGGTTCGGGACACATTGGTGTATAGAAATCTACAGATACCTCTCATTTCAAGCAAATAGACACTCTTCTATCTATTCATTACAAACATGGTCACAATACCAAACAATCAACTAGTCGCCTGTCGATTCGCTCTTTGTCTTTCATTCTCTATCTCCTCGAAACTGCATCAAATTCCGTTCAACAAATTCTCAACAGCACCTTGAACACTCCCACCACTTCTTCTCAACGCACGGACATTTGATTCAAAGTCATTGAATCCCATATCATTCAACTGTCTCAATTGAGACTCGTATCTCTCCTCAGGTGGTCTGTTATCTACTGGAGCAGCAGTAGCAGCAGGGGTTCCTCCAGGGAATCCTCCAAATAATCCACCTCCAAGTCCTCCAGCTCCTCCAAACAGCGACTGAAATAATGCTGGATCAACTTGTGGGAATCCACCAGATGATGCATTGGTAGTGGAATTATTGGATGAGGCATTTGAGTTGGCGAATGCTGCAAATGGGTTAGCCCCACCAAACGGAGATCCACCAGGGAACATGGCAGCAAATGGATTAGCCGGTTGTTGAGTTGAAGAAGTATTGTTGTTTGTTGTGGTTGCTGTAGATGCATTCTCATCCAAATCATCATCATTGGTGTTCCCACCTGGTGCAGGGAAAGCTGACTGTTGCTGTTGTTGTCCACCAAATCCACCGAGTCCACCACCAAACATTCTTTGCATTTCTCTCATTTGTCGTCTTGTCTCTGGATTTGTCAACATTTGTCTAAATTGATCACTTTGTAACATTTGACGAGCCATCGGACCCATTGCTCTCAATTGAGGGTTTTGATTAATCATATAATCAACCATTTGCGGATTTCTCAGCATTTCATTCAAACCCTGTTGGAAAGTTGGATCGTCCAACAATCTGTCCATATCCTCCTCACTAGGAAGACTTAGACCACCATCTGGTCCAAACATACTCTCTGATGGTAATTGTGCATATCCAGCATATCTGGCCCCAGTAAGATCCGCCAATGGGTTGAATGACCCTTGTCCTGATGCTATGTTTGTAGGGACAGCATTGCTATTGCTATTTGATGAGATTGTTCCTTGATTATTGGTAGCTGAAGCTGAAGCTGATGCTTGACCAGTAGAACTAGCAGAAGCTGCTCTGGCATTTGCGCTCTTGACTAGATGGATAGTATGTCCACTTTTGATCTTGTAAGAATCTAAAGTATCACCGTCTTTCAAAACACGACCAGAATAAATCAAACGCTGGCTTGCAGCTGGGACGTCTGCCTCAATTGCAACCCTGTCTTTGAGTTCAATCACTGTTAGATTTGATGGGATTGTAAGCTCGTACTTTTTATCGACAGAAGATCTGATTTTGTTAATATCGGCACTCTTTAAGCTGGAAACTTGCGGTTTTTTCGTTCCAGGTGTAACCAATTGAACATGACTTACTTGATGGTGACTGTTATTTCCTCTGAATCTGCCATTTTGTCAGTTGAAGTTGAGCTAAAATGGGAGAGTGTTGTTGTTCAAGCTCGCCTAAATTGAATTCCTTCTGTGGGCTTCGATGGCGTTGTGTTACCCGGTCAAGATATCATGTCGCTCTTTTTCATTGGTAAGTCACGTGCAGAGGCTGACCTTCAACTCTTCACTACGAGTCTCTGAGTGCACGCACAAATCAACTAGTTATTGTATTTTTGGTGTATATAGTGGAGGGTATTCTCAGGTGATTATCACCGGTATGTTGAAGGTGATGGCATTCTTCTTGCTGTGAAGACTCATTGAAGAAAACCCGGTGATTGGATCAATATCAGTGTCTTCATTCTTGTTTTTCTTCAATTTGTTGGTCCATGAAGAAATCATTGACGCGTTCTTCTTAGAAGTTGGTGGCTTTGAAATTGATGAGGTGTTGTGAGTAGACGTTTGAGATGGATTGATTTGTTCAGTCTCTTCAACAAAGGACAATTCCACTTCCAACACATAAAAATTTTGTAGATGACATGAATGGAATGTCGGTTTCAACACATCATCTTTGACAACAGAAGGAATAGATACAGTCAATTGTGCAAACAATGAGTCTGAAACATCCTGAGTCTCATTGATGTTATAATTAGGGATCCATTTCAAATATTCTTGATTGAAAAGGTCTTTATCTTCTTTCTCAAAAACGGTCTGGACTTTCTGAATCATTATTCTTTGTGCTTCTTGATCAGATGAGGCATTTGCACATATTGGTACCGATTTATCTATCAATTTATGTGATTTAGGTAAATCAATCGGATTTGTCGTTGGTGCCAGACATTTTTTGGATTGAATTGAATATTGAATCAATTCAATGGAAATCTTGGAAAGTTTTGGCAATGTGATCAAACCAGCATCATTCATCCCTGAACTAGATGTATCCATTGGGATATATTTCAAATCTATGGGGAAAGATGATGCATTACCATCAATTAAAGGAGGTGGTAATAATGAAGTTGCCATGATTGATCCAACTTTGGTATTGTTACTGTTTTTGAAATTGATTGTTTTGATGAGACATAGTTCATTTGTATTTGAATCAATATCATTGATGTTGTAATAACTGGCAACGTCTAAGATTGAAGAGTTGTTTGAAGACGATGCGATATTCGTTGGGATAATATCAAATTGATTCGTGACTTTGATCTCCATTGATCTTTTGAAAACGACATAGGTATGACTTGTGATATCCGGGAATTTTTGGGAAACCTCAACAGAGATTGAATAATAATTGCAAAATCCATTGAATGGGACATTTTGAAACTTCTTAAAAGACTCTGAATTTGAATAACCATTGTCCAATCCAATGACATTTGTGGCACCAAATGAGATTTGACATAATTGAGGGCTCCCAAACGAAGGTAATAACTCATGATGTGATGCATCATAGTTCTGACATACTGTGTCTAGATGATTCAAAGGTATGGTGAACTTGAAAGGAAACTCCAGATTTTGGAACTGATAATTTGGATCAACCAGATCCTGAATTGTACAACCTTTCAAACTTGTCAGATCTGGAGAATCCGTCATAGAGAAGTTCACCAATGATTGTTTCTTATGTCTGATTATTGTTGGCAGTATTACTATATTTTGAAACTTGATCTGGATATCGTTGAACCAGACATCATTGATTTTGGCAGCTTCATCAGTCTTGAATATACTCAAGGTTCCTTCAATAATATCACCTGGTCTGAATTCAACTTTTGCAGGCTCCTTCAGGTTGATCTCAACTCTGATCTTCTTCAACGATGACTTAGACGGTACTTTGAAGTATGAGCTCGATCTGGAACTTGAGGATGAGACATTGGAAGCGCTAGATAAGGATAAATTTGAGTGTACTGGGATCATATTGGTATGAAACCGTTCTTGATTTGTTGTGTGATTCATTTTTTGGGTTCTTGATATGAATTTGATGGAATTCCCGCCCTTTATAAGGTAAAATATGTATCAGAGGTAGCTATACGATGTGCCTGTGCTTGTGACTCAGGTTTACCTGGCTGTAAATATGAGTAATATTTCTGGGTCTGTTATAGCAGCGATGTGGACGTGGACTTTTTTTGGTGCAGGTCTGAATAGTCATGGTAGTACTATTACCACTACCACCTTCGAGTCTGCAATGCCAGCGTGGTATCAATAGCTTGTAGTGAGTCATTGACACTTATTTTGTGCCTGTGATTGGGAACATTTGTAGCTGGGCTCATATCACTACTACTTTAGGAAGAAACTCCGTCCGCATTACAAATCTTGCGTCCGTGGATTGATATAGCCAACACTCAGCATCCTGAACTGTTCACTATGTGTAAGTTTCTATTGGCTAAACAGTCGAGGGTCAACTAGCTCAACAGCAATGGTAAGAGAATGGGGAGAACTAGTGCAGTTAGCGTCCCATCGTTTTAGCTGTGGAACATCATCAGTTCAATTAATAGCATGTCTGATCTAATTCTGAAGTCACAATGTAAGTCTTGGTACCAGTCATATTAACTGTAAAAACATATCTATCAAGAACTGTCCTAGTCCATGCGTTTGAAAGTGCCGTGTACATCAACCACGGTTTTACAGCGCTGTTTATTTGTATTCCTACGTCCTCTACATCAGGATAAAACAGTAGCCCAGTAGTTATTGATGTACTGGTGTCTACTGTATCGTAGGTGTTCTAGATGTGTCATGAACTCAGAACAGACATGAATATCTTTTGTGATCAATATTATCCATCACTTTGAGTCATAATCAGGTCCCCACTTCAAATCAGTTGCTCATCTTAGCTTCACACAGTTGAGTTCAAATCATTAATCAATAACTTGATATCACCAACTTTGTGCTTCTCATTGAGATTCCCATTCCTGACATTGATCTGGCTATTCATGTCAATCATTGAGATACCTCCTTGAGCTACATGTTGTTGGTGTGATCTATTGGACACACCACCATTCATGGTCATTCCACCTTCATGGGAATTCATCGAACCCATCATGTTGTGACCTCCGACGGCAATACCAATGTGGTGAGAACCATTGGGTGTTTCCATGTTGTGGAATAGTTGGGCTGCTAAATGTGGATTCATCATATGTTGTGCTTGCAGTTGGGCTTGCAGTTGGTGCTGTTGTGGTTGTACTTGAACTTGTTGATGGAGTGGTAATGATGGGAGTGGATGTTGGACTTGTTGTCGATGCTGATGTGGTTGATGTTGTTGTTGATGTTGGTGTTGATGTTGGTGTGGTGCTTGAGGTTGAGGTTGTGGAATCTGATGAGATTGATATTGAAACTGATGCTGATGATGTTGTTGGGGAACGTGCTGTTGTACTGTTTGTTGCAGACCTTGCTGCAAATGGTGTTGTGGATGTTGCAAACCATGTTGAACTTGCTGTTGTTGTTGGCGTAGTTGTTGTTGTAGTCCTTGTTGCTGTAGATAAAATTGATGTTCACCGGACATTGGTCCTTGAGATTGTATCTGTTGTCGATATTGATGGTATTGATCAAGTTGTCGTTGCTGCTGCTGATTTAGCCCTTGTGGGACACGGTGCTGTTGAGCCTGATGTTGTTGTTGCACTTGTTGATGATATTGTTCATATGGGTTCAGTTGCATAGGGACTTCATGATTGACACCATTTAAGCCATTGTCATTGTTCTCGTTCATCATTGGGTTCCCATTACCATTGAGGTTGACATTAGCTCTATTGTTGTTTACAATATTGACGTGTTTCATTGTATTTGAGGGTTGGATCTCACTCACGTTGACACCAGACTCTTTACTAACAACGACTGGATTTATTGTTTGGGTTTGATTTGAATTATCAATACTATGAGATTGTTCGGGGTTCTCTGCAGACACTTTAGTAGTATTGGACTTACTAATAGCAGAAGGGTCAGTTGGATCTAATTTCTTTCTGCCACTACCAGCTTTTCTACCATCAGCCAAAGTTTTTGAAACAGATCCTTTTTTTCTCCCACTTCCAACTTTTCTACCTTCAGCTAGAGTTTTTGCCTTCCCAGGCTTTCTTCCACTACCGACTTTTCTACCTTCTGACAACTTCTTAGCCATTTTTTTATAGTGTTCTTACTCGAAAACAGATGTGGCTTTGTGGATCAACTAAATCGTTTCAGCTGTAGAGTATTGATTGATAAGGAGCCAAATAACGAACAAATTTTAAGCAGTGTTCAGCAACGAGCCATATAGAATGATACTGTGAGTATGGTTATAAGATTTTCCAAGGTATGGCTTGATGATCTATTGTTGACCAGCAGTGTGATGAAAGTCCTCTCAAGGCTGAAAGAGATTGTTTTTGTTTGGCTTTGTTTGGCTGGTTTTTTTTTTTATTTTTTTTTATTTATTTTTATTTTTTTATTTTTTGAGTTTTTTTTTTTCTAATTGAGGATCTGTTTTGGTGTTTGGGTGTAACAGTCACGTGACTGTAAAAAAATAAAAAGAGCGCCGGAGTCACCTGCCCAATTCAAGTATAATAATTGGAAGGAACTCCGAGTCTTGTGTATTTCTGCGCCTGATAAAGTAGTATATGCGGCTGTTGGCGGGTATCACTAAGACTAACCCCGTCGGCTACACCAACTATCTTTTGCGGAGGTTACTGTTCGGGTCTTTGTTTGGAAGCTCAGAAGCTTTTAGAAGCCGGTGGAACATCACCAAGAAAGAAACAAGAAAGAAAGAAATGAGTCACAGCGTTAGTGGGCGGCTGATTGGTCAACTTCTCTTTAACAATAACTCCGGTTACCTAATACCACTATTATTAATTCCTATAACAGCGGCTATTCATCGCACAGGTCAGTCATCATCAGTTTCTTGGATAATTGGATAAATATCAACACGTCAGACCCTTTTTGCCACACACCTCGCCAGTTCACTCCGCCAGATAAACAACAACACCATGACGGAAGAACAGCAGGAGGACCTCGACGCCATTGATTACTCCACAGCCTTCAGAAGGGAGAGCCAGCGAAGACACAACAGCGAAGAGATCCTCAAGATCAAGACCAACGCAGACCTTCATCAACGGTCCCAGAAAGTGCGCAATGGCTTCGTCAACGAGACAATGGCCCACGAAGGGATCTCAAACAACGATCTGGTCTTCGATGTCCTTCCTTCTTTTGAGATGTACAGATCCTTGCAATGTACCACGAACTATGACTCAAACATCAACCCAGATCACCACGAACTTCCCCCAGACTACTTCACCGGGCAGTCCAGCTCGACCACGTCCAGTTGTTTCAGCGGGAATGTCACGCCTTCACTGTCTTTAACTGGTCAACCAACCTCTTCGTCAACTACAACCTCAGTTTCGGGAGGGAACCAGTACAACTACGAGTACGATGGGCCATCTTCAGATCAGGACTTGATTGATAAGAACATTGTTGATATCGCGCACAGGTTACCGAGATACAGCACCAACGAGGTCTTCATTGAAATCCATGTCACAAAAGACGTGCCAGTCCCATATTCGAAAAGTGAAGCTGAATCAATGTTGAAGGAATACACTTCGGGTGATGTTGTCCATGGTTATGTCACTATTCACAACAGAACGAGTAAACCATTGCCATTTTTGGGGTTTTATGTTACTCTGGAAGGTTCAATCTCGATCGTTGATCCCATAAACAAGAAACAAACTCTCAAGAAGTTCTTGAACATGATGGATCTAAGTGCAAGTTGGTCTTATGGTTGTATTTCTCCAAGTGCAAATCTTTCTTATACACCAGGATCAAAAGATTATGATGGTGCTTTCTTGGGTTTGAGCAATGATCGAATCCTACAACCAAACTCCAAATATCGAAAATTTTTCACTTTCAAATTCCCTTATAATTGTTTGGATACGACATGTCGTCATCAACAAGAATTGCATACATTATTACCACCAAGTTTTGGATTGAATAAAATTAAAAAGAAAGGGAAATACGCTCATTTGGAAGTGAATCCATTGTTAGGATATGGTCATAATGGGAAAAGAGGATCTCCAATAATTACAAGAGACTTGTCAAATGATAATTTAAGTGTTGATTATTCTATCAATGCATTTATGGTTGGGAATTCCAAAAAGAATTCAAATGTTGATGGTAAGTTGATGGTGATGGCCGAAGAAGAATATTCATTGCGTTTCATTCCTTTCGGTTTCGGTGTTTCATTATTTTCATCACAGAGATCCTTGGAGTTCTTGAAGAAGTTGATTGAAGATAGTTTTAAGAATGCTGAACGGAGTTTGAAATTGATCAAAGAAGGTAAAACAGATGGAGAATTAAACTCATTAGACCTCGATCAGAAGATGCGCCAACTGAGAATATGTGATAACGATTCCATAGATTCATCATCTGATAAAAAGAAGGATACTTTCCCATTGAGAAATGACAAGCATGCAACCCCAGATTTCTCAAAAGTTGAAACTTCAATGGTTTATATTGCAAACTCTAAGAAAAGTCTATTATCAAAGTTCAAAGGATTGGATTCACAAAGTTCCAATGGGAATGGATTCATCACAATCACCACAAGTTTACCAAAGGATGGTCTTCCTTATATCTCTCCATCTTTAATCAAGAAGACGAATGAGATCTCAAAGTTGAACAGTCTTGGATATGAGAATTATAACCTAATGAGTTCAACTTTATCAACCAATGAAAAGAAGAAGTTAACATCATTGAAGTTCAACTTGAAGTTCCAACCTAGTGATCATCATATCTTTGGTAATGCAGGATCATTACCAGATTTCAAATTGGGACTAAAGGCCAGATTATTAGTGATGAATGTTTATTCCAGCAGTTCTATCCCTATCAAACTATCATCAGATATCTTTATGGATTGTAATGATTATTTGTTCAAAAAATTACAATCAGAATTCACAAAATATGATACGAAATACCAGCAGTTGTGCAAAGATTTTGAACAAGATGGATTAGATATAAAGAAGTATATTCCTTGGGAGATTTCACGGGATATGCAAACGATGAAGGATTTGAAGTCTGATACTTACTTGTTACCAGTATTCAATCACAAAATCATCAATTCATCCAATTGGAGCAAATCTTCGAGTACATCGTCATCTTCAGAGACCCCACTTTATGAAAAAACTATTGAATTGAATTTAGAGTTCAAGGATCAAATCCAAGAAACTTTAATTCCAACGTTTCAGAATTGTTTGATGTCAAGGATATATTGTATCCAGATTGATTTCTCATTCGATGGTAATTCATCTTCTTCAAATTCAACTTCTTTGAGAATCCCAATCCGTTTGAGACAATTCGATGGTAATTGATGAAACTTTCAGCTCTCAATCTATTTTGCTTTGTCTGCTCCTTTTTCTTCTCCTTTATTATTCAATATTCAACTATAGTCCATCAATTAGAAATCATATGTGAAATTTTCATAGAAAGATCCATTGCTCATTTCCACATGAAGCGCATAATCCTACGTACACGGGTACGTCCATGTCAATCGGATCGATTCACCATTAAAAGTGATGCTTCGTTTCTTCTCTCGTTTATGTCGATTTTCTTGATCTTCTCTGCATTCGGCTGGCTGCTTTTGATGTGCTGGTTAGTGGTTTATGGAATTTGATGTATCCGCATTTGACTACAGTGGAATATGAAGATAATGGAAGCCAGAAGAATGTTCGTAAATTGTAAAAGCCGCTTTTAGTGGAATCTGGGGTGGTGTGATTCAGAGTGTTTGTTGGGCTCGGTCCATTATGTACGCTTAGTCGCTTACTTCTCTCTGACTATTATAGATGATGACTGTCGGCCAACTCCTTCACTTCCTTCACCGATCCGACCATTATAATAGTGCGCATCGGCGAGTCATGGCTGATGAGTGGAGGGCAGCAGAAGGAGTTTGGCCTAAAGGTTATAAGCTGCCAGTGTGTCTCAGAATGAGTGAGAACAGACCGCTGCTTGAGTCCTCGCTAGCCGCTCCACAGTCCACCGCTGCTCTAGAAGGAGTTCTTCTGTCTACGTTTGTGCGCTTTCCCATGCCTCGTAAACCGCAGCGCTTAAAGTAGATCGATTTGATAACAGTGGACAGTGCCCAATTCCACTTCCCACCGCTGGCGCTGCCCACCAATTCAGTGCTGCTTAAATCTTCTCTCTAAAAGACTAAGTTACTGCTTTTACAACAATTCCACGCTTAGAAGCGCAGGTCACCGAACTATAAGTTGAGAACGAGTTGTGCTTACATTAGTAGCACTACATACACTAGTCAAACGAAGTTCCAGCATCTAATTGTAGTTCTCGCTCAATACTCAATATTGAGACCTCTTCAATCTTTCTTTTCTCTCTCTCTCTCTTCATCAGTACTGACTATCTGTAGTCTATTCACATTAAAATCATAAAATCATACACGAGTTAGGATAATAGAACCCTAACCATGAACATGACTGAATCAAAAACAAACAGCAAAATAAATACAACCATCAATGACTTCTTCACTTTTTACATCCTATATCTTCTCTTTTTTTTTCCTTTGATCATTAAAAACATTTCAAATCCATTCGTCATCTCTCTAAGCAAACCTCACTTGGGCAACTTTCCCTGTCCATCAGCCTTCAGTGTATGATCAAACCTTCCGTATCCATTATACCCTCTCTGTTGATGAAACACAGCCACCTCTTTCTCATCTTGACTTGCTAACCCTTCATCATCTACTGGACACCCAACAACACTACGTTGTTGTTCATTGTCCCTCATCACTTGAGCATTGATAGCTTCGGGGCTCAAAGATGTACTCGAGTGGTCTTGATCTCCATCCGTCATTGACTTATTCTTTTTTTTCAACTTGTACAATTCTCTAATCTGTTTAAACTCTTCAGGTTTCCTCTTTGGACCATGTTTCTTGAAAGTAATATGAGCATTCAAATGGTTTAATGTCCCATAACTATTACGACAGTTCTTGTAATTGCACGCATATAGCCTCACCATCTCGTTGGCTTTTCTTCTTGGTCTTTTTTTCTTTGGTAGATGGATCCCATCCGTCACTTGGACTTTTGATTGGGGTGGTTGGGGTTGTTGATGAGGATGGTGAAAGACATGCTGTGGGATTACTTGGTCATGGATGACTGGAGAAGTGTGTATCGATGGTGGGACTTGAACATGGTATGGTTCCAGCAATGGGGTTACGGAATATTGGATTATGGGTTGTTGTGGTACGACGTAGTGCTGAGGTTGTGGAATTTGTTGCTGTATCATCTGTGATACTTGTGGTTGAAGGGGATGTATATGGAGAGGTGGATTGGACATTGAGCCTTGTCTTGATACAGAGGAAGTTGTCAACGAGCTCTGTCTTGATGAATTGAGGGAAGGAGGAGGAGTGGTGATAATCATAGGAACTGAAGGAAGTAGCCTTGGACTGGTTTGGACCGCTGATGGTCTCTTGGACACTGAAATGGAGCTGTTTCTCGAGCTCATGGAGTTATTTCTCGAGCCCAGAGGAGTCACATACGGTAGTTGATGGCTGGATGTGTCATTGTGGGTGATGGTACTGTTCCCATGGGTAGTGGGGATAGTGACAGTAGGCACTGGTAGGCCAATTGTAAGCTCCTTTATGGAAGGCAGTTTGACTCTTTGGTTGAAATGATCCTGCATCATCACATCAATCATGGTCAATTCTTTTCTTTTTCCTCCACAGATCTCTCTTCCTTCTGTTTGGGGAAGGAAAACGCTCGCGAGGGCAAAAAGGAAGAATATCCCGTCTTTTATACAACCACATAATTAAGACTGTGCTTATTTATTTATTTGTGTACTTTTGCTAAAAATTTCACTTCAAAAATTTGACGCAAAAAAATGTTTAATTGTAAAAATTTAACAAGTCAAAAAAAAAAAAAAAAAAAATAAAGAAAAAAAACATAAATAAAAAAAAAAAGACTGTTGCAAGACTATTCTTTCGAGAAGCCACAAAGGCCGATGAGGTACCACCACATTTGCATTTTTCTCTCATTCGCCTCAGGCCTGTGAACTCTCCAAAGAGTAAAGAACTCTCTTTCTCAGAGCGTGGCAACTGGGGCCTCCCAACCCCAAATTTACGAACTGCTTCCTCTGTACTTTGTAGGCCGTAGTTGCAAACTATGAACTGTGAGGCAAAAAAAAAAATAAGTCCATCTCTCTGTAAGCGAAGGCGTGGAGTGGCAGGCGGCAGCCACTGGTATACTGCGTGGTACCTGAAAGCGGTATGGGCCACGCGAAGAGCCAACAAAAATCTCGCTGAACAGTTGCAGAGCTCACAGACACCACTCAACAGTTGCCTCTTCCATTCGTCTCTATGTGACATCCCTGCGATGATTCTTCAATTGTAGTCTATCTTCAAGCATTATAGGTTATATGGGGTTTGATTAGGTCTGAAGATTTGGAAGTTGGGCGAAGAAAGGGATTATTAGTGCAGTGAACGTTGCTAAAGCTAACGTCTGTAGTGGACTTTTAATTCATGTTCATCATGACGATGATTATCATGGTTATAGCTTCTATAGAACAGTTATGGTTTACTTGTCTTTTGAAAAAAGTCAAAATGCTGTGTTCTCTGGCATAGCGTAACAATTCCCAGCAGATATCCACAATCCACAACGTACTTCCGTGACTTTTTTGGTATTCACCTTTCTGCGACTGCGGGTGCATCAGCGATTGAGCATATAACTCTTTTTGCCAGATGCCCAGTGTCCACTGTCCACTGTCTAGATGGCGAGAGCCTCGTTCTCGCTGGTTGGATTTGCTAGTAGTCGTTAACAGTTGGTTATTTGTTGCTCGTACTATAAAATCGGCAGCCTTCCTGGTTCCATCATACTCGTCATCAGTAGTCATCACTCGCTCCCTTCCTTGTTGCGGTATTAGTTTTACCGTTCAGCAAGTGTGCTTGCCCGACTGTTGAAGAAGTTTAGAGAACTTACTATGCAATATGTGAGATTCCGCTTGTTTCTGCATCTTAATACTCACTAATTTGGGACAGAAATGCGGTAAAATGCAGTATATGTACAATAGTATTTGTGAGGAATGAGGATCGCAAATAGTTGAGGAAATGCCGTAAGATGATGTCATTTGTTCCTTGTCTCTCTAGAAATTTCCCTTGTGTCTTGCTGAATTTAGTGCTGTGTTTTTTTTTTGATTTTTTTTTTAGTCTGTGAGATTTAACTTTAGTGTTTCTGCTAGCTGTATCTGTCTATAACCGCTATGGGAGATCTGGAGATCTGGGCAAGACCGAAAAACTATGTGGAGGAAGAGATCTTATTCATTCCAGCACGGAAGACTCTCTCGATACTTCTCTTCAATTGCATCAGCAGATCTCCTGAGCTGTGCTGATGAGATCGTGTAGATGGTATAGCACTTTCGTACTGATCTGGAGAGTAGCGCAGCTTGATTATTGGAGATATTGGTCTCGTATAATGTGACTGGCCTCAGGTGCCTTGAATGCTGATGGGTTTTGGCCTCTGAGTGGAGTGACCAATGAATAAGGATGTTGATACTTTGGCTATGGTCAATCGGCGAAGCTGAAGGGCCGATCAGATATATGACTAACGTGTATAACATTTTCGACTAAAACTGAGCCTGCTATAGCTCTATCGTAGATCACGGATAATCTGATATTGTCATGCAAAAAGGATGAATATACGAAGCAAAAGTCGAGCTAACTAGATCAGTGGATGTTAGACGCTGCTGTTACTCAGATCTCAGGTCACCACGCACCACTGGCACTCACCACTCACCACTCACCAGTGGACAGGCAAACGTCTGAGGAAGCGTACGGTCAACGATGATTCCTTGTGTCTAACTTTTAGAGGATCAGCCTTCTACCCCCAGGTAGAACCCATCTGCCGCTAGCACTCTCTTTTTCCCTTTGTGGTTCCTGCCCAGTAGCCCCCTGCTAGCTGCCCAGTGCCCAGCGCCCACTTCCAAAAGCCTATCCTCCCTCTCTAATTGGCCGCTAGTTGTAGCAAGAAACGGCGAAAAGAGCCTTCTAAAGGCTTTTCAAGCATTGGGCCTTAGCCGGCAGAACCTGCAGGCGGCAGGTAACCACTAACCAGAAAAGTAGACCACTCCAGTTTACATCCTCCCTCTTTCCCAATTTTTCCATTTCCATTTCCATTTAGCGTTAGCATGGAGCATGGAGCATGGGTGTTGGGGGCTTTATGCCCACAGCTTTGTGTAATGCAGAGGAAGTGGTGAGCTTGTGAGTCAAAGTGCTACTTGTATGTGCACCTAAAGTGGTATGGAAATTAGAGGGATCCAATATGCTCGTACATCGTCGACGTCGTCCGTCCACCACACTCCATAATCATAAGCGCATACCGAGTCACCGACTTCTCAGGGTAGTTTTCACCAAAGCCATCGAGTGATCTCTTTATCCGGCGTAGGTCGTAGACGTCCTGTTGGATAGTTGGATAGTTGAACCGGCTGTTCCTGAGTTGTAAGGTACCTATAGCAGCTCGCACTAAAAACTAGACTACGTTTATGGTCCCCCATGGAACTATTGTACCAAGCTCACTGCTCAGGCCTGCAACCACCAGCCAAACCTGGTGAAGCCCAAAATCTTCTTCGAACGTCTTCTTCTTCTTTTAGAAAACTCTTGCCGACCTGAGCCGCTGCTCCAGTGCTCTGTAGGCAGTAGGCACTAGGCACTAGGCAGGCAGTGGCAAGACGTAGGCACTAGGCAGTGGGATGCATCTTTCTTCCCTCCCACCGCGATTCTGGCTTCTGTCTTCTGCCTAGCGAAAAACGAAAAACTAGCTGAGCTGCTTCCAGTTTCCACCCACCGCTTCTTGTTCTTTTGTCCTGTTCTCCACCAAATCCTCTTCAACACTTTGCAGACGGGCATTTGGTTGTTTGTGAGGTTATGTTCCGACTTGTGACTTGTGAGTTATGAGGTGTGACTTATGACGACTCTCTGTTCAAAGGAGCAATAATCCATAGAGTAGGTACAACAGAGGGCGTACATTAACTCATCAAACCGTTATGAAATCATCGATCGCTGATCGTGATGGAGCTTAACGTCAACGCGATTCCCGGATACCCAAGATCGACATTGAAGCTGCAACTGGTTGCATTGCTACTCCCGTACACCGACTCTGAGCTGGGTCAAGGATCACAAACATCAGCATTCAGCATTCAGCACCCTCAGTGTGGTGGTGCACAAAACACACTACAAATCTACAAATCACAAAACAATTTGTTTGAAATCTCAGATTTTAGATCGTCGATCAGGGAAGAATCAGGGAACTAGAATTGCATCACGTTTACAGCTTCAGGCTTTAAGTACCTTCAGGCTTCAAGCTGCTCGCCAATCCTGAAATATTCTGAAGAATTGGCCAAATTGCTTCGTCTAATAATAGGAGTTCCTGCGTCATATCGAACTAAATAATCAGTACAACGTCACATTGTTTCGACTTGCTGCTGGCTGATTTCTAATTGGTTAAGCTCCTGGCTCGTACCCCAGTTATCATCTGCTTCATATAAGATGTCATTGGGACATTTCTCTGTTATAATCTGTAGGCCACGCCATGACGAACTAGACAATAAGTGAATTGATACTTGATAGTTGCGTTCCAGGCCGTTAGTGTACTCTGTACTTCTAATTATAGAGCTTGATACAGCTCGTGTATCACTAATTCCTTTTAGCGCAATACAGATATGCTCATACATCTATTGTGATCCCTGGGGTATACTCTCAGAATAGCTGCCTCAATCCTTCAGGTCACAGTAGAAGCTGTACACAATACGCAGTGCAATATAGAATTCTAGAGAACAGCTTCGTTGTGTGCTGTGTGGTCAGGCTCGTAGACTGACCAGAGCCTAGTGGGAGTAGAAGAGGGTAGGAATAGCAGTAGCCTATTATGTCATCTTCATCTGCTAGATGCTAAAATCTTAGCATCTTTAGCGACATGCGTGCGGGATGGTATACTGCAGGCGATGCCATAGACAATGCTGATTGGGATATTATAAGTGATGGCAGGCAGAGGTGTCACTTGAGTGTGGGAAGAGATAAATAATATAGATTATGGCCCCACGTTAATGTAATGCCGCTAGATCAATGCCTCTTGTAGCTTGTAAAGGATGTTGATTGTTACGTCGAGACGTAGGAGACAAGTGGATTTCAGTAATATGACATGAGATACACCCAGTAGTAGCCACCCAGCTATGATGTTGCCCAATCAAGATCCCTGCTGTTGAGTGGTCTTTAATCTATTTCTCTTTTGAACGATTTCATTCTTTGTAGTGGCCTTATAAGTACCAGCCGAATATCCATGAGAGTTCTGTAATAATTTCAGGCTAATTGAGGCGGATACTGCGAATTCTTGGCCGGGATTTGGTAAGCAAGGCATGCGTCTAGGCTAATCTCGATGAAATCTTGCCGCTTATGGTGAGTACTATTGTCAAGTTATCATAAATCTAATTCTTCCGAGAGCTTATCGAGGTGTGCATTGTAGATTTTCATAGGCGCATCCCAATTCCCAACTCTTTGTGGAGCAAAAATTATGTAATCACAATCGATATGTAAGCAACATCCGAACACCAAGTAAGTCTCATGTATCTCATAAACCTTCTAAATCCTCAAAAATGAGATCTTTACCGATTGTCTATGGAGCTGAAACCTTCCAAGATGACTTATCAGGCTCTGAAGTTAATGCTTATTCTTTCAAAAGTCAATTTACCATGAATTTGAAGAAGACATTTCAAAATTATATGTGTTAAGGTTACACTTGGTCTTATAAAAAATTTAAGATGAGTTAGTCCAGCTTTTGTAATATTTACTATCTTGAAAAAAAACTATCGTAAATCAAGGTTTTGTGATTGGTATGAGTTAATAGAGACTCAGAGATTACGACAGTGTGTTAATATTCAATTAGGGCTTAATATCAAGGTATCTTAATAATCGCAAGTATAAACTTCACTAATAGTAAAGGGCCCGAAAATTGTATGGGAAACACAAATTAATAAGATATCTCCCAGTTGTGGAAGTAACTCCAAATAGCCAGAGCATACAGATTAAGAATTAAGCTTATTAGAGCTATACCAGAGCGGAACTCATAATGAAACATCCCTTGCTTCATGAATTATTATCAAACACACACACTGATTAGTCATATAATTAAGTAATCAATGATTAGTCATGAGTTCGCTGCTGCTCGCGCGGATTTCCAGCGAGTCATGGCGAAGAAGCTGCACCACTTTCGAACTCCACACTCAGCGTTGACTCAATTTACAACAGTTTATAGAGCTGACTTGACACTCATCACAGCACAGTCACTGGAGACAGTCACATTAATCACACCCGTTCATCCTCCAATCATCTTCGAGCAATTCGTCTTCAATTTCCATCGGACCTGCTGTGTTTTTCAGTGATTAAAAGATAAAGATTTGAAGGAATCCGCGCATTCCTAGAATCCATGACCTATTCTCAGCGCTAACTATGCGGAAGCAGTCACCCGCTATGTAATTTAGCATTGTGTCAACCAAACAAGATCCGTTAAAGCGCACAGCGATATAAAGTTGGTCATGGCTTCTCGGACTCACAGAAAGTATAAATATAGTGGTCCACCATCACCATCATCATCTCTACCATAAGCAATTCAACAAGCACAATATGACCACATACCAGTACCAATCACAGCTCAAGAAGCTTCCCATCCCTCCTTTGGACCACACCTGTGATTCGTACCTCGCTGTTTTAAAACCACTCCAAACAGAGGAAGAGCACCAACAAACAATCAAGGCCACAAGACAGTTCCAGACAACAATAGGCCCTTACTTGGACGAGCAGCTAAGAGAGTACGCCAAATCGAGACCTTCGTACATCGAGCAATTCTGGTATGATTCCTACTTGAACTATGACTCCCCTGTCGTGCTAAACCTGAACCCTTTCTTTCTCCTGGAAGACGATCCTACTCCAATCAACAACACTCAGATCAAAAGAGCAACCACTCTGACACAGTCCTCGTTGAACTTCATCAGGGCTCTGAGAAGAGAGGAGTTGCCTCCTGATATGATTAGAGGAACTCCTCTATGTATGGATCAATACCAGAAATTGTTTGCTTCTGCTAGAATCCCAACCACAACTGGATGTGTCATGCAAACTGATCCATCTTCTCATCATATAATCGTCTTGTCAAGATCACAGTTTTATTGGTTTGACGTTTTGGATAAGGATAACAATCTGATCCTCACTGACCAGGAACTATCAATCAATTTTGAGTCAATTTTGAACGATTCTATGAAGTCAACCCCAAGTGAGATTGCAAGATCAAGTTTTGGTGTTTTGACAACAGAGAATAGAAAAAACTGGGCACATTTGAGAAACACATTGCTTAACGATTCAACAAACTACAAAATTTTGAAAATCATTGATTCTGCTTTATTCGTTGTTGTTCTGGATGATATTGAATTGGAATCATTGAGTGACTTATCCAAGAATATGTTGTGTGGATTGAGTATTCTAGATAAAGGTGTTCAGATTGGGACATGTACAAACAGATGGTATGATAAATTGCAATTGATCATCACCAAGAATGCCAAAGCCGGTATAAATTTTGAACATACTGGTGTTGATGGTCATACAGTTTTGAGATTTTGCTCCGATATTTACACTGACTCTATCTTGAAGTTCGCCAAAGCAATCAATCCAAATTCTCCATCCATTTGGAAGTCTGAATCACCATCTATTATAAATAAAGACTACATTTCTACAAACATTGTGACAATTCCTAGAAAATTGGAATGGAATTTGACCTCCGATTTATCATTGTCTTTGAGATTTGGTGAGACAAGATTAAGTGATTTGATCAATCAGAATGAATTTGCAGTGATGGAATTCAATCAATACGGGTCAGACTTGATCAAGAAATTTAAATGTTCACCTGATGCTTTTGTTCAGATGAGTTTTCAAGCTGCTTATTATTCACTTTATGGTAAAGTTGAATGTACTTATGAACCTGCAATGACCAAGAATTTCCTTCATGGAAGAACTGAAGCCATCAGAACCGTTTCAATGGAATCAAATTTGTTTGTTAGAAGATTTTTTGAAGACGTTTCAAATGAAGAGAAATTGGAATTGTTGCAGAAAGCCTGTGCTAAACATTCTGACACCACGAAGAAATGCTCTCAAGGTTTAGGACAAGATCGTCATTTATACGCCTTATTCAATATCTGGAAAAGATATTTGTCAGATCTGGATTCTGACTCAATCCATTCAAACAATGGGAAAGACGTTGATGAACAATCTGATTCAACAATTGGCAATAATAACAATTCAAACATCAATATTCCATCAGACGATAGATCAGGAGAGAATGGGTTCAATCCAAAAGAACTCCCATCTATCTTTGCTGATTCTGGTTGGGATAAACTAAACAATTCGATCATTTCAACTTCAAACTGTGGTAACCCATCATTAAGAGTATTTGGATTTGGACCAGTCACATCGAATGGATTTGGTATAGCATATATCATCAAGGCTAATTCAATAACGGTCTGTGTATCATCCAAACATCGTCAAACTCAAAGATTTATTGATACTTTGAAGAAATATTACGAAGAAATGCAAAGAATGTATGAAGATATTGAAGCCACGAAATTGAAGAAAGCTGCAGGTTTGGAGTTGGAAGAAAGAGGAAGACTACATAAAGAGAGAAGTGGCCATTTGAATTACTTACTTGGTGGTTATGGTTACTTTGATTTAGAAGATGATAGTATCAAGAGTAGAGGAAATAGCCCTGAGAGATTGATTGGATTCAGAAAAAACCCAGGAGTTGGTATAAGTGCAAGACAATTGAGTGAGAAGTTGAGATTGGCGGAGTATTGAGTGCATCATGTACATATTTTGCGTTCTGTTGATGATTTGATTTAGATGATTGATGATGGCGTGACAAGGTTCTTATTTATACAAGTATTATATTTATGTTTTATTTATGTTGCATACTTGGTATTTATCAATATTACGATTGAAGATTCATAGCAGGCCTCCAGTAGCAACGAATGCTAATCGTCGATGATAATTTTTTTCAGCTAAGCTTTGATCAGTTTGGATGAGCCCCACAACGGTGAATTTCGTCTCACTAACGAGTAACGATGCAGTATCAGAGACTACAAGCCCTGTTAATTAGTTGTTCCACGCGTTACTCATCATTGGAATTGAGACATACAAGATAATTACGAAACAATGCTCATTGCTCATTGATGGATGGGCACACTTGATCTTCTTTTTGTGGGACTTCCTGTATATGATTATAGAGAACCAGGTTGTCTGAGATACGTCTGAACCCAGTAAATTGACGGTTGATATTGGAGAGGTATTCTGATCGTAGGAAGTAGGAACACTCTCAGCATTCCACAGCCTTTGCAAATTCATGTATGTGCCCAGGAGTCGGGATAGACATAGCATTCACCAAATGAGGCCAAAACTCCTTCATATTCCCACAAAATAGGAAAGACCTGTTCCAGAGCCATCCATAAGCAGCTCTGATGCATCACCAAACTCCCAAAGGAGGTGTATTGGCATCTCATTTAGCAAATTTGTACCGCATTCTGGAGCACACCGTGTTCCTTCGAGCATCAAAGGCACGCGTTTGTTGTTAGAAACGCGTTCATCACACAAAAATTTTTCGCGTTGGAGGCAAAACATTGGAAACAAAACAAACAAACAAACAACAAAAGTGTAAACAAAACTCCTTCAGATGGCGCAGAGACACACTGAAGCTTAGAAAAAACACGGTGGTGATGGGTTAATTCAGTTCGCGGTGGACCGTACAGTTCGTTCACGGTTCGACCAAGATCCAGCTATAAAAGCAGCGAGTCCCCATTTTTCCTTGGTTCAAGTTCTTCATCTCTTTCCAAATAGTTCATTCATTCAATAACAATTCCTCTGTGTTAACTACAAACTTCTGTTCTTAATACGTCCATTCATTTAAATAATCAAACAAACACACAACACATATACACAATGAGATTCTCAACTTCCATCGCTTCTTCAATTGCCTTAGCTTCATCTGTCGCTGCTGTCACTACTGAAATCACTTCAACTGATATCGAACAAACGTTATACACCACTCTTGTGACTATCACATCTTGTGGTACCAAACACTGTACCGCTACCACATCAGTCCCAATTGCTACCACCGTTGTCACCACTTCTGAAGCTGATGAAACCGTTTATGCTACCACCATTGTCCCAGCTGCTTCTTCCTCTGAAGCTACCACTACTGAAGCTGCTACTTCTACTGAAGCTACCACTACCGAAGCTGCTACTTCTACTGAAGCTGCCACCACCGAAGCTGCTTCTTCTGCTTCTTCTGATGAAATCACCTACGTTGACGTTACCACTACTCCAACCGTTGTCATCTCAACCGAAGCTTCTACCGAAGTCACTGTCACTCCAACTCTATACACCACATACAACTCTAACAGCACAGTAAGTTACACACTAAGCTCCTACGAAGGTGCTGCTGCAAGATACGGTGCTGGTGTCGGTGGTGCCGTTGCCGCTGCTGGTCTTTACTTATTATTATAAGTTTGATATCAAAATAGAATTTGAATGATAGCTTTCCAGCTATTACCTATACTTCTAATATTTTATGAAAAAATCTCTGTATAATAGACAATCCAACATTTCATGGTTCACAAATTCACTTTACTAAATCGACGTAGAACATCCATCTACTCTCAAATGACTGGTGAAATGACGCTCCCATGAATCATCATCGAACTGACGCGTACTAGGCAGATTCCGCGAAATAATTACGTAACACATACATAAGGACTTTCTTCAATAACTCAGTATCCTGTGGTCCAAATTGGAATCTGACAAAACATATCAAAACCTCAGACCTAGGAGAAACTATCAATACTCAGAACATTGTATATTACCTTTGACTGAAAAAGTTATTAGCATTTCAAATTCCGCGTTTGAGGTAGAGTGTTTTTTTATTGTTAGGAGACACATGTCACATGATATCATGTGATGTATCAGGTGACCATTTTCACGGTACAGGACACATTTTCCCCAGCCAGATGGGAGATTTATAAAAGTAAACATAAC